>MU843431.1:0-527304 GCA_030867255.1 Colletotrichum somersetense | reverse complement strand
CCGTATGAGGGGGACGGGGTGTCGCCCTTGGGCTTGGCACCACCGCTGCTGGGAGAAATCTTGGGCCCGTTGTTCGACGGGACGGGGGGAGCGTTGCCCTTCGGGCTGGCACCACCGCCGCCGTTGGGAGCGTTGTACGTAGGCACATAAGGAGTGTCAGGGCCCTGGGGAGTGACGGCAACAGGGGTAGGCGCGGGAGTGTCGTCGCTCGGGGTAGCAACGGGACTGACGCCGGATGCAGTAGTGTCTTCGCTCACAGGGGTAGTGGAAGCAGGGCTCGGCACCGGAGTGTCTTCGTTCGGGGTAGCAACAGGGCTAACCGCGGTATCGGTGCTTTGGGAAGTGCCAACATCGGGACTGGGTGCCGGAGTGTTGTTGTCGCTTGGAGCGGCAGCCGGGCTGACCGTGGACGTAGTAGTGTAGTCGCCCTGGGAAGTAACGGTATTGGGGCTGGGCGCCGGGGTGTCTTCGTTCGAAGTAGCAACGGGGCTGACGCCGGATGCAGTAGTGTCTTCGCTCACAGGGGTGGTGGAAGCAGAGCTCGGCGCCGGAGTGTCTTCGTTCGGGGTAACAACAGGGCTGGCCGCGGATGTAGTAATGTCGTTGCTGGCCGGGGTACTGAAAACTGGGCTGGGCGCCGGAGTGTCTTCGCTTGGGGTAGCAACGGGGCTGACAGCAGATGTAGTAGTCTCGTCGCTCTGAGAAGTAGCAGGGACGGTGCTAGGAGTGTCTTCGCTCGGGGTAGCAACGGGGCTGGCTGCGGACGTGGTCTCGGGACTCTGGGAGTTTACGGAATCGGGACTGGGCACCGGAGTGTCATCCGTAGGGCTGCCATAGTCGGGGGTGTCATAGTCATAATAGTCGTAGCTGTCATAGTCTGACGATTGAGCGGTTCGGGCTTTGTAGTACCCGCCTCCTGCGCCGCCACCAGCGCCAGACGGACCACCACTTGGGCCAGACGGACCGGCGCCGCTGGGGCCAGACAGACCAGCACCACCGGGACCAGAAGGACCAGCACCGGGGCCAGACGGGCCAGCAACACCAGGGCCGGACGGGCCGCAAGAAGGACCGCCGCCTGGGCCAGACGGACCAGCACCGGGGCCAGACGGACCACCGCCACCCGGACCGGAAGGACCACCACCACCAGAGCCGGAAGGACCACCACCACCAGGGCCGGAGGGACCGCCACCACCGCCACCGCCACCGCTACCGTAGCCGTAGCCTCTGCGATGGACGGATCTGAGAGTGCGCTTGTTGCCGGGGTATGAATCGTCGCTCTCGGGGCTGCCAGAGCCGGTCAAATCGAGGGCGACGAGGTCAGCGACGTCGGCGATTTCGGCGAGGGGCTCGGCGTCGTTGCTGTACTCGCCCTGCCGGGGCTGGATCTCGGCGTTTCTCACGCTGGGGTAGCCGAGGACGGGGGCCGCCACGAGGGCGGCGGTAAGGATGGAAACGCGCATGGTTTCAGACGAGGCCGGCGACGTTGAGGGGAAACAAAGTCAGTGAATAAAGCGAAGGTGTGTATAGGCGAAAAGCTCTAGACCAGAGAGATGGGAAAGACTGTGCTGGGGACAGAACGAGCGTGGAAAGGAAAATGGTGGAGCGAATGTGTCCTGATGAAGCGAACAAAAAACAGACTGAGAGAAAGGGAATCGCGTGCTCATTATATGGACGGGCGACGATGGAGAATCGTCTTGAGGCTCTGGCGCGCCGACCACGACTCTAGACCCTACGCCAGCCGATCCGCCGCTTTGGGACCGAACTTGAAGCAGGCTGTGGAGATTGGGAGCACGTCTTGCCGCCCATCTGCGCTTGGAGGTTACATCCCCGGCATATCTGCCATAGTGTTTGGCTGTGTAGATGGCGTTTCTCTCTCCTTTTTTCTCGACTACTCGTTTCCCAAGGAGCCGATGCAGGACGGACGCTGGCCTCACGGCCTCGTTCCCGGGTATCCGAAACGTTGTGGCCCCGGCTTGCACCCAACCAAGGCTTGTGAGATTAAAGCGAGCTAGTGGCTGACAGCTACTGTGATGGTGTGGTAAGGGAGGCGTTGACGGAGAGGAGATTAAGGGGGGTTGCACTAACCTGGACGGGTACGAAGACATTACCGATTTGGCCAGTTTCGACTGCGGTTTTCTCTTTCTCTTCTCTTTGTTCTCTCCTGCTTGGCTCTGGAGGCGTTGGAGGGGATCTCGCTGCCACGGTTGTTTACAGATGAGGCGAGAAGTCTCAGAAGAATCCAAAAAGCGATTCTCGAGGTACCTGTCACGTCTGCCATGCTGCACCGCCAATCGCGCAACAAAGCAGAGGGACAGACTGTATGTCTAGACCGTGCTGTGCGTGAGGATTGACAGATCCCATGCCATAGCTCCTGGACAGCTTTAGCGTCATCGTCATGGCGAGCCCGGACTTCTTGGAGAACCAACTAGGCCGTGCCCCGCGATGGCATTCGACGCAGGAAAATGAGAGAGACACACGACAGAGGAGATAGTTTGTGCGCCTTTTTTCGGGACTAAGCGTCGCCTGGGCACCAAAGGAGCAGTCGATCTTGTTTTTCCCCCTTGTTGGCGCGCCACGACATGCCCAAACAAGCTTATGTGGCTATAACACCGAAGAGCGCGAGGAGAGAAGATGAGATTGTTTTCTTCCTGTGACGGCGGGTGGCACGGCTCGGAGTTTTTGCCTCTCCTGAAACGATGCCTCTTGAGAAACCAAATCGACAGACGCCAGACGCCAAACGCCAAACGCCAGACGCCAACGACAACGCCCGTGGCTCTAAACAAGAGGCGTCGACGAGCTTTGTGGAGAAGGTTGTAAGGGCCCTTATTTGGCCTGGTAACGTCTCAAGAATCGGCCGCGCGGCGCGGGAGAGCGGCTCAATCGATCGGCTGGTTACTGGTGCGCGGTAACGGCAATAGGAGCTTGTCTATTGTATCTCTATTTTCTGGGGGGCGAGAAATCTTGCCGAGATTGTGTGTGCGTCTGTTTTTTGTTAGCTTTGCCAAGTCTGACTGCCTTTGGTGCCGGAGGACGATTGCGTCAGTATGCCTACACTTGGGTCAATATCACGAATGGACACAGTCAGTAGTGGCACTATAGAAATCTGTCAATAGGATAGGCCACATATACGTAGTTAGTAACCTCTGTAATTAATATATATCTTAGTAAATAAAGGTTAAGCAGCTATCTACTAAATACTAAACTTAGCTGTTTTAAGATCTATCTGCTTTTTTCATATAAAATTCTTACTAATTAGCTAGTATACTGGCTTCTACCTATACTTACTTATTATCGCAGTTAGTAATCTAACAGTAGGGTGTCGCGAGCAGGTCAGGGTAGCTAACTCTGGCATAAAGTAAAAGCTTTGATAATGATGCTCTTGTATTATTATCCCCTGTTCTGCACTATGTAGTGACGCCGGCCAGCACCCTAACTGGTTGGGCCGTAACACTAAGTCAGTTTATACGCTTAGTCTATTTATCTATGACTAAGGTCTAAGTATTTAATCTATAACCTTTATATCCTAAGTCTAAAGTTATAGGTCATTATACAGTTATATAATGTTATTATTTAAACAGTGCTACTTTTTTTCTTTATAGTAAGAACAATAAAGATATATATTACAGGCTGTAAGGTCTAGATAATAACGTCTTTATTTAAGACTAAGATCTAGTTGCTATTTTATTTAGCTTTAGATTAATAAAGTCTGGTCTTAATCATGAATCTTATGCAGATTTAATAGACCTAATAGTTAGGAGAAGTAAGCTATTAATCTACAGTACTTAGTATAGCTCCTAAGTAGGTTTTATATGTGCCGGAGGAGGGTAGTTTACCAGAATACAGGGCCGACTTTAATTATATACGTTCTATAGGTAAGGTACTTATGCAGTACCAGCCGTCTAACCCAGCATGGTACAGACGTTCTAATGCCGAAGCTATGATATGGATTGGAGGGAAAAGTTAGACATATAAAAAATCATGGTCACCTTAGATTGATTAAATACGTAACTAGGTAGAAGCAGCCTGTATGACTCTTCTGTTTCGAAGCCTTGATTCTCGTAGTAATCTTTATTGAATCGAAGAACACCACCTGGGGTGATGGGTGGAATAGGATATAAGTGATCATTACAACTCACACCACCCTTAACTCACGTGTGATCGACAACCTTTTAGAACATTATAGATAAAGAGTAGGTAATCGATAGGTTATCAAGTAGGGAGAGTCAGTAATTAAGTATTTAAACGTCTTTTATTTTGAACCTTAGGTTATAGAGGCCTCTTACACCTTGCCACACAGCGACTTCAGTGATTGTCTTGACCCCAAGAGTATCCTTATGCTGGAGCAATAACCATGCTAAGCCAGCTCCATGCGCCGAACCGAGTATCGCCATACCTCCGCTCTGTCTCATGGTGAATACTTTTCTATTGTCCCAACCTGGTTCCAGCTTATACTTCGCTTTGGACAACGCTTGCTCAATGATGTCAACTGTACTTTTGGTCAGGATGGCCATGCGAAACGCGACCTTGAGCTCTTTAGGGTCCACTTTATCGATTTTGCACGCACTCAGCCATTGAAAGAAGACAACATCTGATAGTGCGTTCAAGTCTGGGACGGTTCCTCTGCCGTACTTGGCTACTTGATATTGTGGGCTATAGTTGTTGTCAAATATTATCGCGCCTGATTTTGCGTTCATGATGTTTTGGTACGTTCCCTCCGATGGCTGGATCAATTATCCAACGTTAGCATGCTTCGACAATACCTGAGATAGCTAGGGGGGTTTGAATTACCTCTGCGTAAAACCAGTTTTTTAGTTTTTTTTTAAACGGCATATCGTTGTCAAATAAGTACGCAATGTTTGCCTTTTCGTCTACCCGCATATCTGGGTGGCTGAATATATCGTCTACCTCCCCAGTAATAAACGATTTGACAGGCTTTTTACCAAGCAAGTTCTTGTTGTAAGGAAACCGGGCGATGGACGGACTCCAGCCCCATCTCTCCAAGTCCTTATAGTCCTGGAATGGGCTGATGACAGAAACGCCTCGGTTTTTCTTCTGTGCTTCTTTGTTCCCCAGGGGCAGAAGCTCCAGGAAGTAAAGACCCTTCTCAACGCGGCCTAAATAGGTTTTTGGAAAATCGGGATACAGCTTTCTTTGATCATCTCGCTTAATGAGCGCTTTGTCAACAGCCTCAGCTGCGGGTGTGGGGGAGGCGTCGGTTAGGATTACTTGTGTGAAAAGCCACAGCAACAGCCAACGAAGGCTCCGAGGCCCAAAGGAGGGGGTGGTATTAAGCATTATTAAGAACAGTCGGCAAGTGGCAGAGGACTGACTGTTAGGGACTAGGAGCATTATAAGTAGAGGAAGATGATGGTCATTATCAATCACAACCTCGGACTTCTTCAAGCTGTAGCGCATGGAGTTTTAAAAAACAGCAATCAAATATAAATTAGTACGGACTACGGATAGAGTTCGGGTAAAGCGACAGGGGTCATCTAAGCCTCTTTCGGCAGCTTCGCCACAGCTGCAATATCCACCCTCGATTGGCGACCAGGGTGGGTGTAGCTTGGGTCCACGTGGGATTGGCTTGCGGCAGAAATATGTCACTTTCTGGACGAGCACATCAAGTTTTATTTGTGAGTTTGGGCTGTCGCTGTGGCAGTTGAAAACTGCCTGGTGTGAGTAGATACGTGGATGTACTATTTTGCCTACGTCTCTAGCTTATATTTAACGATCAGAAATCTAGAAGTCTTAAAGACATGTCAACCGTTATTGGGTATTCTGTACCGCATTCAAACATTGGGATACGGCACAAGTCAGAGGTGCCGCGTATCGGGTTTCACGTACTGTGATATTACATATTTACTGGGTGAAGTGCACTAGACCGCTTACGGGGGTTTAGAGCGATTATATTCATTAACAGACATGGCAACTGAGATTTCCATAATATAGATATAGATGCAGCACCCATATATGACATCACCTGGAAGTTGGAAGCTCCAGCGCAGTTATCAGCAGTGGCGCAGCAAGCCCAAGCAAGGCCTCATCTAACGTTGGAACCACCACAGGAAGTTTCGTCTCTCTGGCAGATGTTCGGAGACAATATACCTAGCGTTTGTTAGGACACCTAGGTGAATAACATGAATGTGACAAAAAAATAGAAAGGGCGGGGTTAAGCTCTTATTGCTCTCGACGGTCCTGCAGGCCGCATAAACACCAGAGTTGGAGACGAATGGGGCAGCGAGTGCGCCAAGGATAAACTTAAGAGAATACATGGTGATATATTTAGATCTGAGTAGGTAAGTTATAGTTGTGATATGAGGGTTGTGAAAAAGATGGTGTTGAAGTTTGTGCTTCGCTGAGCTGGAAACAGAAGCTATATGTATTCCTAGGTAGATATAACGTACATGCATATCGAGCGAGCCAACATAACGAGCGAGCCACCTTAAGAAAAGCGGGGCTGTTTGGTATGGGGTGCACGCGAAAGTACTGTTATGAGATTGGTAAGGAGCTAAGACAGTCTTGTAACGGCACTTCGGCGTGCATCCCACCTAGACTATCCCCACTTTTCTTGAGGTGGCTCGCTCGATATGCATATACGTTAGCTAAATTGTGTAGTGTGATTGTATAAAATCATGCACTTGTATATGGGAAACCCTTGGCTAAACTTTCATCCGTATTTAAATCGAATGGGTCTATGTGATAAAAAAAGGGAACCAAATTTGTCACACAACTGTACTTGTGACTATATCGTCGACAGTATATTAGAACTTAAAAACAGGGTCACAACGAGGTATAGTAAGTAAGATACAAGCACCTTGATCTTAAATGAAAAAACAAGCAGTTTTATGCAATTCTTTATTTTAATCTCATGCCTGTTAACTAATCACTCGGTAGATACTTCTATATAGTCTTAACCTACCCCTTTAGAGATAGAAATGTAGAACTAAGCAAAAGGGGTACGTAGGTGTCTTTTTTAGGTAATCGTATAGAACACCTGACTCGCATTAGTATATCCATTATCCGTAGAAGAACCACAGACGTCTCGTTTTGTTTGATAGTTCGAGTCATGTTACTCCGTCATTATTTCAGCTAACCTGCTGCAGGGCAAGGGCATCGCATCACCTGAGCTGCCAACGCCATCCCTCTGAGCAGGCGGTTGCAGCTGCGCACCTTGCTGCCAAATTCGGTTACCATCTCGCCGAGCCTTATCGCGAAGCTTTCTCTGTCTTCTGCATACTTGGAGTGATCAGACAAGCTGATAATTTCCCCCCCATATCCACCCGAGAGTACCGTGCGCATGTGGTCTGTGCAGAGTCAACTTGACAGTGGATTCAGTTTTAGCCAATAGATAGAATATAAAAAACACAACTGTCTTAAAAAAAATAGAGGCAAAAAGTAGAGGCAAAAAGTAAAGGCAAAAGGGATAGTCTTGGCCTGTCCCGACCCGAAGCGTAGCGTAGGAAGCAGGGTGGGTTAGTACCATTCTAACCCTCCCCAGCGGAGCCGTTTTAGAAATGAGAACTAAAGAAAAAATTTAGAAAAAATTTAGAAAACTAAGGTTTAAACCTACAGCCTCTAGACTATTAGGTTAATAGCAGTGTACTACTTACTACTAGACTATACAGCCTGGGAGAACGGAATTCAGATGTTTAATTTAATCCTATAGACCTCTCCACTGTGCATAGGTATATAGCTCCACTATCCCCTGAGGTTATCACAGTTATCGTGCACGGTACTCTCGGGTGGACACCGGGGGGACATTATCAGCTTATATGTAGACTCGCATACTTGTTAGAGCCCGAGGCCGCCAGCTCTTCGGAAGGCTCAGTCATCTTCCCCAGCTGGGCGTTGAGGCTCTCTGACCCGTTCGTCAATGAGCTTCTAAGGAACATCGACCCACAGTTTCGTCGACTCCCAATCTCGCCTCTAGGCCGCGACATTGGCATTTTTGGCATTTCCGAGACCCGCCCTGTTGCTCATCACGTGGCTTGTTCTCCAGGTCCAAGAGTCGCTGCCCCAGCAAAGTGTGCTTGCGGTCAAGCATCCCGAGAAGCCGGCTACGCTCCAGTTCAGCAAAAACCATCGGCATTATCAAGGATTGTAGTGCCTGATCCTGAAACTTGCAGAATCACGAGTGCAACGTTTATGGATTGAATGGATTGAGCTGTGCCAGTCGTACAAGACGGCGTAGGTAGCGCCGCGATTCATGGAGGAAGTTGTCGCGAGCGCCACGTCATTCGGACTTTCGAAACAAGACTGGAACGCTGGATTCGATTTTCAGTTGTAGATTGTTATCACGGCATTTCGGAATTCTCTCCTTTCCGTTGGATCACAGAGATAATTCAAACGGGTCATGGCAATGAGATGTGTAAACGCGCTCTGACGAATAAAGAGAAGGTTCCAACCATACCGAACTTGTCGCTTGTTGATGATAGGGGACGGATGCGGCATTTCCGGATGGTTCGGAAGTAGGGGTGGTTCGGTTGTGGGGTAACGGAGTTATAGATTTATAGATTTGGATCATAACCCGCTCATGGGCCCTGGCATAGCTCCCATCAATCTACCGCTTAAATACCCCAATACGGATGTGGATCTCGGCCGTAGTAAGGCAGACCGGCGGGGATATCAGCGTTACTATGACTGCTCTAGTGGCTATATCTGGTTCTACGGCACCCGTCGTGACTGTGTAAGTAGGTAATATCCCTCAGAGTATGTGCGTGGGGGTAAGAAGGTCATCCTGTGATAAGATATAGCTCAATTCAATAGGCAGGGATGGCTATGAAACAACAGGGTTTTGTGCCTCAAATTGCGTCCTTGGACGATCTTGTTGATCTGATGAGCTCATCAGAATTTGTAAGCTTCTTTTCGAATTTGTAAGCTTCTTTTCAACTGTCTTTGTCCAACGTCTCATACGGGGTTTCAAAGATAGCATAGGTATATATACCGACAACCACACCATAGAAAGCAAGAGCAGCAATACGTCAACAAGCCCTCGAAGCGTTCCGCTATATCGCACAACACTCTCGCCTCTCTTACGATCGTCACAGATTTGACCCGGCCTTATAAAAATGTCTGAAATCAAAAATGTCGTTCTCATTGGTGTATGTTCCTTCCGATCCTTCGCCACACATTTGGTTGCGTATCCTGAAACAACACGACCAGCGCCCTGCAACCAAGAGCAGCACTGACTAACAACAGGCGAGTGGAAGCGTCGGACCACACGTCGTGAAAGCTCTTCTCGAATCGGCATCGTTCAACGTCACAGCACTTTCGCGCCAAGGCTCGAAAAGTACATATCCGTCTAGCGTAAAGGTTGTCTATGCAGACTACTCATCACAAGATTCGCTCACGGCTGCTTTCAAAGGACAAGATGCCGTACTATCCTTCGTCGGTATCCAAGGTTTTGAAGAGCAAAAGAAGCTTGTCGACGCCGCCATCGCTGCAGGCGTAAAGCGATTCATCCCCTCTGAATACGGCGGCAACACCCGCGATGAACGTTTAGCAGCTAAAATTTTTCTCGCTGAGCACAAAGTGAATACAGTCAAGTATCTGCAGAGCAAAGAAGACCAAATCAGCTGGACTGCTGTAATTACTGGGATCTTCTTCGACTGGGGCCTCCAGACCGGCTTCCTTGGATTTGACATTGCATCCAAGGCCGTGTCGCTCATCGACGATGGCAAGCCGACATGGTGCACCAGCACCTTGACTCAAATTGCACGTGCAGTCGTCAAGGTTCTCGAGAAACCAGATCTGACGAAAAACCAATACGTCTACATCTCCTCCTTTCAGACCAGTCAAAGGGCGATCATGGACGCCGCGGAAAAGATTACAGGCCAGAAGTGGACGGTCAAGAGCAAAGTAACCGGGGAAGAACTACGTGAAAGCGGCGGCGCGAAAGTTCGAAGTGGGGATCTCAGCGGTGCTCCTGATTTGGTCAGGGGTCCTAGTCTTGGAGCAGGGGGCTTGGGTAATTTTGAGGCTGAAGGGCTGTGGAACGATAAACTTGGGCTTCCTAAGGAAGATTTTGAGGAGACGCTCAAGACTGTGTTGGTATGTCAGTAAGATCTGGCACTATATTGTGACGAACCGGGGGTTCGACAAGGGTTTCTGTTGCTTAGGGCAAGTGCGTCACGCTGTAAACGTCACGAAGGCAGGTTAAGAATAGAGTATTTGTCGTCAAGTTTGTAAACATCACTCAATTAATGTGCTCACAGCTAAGTCAATTAAACGCTCAGATTGATCACTAGAGATCTAGGAACTATTGATACAATCAGTAATCTGACAGTATAGTTTCTACTCATAGTATAGCTGAGGTTAATACTTAATAACAGTAATATAGGCTTGCTGCTCTGTTAATTATTTAGTAATTAGTCATGCCCACCTTTAATGTTTTATGGGACCCCACTTATGCTCCGTACCTCCGTACATAATCGTAATAACGTGGATCGTACTTAGTGGCATCGAGTCGGCGTCCTGCTTGGCTGTCCTCCTGGGGAAAGGGGGATCTGACAAATGTCTTCTCGCACTGTCTCGTTTCTAGTCGTGGTTTCCCAAAGCTTTTTTTGTCCCGGCGTACTGCGCTGCGATTCCCGAAGGACTCCCAGACAACCGGATCTTTTCCCCAGTCCCCAGGATGGGCGATCCGCCACCATGTCTCAGGGACAACCGCTAGCACAAGACCGATTGCGGCTAGTCAGACACGCGATATGTCATGGCCTTTTCGAGCTCTCGCCTTCGTCCCGCGGTCTGGGCGAGGTGGCCGCGAGCAGAATGCGAATGGCTGTTGTTGCTAGCGCAGACACCAAAGGGGTATACCCACATCGCCTGGTGCAAAGCGACGAAATCCGTGGGTCGTTCATGCTTGTTGTTGGTTATTGTCCGAGGTGGCTAAGTAGAATGCGCAAAATGGCATGGTGGAGGCGGCGACGGCTCTTCTGCTGTGAGGATCTTCGCGTTGGTGCATCGTTTATTGTTGTTCAGATTATGGTGACGGCGATGCGCTGTTATCGCTACGTTGTTGGCTCACTGCCGAAGCTCGCCAGGGATACAAAGCACAAGGGAAGGGGGGAAATGAGGAAAATGCCACTGTTACCATGTACGCGAAGAGCTGGCTCTAGCCGTGTTCATTTGAAGAAACGCGCGGAGATACTGTCATTCCAAGTTGCCAACAAGCTCATGACAGGGATGCTACGTACGCCATGGTAGAATCGGCAGTCTTGGCCACAGCTGTCGCAATATTCAAAAGACGGTCTGATCGGGTTGCCCTCCCCCTCCTCCTCTCTAGGATTTACGCTCGGTTGACGTACGACAAGTCTGGGAGGCGTAGAGAGCCTCCAAGAGCCTCTTCCCCCTCGTTGACACAGACTATCGCCGCCACCGTCCCCATGGCGTGTGCTCTGATGCGTGTCGAAGCACGCGCGCACGCTCTTCAACACAGGCGACCTGATTCCGAGACTCGATCCGGGTGGGAGGGCACTAGGGAATGCTTATCGATTTTGAAGCCCCGTTCGGGGAGATGTTGAGGCTCCGAGTGGGAGGCGCACTGGAGAAGCCAATGTTTTGGCGTCATTGTTAGCTTCTGAGAAGAGCTTGTTGCTGCAGGGCGTATTCTCGCGGGATAGTTGACGGGATAATAGTAGTGACGAAATGTCATCAGCAAGACGTCCAGATGACTGCATAACCTCGTGTGGCATCTGCATCGAGAGCTCTGTGCGTGGTCGTTGCGAGTGATAAATGCAGTTTTCCGCGGTGATAAACTTTTTTTTTATCTGTTGACACAATATCCCACAGATCCCGTGTTCAAAGCTCTCTTGAGGCTGACCCAGTAGCGCTGCTTCAAGAGTAAGGCGCTGGTTGAGCGAGGGTAAGCTACCTCAGCCATACTATTAGCAGAAACCCTACAGTCAGAATGCTGACCGCAACAAGCAGCTGACTAAAGCGGCCGAAACAGAGTAGCGGCAGACGAAAGGGATTGCCTTCTTCTGCCCCTCATAGGTACTGAATCATAACGTCCACGTCCTATTAGCACCATAGAGACCGGGGATGCAAAGGAGTGAGGAAAACTGATCATCGACATGTTGCTCCAGAAGCTTACATTGCGTGGCACGCCAAACACCCATCTGCTGCTGTGCCTTGTCCTCCGTCCGCCGCCCTCTTGATCTCGCTACTAACATCCAAAAGGCGGTGTTGAGGGCTGTCGCGGTCCAACTGTATGGTTGACGCTGCCCAAAGCAGACTTCTTTCGAAAGATTTTGGTGGCACCGAGAAGAGAAGCGACCGGGAGATAGCACGAAGGGTCGATGCTAAGAGCGCATTTGACTACTGTGCTGTATCCTGAAGGCAGATAATGTTGTAATATCTTTACATCCATAATCTGCTGGTTTCCTTTGCACCGTCAGTTTTGTGGTCTTTAGTTATGTTACAACTTAACAAGTGACAGGTAATGTTGCTCCACTATTTAGGCAGGACAAGATACGAACGGCATATCATTTGGTTAATCAATATTATCCTATAGATGGATCTCGAGCGGCTTATGCGGTTAGGAATAGAACCCTCCCCCTCACCTATCTGAAAGCAAACGAAAGCTGCCAGCCTATTAGCGACCCTGGTCTTAGCGCTAACCCTATGCGTGAGAGCTATGAATAGGTCTTCTCGTACCTCTAGCTGTATATGCTGATAGGTAGGCCTCTCAATAGCTTGGACCCTTTGCCCCGTCTACATGTAGACCAAGGCTTGTCTGACGATGCGGATGAGGCGGAGATACGACGTGCTAAAAGACTGCAAGGGCGTTTTGGAGCTGCCGAACGCTGTCCGAAAACAACCCCGAGAGTCCGGCTCCCCGTTTTCCTTTCCCGATGATTCCTATTCGCCAAGACTAATCCCTTGCAGGCTACATAAAAGGGCCCACCCATCCGTGACATGGATAGCCCGACAGGTGTTTTGTAGCTCATTGCAGTTCGGCGACGCTTGAAAACATGGGTGCAAGATGATTATTGGGTATGGTACAGGAGAGATATGCCCAAACTGGGCAAGAAGGTTTGAATTTAGACCTAACTATCGGTCCTGAGTTTGCTAGAACCTAAGGAAGACAGGCTGTCACTAAGAAATCATGATGTCGTATATGTAGGAGTTACAAGAACCTTGGAGCAAAATATTAACTATGAGTTCGTCTTCCGGTCTTCCGTAAGAACTTGAAGACACTATACAGTCTAAGCTTTGCAACAGAAAGTTAAATGTCACTAGCTTTGTATGGCTCGAAATAACTTTTAGAGCATTCAAGTGGTGTGTACTCTAGTCGTGTCATACGTTTAGTTGACCTCAAAGGTAATGTACCTACCGGGTGTTCTTGTATATGTTTAGTGCTAGCTTATGGGAGTATCTGTCGTAACATTATTTCTTATATCTACAGACATAACTACAGAAGTCAACAACAAATTCCTAGGTTCTTATAGATTCTTATTTACTGGGTAAGAATGAGTCCCCCCTTTGGGAATTTGTAAATCTATTGTCACCTATTCTACAACTTAGTATCCCTAAAGGGAAGGGTAGAAACTCTATCAGCTTTAACTTTGTTATACTACTGCCTTATACTCCACGCTACAAGTTTGTGACGCGGAATAAAAAGTTACATTAACTAAGTAACAGCTGCGCTACTAAACTTAGGATAATTAAGCGATAGTTGTAGCGGTTTGAAGATGACCCTCAGATGCTTAAGATTACTATTAGGGCACTTAAATAACCCTATTTTATGATTATAAGCAGATATAAAGAAAACCGCTATGAGTAAGATATATAAAGTGCTATTCCTCTACGTGAACCTAGCTCTGCATCAACCTTGAATAACTTGTTCACACACTCTCCTCACACTCTACTCACACTCTACAATGCAGTTCTCTACCTACTCACTTGCTCTGTTTCTTGGGGCTGCCGCGATGGTGGCTGCTGCTCCTAACAGCCCTTCGCAGCTTGTTGGATTAGGGCCGCGAGACACCATTGGAGGATGTTGCTGCCCTGGAAGTGGAGGTGCCTGCGTAAGTGCTATTGCCACTCTAAGCGCTTGGAGAAAGCTAACAAATGTAGAACTGTTATTACGGAAAGCAAGGTGTAAGACCTGCTCTTAGTGAATGTGTATATTCTAACGCTACTAATATATCTTGATTGTCTAGGGTCCTTCTACCTGTTCGAAAAACTGCGGATTTTGCACGTAAGATGTTTATGCTACAATAAACAAGCTACGTCAAATTACTGTAATGGAAATACGTACACTTATACTCCATGTCTTCCATTGCGATACGGCACAGATCAAAAGTGCCGCTTATCGGGTTTTACGTACTGTGATATTACATATTTACTGGGTGAACTGCACCAGACCGCACTAGACCGCTTATGGGTGTTTGGAGCGATTATATCCATTAATAATTTACGTCGTCTTACCTCTTTGACTCAGTATAAATGTCTACGGAAGCTTCGAAGTTCTTCAATATTCAATAGTAGAACAATCTGGTGAGAATGTGATGCCCACACTTGAGATTGCATCCCCATGACGCCGTGACACGTGATGTTGGTTGAAACCCCAGCTTAACTCCTCGTGCAGAGCGTATTCCTTTACGGCGGTGTGAACCATGGTACATGGAAGCGAGTAGATAAGATTCGCTGTGACCAAGGCCGTAAGGAACGCCTCCAGCTCACATAGTAGTGTTTTAAAGCAATCCTCGGGACATTATGGATCATTAATTTCTGCTTATAGTTTACTGAATTGGTTACTTTGTGCGACGTGCCTGGTGATATATGCTGAAATAGCTGTTTGACTGGGAGGGATACTATTCGGGAAACGCATATGAAAGCTTGAATAGTAAAGCCGCGCCGCTGGCCACCATTTCGCATTTTCACATTGGACATCTTTTCAAACTTTGAGGCACGTCTGGTCATGAACGCATGCTTCAAGTGATCCTTTCCACCTGTTCAATGCAACGTGGAATCTAATTCTTAATACTCAACTTGATATACCTACTACGATGGGTCACTGCTCTTCTCGCGTTTCTAAACCAGCAAATGACAACTCGGCTGGTCACGTGAAATTTTCTACTACGTCCAGAGATAGTTAGCGACCGCGAGACCCAAAGAAGGATTGGTTTATAGCGTGAGTGGTCGTCGATCGGGGGGCGTGACGGCCGGAGAGGACGCTTCGCAGACACGTTCGTCGCGAACCTCGTCGCGTTGTCCTCGAACCCACCATTCCGTCGCTGCACGCGGGAACCAGAGCCGGATGCTTCCCTTTTCCATCTTCTCGACCGAACCATGACGACCATGACAGGGATGAACTCCTCTACAGCTCTTTGTTACTCATCTCCAGCTCACAGGGACCGCACGTCACTTTACACTCCATTGGCGCGAACCGCGTCCAAACACTGGATGAACCGGACGAGCCCTAGGAAGAGTTAAGAATGGCGTATATTGGAAGCCTCTGTTCTATGAGTTGTATGTCTACCCCGCGCCTGTCTAGAGCGCCCAAATCCGTGCATTCATTCATCCGTACTATACAGTTCACATTATACATTCGGTGCGAGGAGATCGTACTTGACACAACGTTCGACCTGCGAGAAGTTAGCCCCAGTCACGATATGCGGCGTCCGGGAGTGGGGTCCGCAACTTACGTCTTCGATGCTAGCCTGCAGGAACCGTCTGGTCTCCAGGCCCGCCCACACCACCAGCATGCTAAAGTCGCCGTGCTTGGCCATCTCGGCGCCGCTCTGGGCACTCAGCTGGCGCAGGATCGGCAGCGAGCTGCTGAGCAGATCCATGTCGGGGTTCAGGCTCCGCCCGATGCCCTCGAGGAGGAGGATGCTGATGACGACGTTGACAAAGTCGCCCTCGAGGCGCACGTGGTGGCGGCGGACCATGCCGAGGACCTCCTGCAGGATGTCGCCGATCTTGATGTTGCCCAGGGCCAGAGTGCGACTCTTGACGCCGAGGACGAGGTGCTGCATCTTCAGGGCGAAGACCTCCTTGTCCAGCACAGCGTCGGGCTGGCGGCAGCGCTCGCACATGAGGTTGCCGGCCTTGTAGCCGTCGAACTCGGCCACGGCGCGGAAGAGGTCGAGGAAGTTTGTGCGGTTCGTCTCGTTGAGCTCCGTCACGAGGCCCGTGTCGATGAAGATGAGCTGCGGGCGGAAGCCCTCGTCGTCGATCTTTTGGAGCTCGGCGGCCCAGGCGGCCGGGTTTCTGCGGTGGCGGTAGGGACGCAGCCTGGCGAGGACCTGCTCGGTGACGTCGTCCTGCTCTTCCGGGTGCTCCTTGCCGGCGTTCCTGCGGAACTTGAGCTCGGGCTCGTGGGACTGGTAGAAGCGCACCATGATGTTGCCGGGGTGCAGGTCCGCGTGCACGAAATTGTCGAGCAGCAGCATGCGCAGGAAGGCGTCGAGGCCCTCCGAGGCGATGTCCTGCTGGAAGACGCCGCCGCCGTTTTCCAGGAAGTCGGCCAGCGGGATGCCCTGGGCGAACTCCTCGACGAGCACGCTGCGGGTGGTGAACTCGGTGTAAGGGTATGGGAACCAGGCGGTGGTGCGGTCCTTGAAGTTTTTGCGGAACTTTGCGAGGTTGGCGGCCTCGATGCGGAGGTCGAGCTGGAGCTTCATCATCTCGCCGAACTGGGCGACCTCATCGGGGAGGGAGAGCCACTCGATGGTGGGGATGAGGTTGAGCGCCGAGGCGAAGAAGTGCATGATGCGCAGGTCTCGGCGGACGGTCCTCTCAACGCGCGGGTGCAGCACCTTGACGGCGACGTAGGACGAAGGGACGCGCCTGGGCGTGCTCTTGAGGGCGGCCTCGACGTTCTTGGCCACCTTGTGACGGAGCGGCTTGGGCGCTTCGTCAATGTCCTTGTCACTGGGCGCGGCAAGGCCGGGCTTCAGCTTAGCCCGGTAGACCTGGGCGATGGCGCCGACGCCGAGGGGCTTCTCGTCAAACTCGTCGAAGATGTCGTCGAAGTCCCGGCCGTCGAAGGCGGCGGAGACGATGCGCTTGGTATCGTGCATCGAGTGGGCGGGGGCATTGGAGTGGAGTTTGGACATAATTTCGCACATTTCGGTGGGAAAGATGTCGGTGCGGGAGGCTGCCCATTGACCGAGCTGAGAAGTGGTGAGCAATGCATGCCGCAGGGCATCGTGGGGGAAGGGCATGTCATTCGTACCTTGATGAAGGCGGGCCCTGCCCATTCCATGGACTGGACGAGGAAGGCGTACCACCAGAGGGTGCCGCTGCGCTCGTTGTCACGATCGGGCCGTCGGCTGCCCAGCCAAATGGCGGGGACGGCGAAGATGACGGGCACGAAGATGACGAGGAGGTGGAGGAAGCGGACGCCGGTGCACAAGGGTTCCCAGACGTAGACGTCGAGGGCGATGGTGAGGGTGTGCCAGGCGCGGGAGATGCCGCTGTCATCGTCGGCGACCTTCTTCCTGATCTCGGCGCGGCTGACCTCGAGCATGCGCTTCTCGCCCGTCTGGTCGGTGCCGCCGTTGTCCTTTTCGGACAGCTCAAAGAAGGCTGCGGTGCCGAGGGCGCCGGCACCTGCGCCGCCTGCTCGGAGGGTGTATCTCGTGTAGCGGGAGGTGCGCCATGGCTGCGGCGGCCTCGTCTGGGTAGTGCGGAATGCGGCTCTGAATGTCGAGTAGAAATGGGTGCCGTTCGGCGGCGCTCGGAAGCCCGGACGTGGACAAAACCGGCCCAGGACGAAGGCCAGTCTCATCTCGAGGGAGGACTGGGGGATGTAGGTCGGGAGGCGGCTACCATGTTATCAATGTCGGTGTCGAGATCGAAGTCGAGGTCGAGGTCGAGGTCGAGGTCGAGGTCGAGATGAATTCGCAGGGTTGGTCGTGGAGGAATTGACTTGGGCCGGGGCAGAGCCGAGCTGGCTGAGTTGAGGTTCGGAATGCGGCGCCCAGGATCGTGGGACCGGGGCGAGGTTTTGGAGGCACAGTACTACTATGTTCCTACCTGAGGTAAGGATTACCTACAGAGGTACGTAGTGCTTTGTGGTACACTAGGTACCTAGTGTAGTTTACCAAGGAAGGTGGAAGGGATGGTGACGTAGGGATTATTTGGCTGCATTTGGGAAGGAGGGTCTTCCATACGGCTCGGGGAAGCCTCGGATAATCACGTGCCAGCGGTTAGTAACAGGAGCGGGAGTGACACGCTGAGGTACGTACCTTTCCTTCCACCGGGAAAGAGCACTTGATGCGGGACAGAATCGGAAAGTGGTCGCGGGTCTATCCGATGGCTACAGGGGCCTTTTCTGCTCGCTAGCAGTATCCGTATGTACTCGCCCACTACGAAGTACAGGTAGAACGAACCACTGTGAGCTGAACCGAGCTGACGTCAGCAAAAACCACAGGGCGCGCAGAGGCCTAAAGAGAAGAAAATAGGTAGACCTCGATCGGTTCTTTATCCGCCGATGACAGCCTGCTCTTATCGCATCGCTAAATCTTTTTTTTTTCTTTTTTTTCTTTTTCTTCGTTCCGTCCTCACTACAGCAAAAGCCCCTTCAACGAACCCATCGCGCACCTATTCTCTGTAGCATTCGACACCTTCTTGTACAACTACTTTGTTCCTCCTAATCCGCTTCAATTCCACATCATCATCATCATCATGGGTTGGTTCTGGGCGGATGGTCCTGTGGCGCCCGTCCGGGCGAACTCCGTCTCCGCGGCGCATCCTCATGGCATCGCCGTCCCTACCGGTCCTCCTCCTGTATGTTGTCTCGTCGACTCTTGCTGCCTTCAATACACGCCCATGTCTAACACCTCCTAGCCCGGCTGCCCAATGCACGAAAAGACTCTCGGTGCCCTGAACCCGAACGCAAAGCCCGCCGCCGCCGCCTCTCCTTCCGCATGCCCCGTCCCCCACGACCAACGCCGCGCCGCCGCTCCCCCCCCCTCGGCGTGCCCCGTTCCCCACGACCAGCGACACTCCGCCTCGCCGCCGTCGTCATGTCCCGTGCCCCACGACGCGCCCAAGCCCGAGTCCAAGGGCGGCTTCCTCCAGCAGATCAACCCCCTGAACTACATGTTTAGGGAAATCTCCCAGGCCCCCGCCGAGAACCAGGCCATCGCGCTGCCCACAGAGCGCGAGCCCTCGACGATACCCAAGGGCTCCGGCGACGGTAACTGGGAGTACCCCTCGCCTCAGCAGATGTACAACGCCCTGCTGCGCAAGGGCTACACCGACACCGACATCACCGCCGTCGAGTCCATGGTCTCGGTCCACAACTTCCTCAACGAGGGCGCCTGGGCAGAGATCGTCAGCTGGGAGGAGCGCTTCGGCAAGGGCCTGTACAAGGGCTGGCAGGCCTGCCGCCGCGGCGAGGAGAACGCCGACGAGGAGGTCGAGAAGCTCAAGGACGGCTCCGAGGCGCCACCGACCCTGATCCGCTTCCAGGGCCGCCCCAAGGACATGACCCCCAAGGCCGTCATGTGGCAGGTTGCCGGCTGGCTCTACCCCTCCAAGTTTGAGTACGTGCTCTGAGCGTCTTTCCCCGTGGCCACGTCCACGAGTGCAACATAAACTGACTAAAGCCCCGTAGGACCGAGCCCCCCTTTGACCGCCACGACTGGTTCGTCTCCCGCAAGATGGGCGACGTCGAGAAGGAGGTCCGCTACGTCATTGACTATTACTCGGGCGAGCCCGAGCCTACCGGCGAACCCGTCTTCTACCTCGACGTCCGGCCCGCCATGACGCCCCTCGGCGCAGCGGAGCGGCTGATCAGGTGGGGCGGCGACGTGTGGTGGAGGGCCTCGGGCGCCGAGGTGCGCGAGAAGGAGCAGCTCGAGAACCAGTGGAAGAAGAACTAGACGGGACGACGACGCAAGAACAAGAACAAGACCAAAAATCGAACGGAAATCCCCCTCCCCTCAAGGCTGAGTGAGCGAGGCTTGCTTGCGGCGTGTACGCTCGAGACGTTGGTTTTCATTCTTTTTATGGAACGTGAGAGTGGTGATTGTTTTGGCGGCGGCGTTTTGACACGATACAAACGGTTCGGTGCTTGGGGGGAAAAAGAACAGTGTCTTTTTTTTTTTTTTTTTCTTTTTCTTCGTCCTACTTCCCCCCTCTTGTCATTAATACCATATCAACATCATATGGCCTGTACAGTATGTCGCGAAATGGCGGCAACATCCTTTAAATGTACCTTTTTCAACGTCGAGACGACCCAGTTGGATAACGATTTTCAATTCATATATTACTTCCACTACTACGAGTCTCTTCTTTCCCCGCCCTTCGAACCTCCCGAGAGGTTTCCTCCATTCCTGATCTTCCCGTTTCTCCTGCAAACGGAGCCCCTCACGACGTCTTGGCGGCCAGAGCGGTGACCTGGTCGAGCAGGGCCTTGGACTCACGGGGCGCGTTCTTGATGACCTTGTCGCGGAGGTGGTCGACCTGCTGGCCGGCGGCGGCGGGGGGGTTGCCCTGGGCGGTCTGGATGCGGGAGATCTGCATGGCAAGGAAGAACTTGGGGATCTTGATGGCGGCGAAGTTGCCGTTGACGGAGCGGATACCGGCCTCGGTGGCCGTGTAAACGGCGGCCTCGTTCTGGAAGGTGGCGAGGTCGTTGTCAGCGAGGGGCTCCTTGGTGGCGAACTTTGAAAGGGCGAAGGCGAGCGGGGTCTGGGACGAGGCGGCAAAGTTGATGTCGGAGAACTTGACGCCGCCGGCGGAGACGTCGGGGACGCCCGAGATGGTCTTCTTGGAGGCGTCGCAGGTGACCTTGCTGGCGAGGCTGGCGGCGGCGTCCGAGACCTCCTTGGGGAGGACGGTGTTGCCGACGACGAAGCAGGCGTTCTGGCGCGCGTCGAGGCTGGGGGCTGGCGGGTTCGGGGTCAGCATCTCGGGTGTTTTACATCAGTCAAGGGGATTGTTCTTACCTGCGAGAGCGGCACCGACGCTGGCGGCGAGAACGACGAAAGAGAGCTGCATCTTGAAACAGGTCACGAAGGAGCTTGGTCTCGAAAGAAGGTGATTTGGGAAGAGACGGCGGGGAATTCTGAAGACCGTTGAAGAGAAGATCGGAGACGAAGCGAAAGACCTTGCCGGAAGGACTGCAGACGAGAAACGAAGGAATGAATCGAAAGAATGAATGGAATCACTGGCGAGTGGGAAACAACAACAGCAAGAGGTCAAGACCAACCGAAGGAGGAACTGGGACAGGACATGATCGCCTTTTAAGCATCGCATCACCCACATGGATGTGGGAGGGATGGACGGTAGGGGGGGAGGATTCTTGGCAAATAAGCATAGGGCCCCCCGTCCAAATCTAAACGACGTCAAAACCCGCTCTCTGATTGCGGCTTTCTGGTTCTCTATGATGGGGGCGCCTTCGTCTCCCCCCCTGTTGGACGATTTTCGTCCCAGCATTTCGAGATCATCCTCTCTCCCCCACCTCAAGGGTTCCCATCTTGATCAGAGCATGGAGCAGATACGATGGGATGCCATACCGAGATGCCGGGCCCTGCCTGCCTACCCGTCAGTAAGTCAGTCGATCACAGCATGAATCAGAGTCGTGAGAAGCCCGATTGACGTCTGCCGGGGGGGCTCATCGTCCAGGTTGGCAGAGTGTCGAGGAAGGGCGGCGCAAAGCAGAAAGGGGAGGTTTTCGCCCGCGGATATGCGGGTGCAACGAAGAACGGCGCTACTGACAAACCGCATTTCCCAAGAGACGCGAACCGAGAAGAGCCAGCGCGCACCCGCCCATCCGCCCGCCGCTTCTGCAACATGACGAGTCTCGAAAGCTTGTCGCGTGCCGCCCGATGCGGTAAGCCTGTCCCTGACGGCCTGCTGTTGAGCCGCCGAGCCACGAGAACCACTTCTGCGGTTTCGGGCCGGGGTTGTTGTTGTTCCTGCGGGAACCCCTCGTGCATGTGTCGTCCGATGAAAAGGGAACGGCTACTGTAGCGCAGCCCTAGGCAGACAGACAGTGGACGGTGGGCAATGGACAACTTTGGGAACATGGGTGATGCCGTATCTGGCATGCGTGAACATGGGTTTGACGGCGGCGGTGGGGTGTTCGTCCACTTCGAGCCTCTTACAGACTTTGTTCCGTCTGGTCTTTTTTCTTTTTCTTTTTTCGCTTAACCATCCGAGCCAGATAGACCCCTGCCCGCCTGTCGTTTTTTTCTCTCTCGTTTCAGCGAGCCAAGGGGACCCAACCACGACCTGGAAGATGGTGGTATCGAGGGTGTTCCAGAGTCGGAGATCTCGGGAGGGTGCGACATTGTTCAAGAGCCCGACTTCTCAGGGGCGGGACGGACATTGGGTCATGTTTTTTTTCTGGGCCAGCGCAGGGTTGTATTTCTTCGTGCCCTTCCACCTTTTTGTCCGAGGGAAGAAGAATGGGCGGTGGACGGCTCAGAAGAAGGGATAAACGAGGTTGAGAGGTGGCTTGCCCCCCCGGCAATCCGCCGAGAGCGAGCTCTTTTCCGCTATTGAGACGTCAAACGACATATAGGCCCGCATGGTTCGTCGCTTTGTAGTTTTTTCTGTGGAAAAGAGCTGGGAGAAGCCTCTAAACTAAATATCGTTCTCAGAGGAAAATATCCCGGCGGCCCCGCGAAAGGGGGTTGTGCGCGTCCGCCGTCTCTCAACTCGAACGCAGTTTTGCAAAAAAAAAAAAAAAAAAAAAGGGGGGGGAGGAAAGACGAAAAAGTCATTTCACAACTTTGTCAACCCCTGGATTATTGATGTCGAGGCTCTTCTCTTTGAAGCGGCCTGGCTCGAAACTGGGTCGAAGATTTGGCAACGGGAACCGAACTGCGACGCTCTCTTGGCGACGCACGACCCGACGCGCCGAGGGACGGCCGGGTATGGATACCATGGCTCACGAGGCCCAAAGGCTTCTGTTGATACCGAGTCGTCCGGGCATTGTGGCCTGTCCCGAATGTTGAGCCTTGGTCTCGGTTTCTGCACTCGCACCACCATCCCCATGTCCCTCTCTGTCTTTGCGTAGCGAAACCTTCTCCGTCTGTGCTGTATGAGCCTCCAAGGCCAATGATGGCATCATCCTCGTCTCGATGCATCAGACTGTAATCTACACACTGTTCAGGTTGGGGTTGAGATGACTTGTAATCTCACGATAACCCCGATCGGTGAGGGAGCAGGCTAGGAGACAAGACCCCGAGAGTGTCAACCGATAACACATGAACGGGTGTTCAGCAGTCCCAAACCGGCATAGAACGCAATCTCTCGTTGCGACCGAGTTCGCCTACTTCGCCGTCAAGTCCGACGCAGACTTATCGGACGACAAGCCCGCCCCGACGCGGTGCTCGCCCGACCGAGACTCCGCCAAAGGCCACGTCAAGCACCGCGGCATCGCGGCACCGCGTCCGTCGCCCGTCCCAACATGCACAGTCTCCCGCGGCCGCAGTGGAATCGTTGATTAATATCCCCTTCTTATGCATCCACGAGCCCATCGAACACGGCATGGGCCAGCACTTGACTTGACCGGGGGTCACAAAGAGCACACCCTGGCCACTCGACTAGAAAGATGCCATGGGGTTTGAAAATGTCCCATTATTCAGGCAGCTCGGGCTCCTATCCTGGACGAGTTGTTGTGTGACAAGTTCTCGGGTTCCCCGCTAGCCGTATCAGCAAACGTTATCTCGACCAGACATCTATTTCCCTTTGAAGTTGATCGAATGATGATGGTATTGGTAGTAGCTCGCCACACCCCTCTTAGGGAATGCAACCGCCGAATGATATCAATTCGCTGCAAATAGCTGATGTTCTATACAACTCTATGAAAACCCCCTCAACCATGCTTCCGAGAAGGGGCGGTGATCGCACAAGGCCGACGACTCACTCGACCACGGCCCACGATCCTGACGGGCCGTAGGCGACCTCGTGAAAGCTCTCTTTCGTGAAATCGATGACGTGGATGGGCGTGTCGTGCCCGTCGACCACGGCCCCGGTCTCGGCGCCCATCTGGAACCACACGGCGGCCTGCAGCCTCGGCGTCAGAGACTCCCTCCCGGGCGGCAGGGGGCCGAAGTGGCTGACGTAGACGGGGGCCTCGACGCCGTTGACCGTCTTGTACACGACGGCCGACGCCGAAGACGCCTCGTTGACGAACGCCATGTCCCCGTCGCCCACGTCCGGGTCCGGCGCCGAGCTGCCGTCGCTCCAGTCCTGCGGCAGGACCCACGTCTCGCCCGGGGAGATGGGCTGCGGCGTCGTCGCGACGTCGAGGCGGACTGTGGGGGGTTGGGTTTCTCATGTTAGTCCAAAAGGAATCAACAAGTAAACAAAGGTTTTTTATATTTAGATGAAGGGTCTTTGTTCTTTACCTCCGCTGACGAACGCGCTGCTGCTGGCCGCGATCGAATAGTCTTCTTTCCACGTCACCATGAGGTTCCGCGCGCAAACTGACTCCAACGGATTAGCGAGGGTGGTTTATTTAATCATTTTTTCTTCATCATGAGGACGGCACCTGAAGAGTAGCCGATGACGTTGAACTTGGTGGAGCCCGGCCTGGCGCTGGTATCGAAGCCAAAGGCGAGGCAGATCTTGTGCCCGCTGGTCTTGAACTTTGCGACGCAGTTCTTGTCGATGCGGATGTTGAGTTTGTATTCGGCCATTCTTGGTAGCTTGGGATTTGTCGTGACGGCGCTGGGAAGGCTTCTTGGGCGGTGTAGATGGAAAGACGAGTACGGAGTTCTTCTCTCTCGATTGGTGGTAATATTGAGTAGCTGCGGATCGATGATGAAAGGAAACCTCCCGAGATCTCATCCGGGCATCAGACAGATAAATATTCATCCATCCAACATTCTCCGCGTCCCCTTTTTCCTCAGCCACAGACCCCTACGTCCCCTTCTCCACGCAATCATGTGCACTCAGCCTGCAACGAGAACGTCGGGTTGCAGGAAGGGAACCCTTCTGTCTCAACCAGCGCCTCGAAAACGCAGTGTTCACAGCTGATGACGCAGGCTGTCTTGGTTTTTCGCTTGCAGATCGGCCAAGATTCGGAACTCCGAACATGATGGGCGAGAGAGACAGAGAGAGAGAGCATATGTTCCCCCTTTCGCCGAACAGTGACGGGTGTGAAACCACCTTTTTTTGGAGGAATGGCATCGCATTCGCCTCTTGGGGGTGGGCGAGACGGGGGGTTTTATCGATGCTTTTGATAGACCTGTGTCCGGCACGGGTTTAGCTTCCACTGATGACACCGGCGGCTTCAGCTCCCGGCTCGAGGTCTGCAGTGTTCTGGTAGTCTATGTGCACGTGGGAGGCTGCCCACCCCCTCTCCCCCATCCCTTTCTCGTGAGCTGTGGGCGGGAGGAATGTCTGTGGCTTGACCTCTCACAGTCGTTCCCGACCACATGACACGACACGACACATGCCAGGTAAGGCGGGCCGTTTCTTTTTTCATATTTGGACCCTTTCGAGGCCCTCCCCATTTGGATCGGGCTGAGCAGTTTCTGGGGGCAGAAGAAGAAGATGCAGCTGGATTATCTGTGGTCTCGCCCGTTCCGTCTGCTCTTCGTGCTGGTGGCGGCTGAGCCCGATGACACGAGTCGTTTTTTTTTGGCGGTGGTGAGCCCGGATGCGCGCAGTGCTTCGGTCGCCATCGGAGAAGGGCCTTTCCGAGTCCCGAAAACGAAAAGGCAACGAACGGTCTGCGCGATGGCATGATATTGGCTAATTTCACATACTGTCGCAGTAGATGAAGAAAAATACCAACCAAGTTCTGGGACCCCGCGCGCGAAGTATGCCAGGTGTGATGACCGGCGAGAGGTCAGACACACTGCCAAACTGTCTGTCCCTGCTTCGGGTTGTCGGGATGCGCCTGGCAGCCGGTCCCGGGTCTCTGGGCGGGATGTCTCTGCGATATGTATGCCGACAGGAAACCAATGAAGTCAGCATCGTCTGGCGTAATGGACCTTGACGTCGTCTTAGATTTGGGGCGACTATTTACACGTGTGCGAGGCTATGCTCGAGGTTGATGACGGCCGTACTCATTGGAATCTCTTCATTCCATCCAGCACGGCTGCCGAGGCACCCAGCAACATGGCCCCAAACGCAAAGTCCTCCACTTCACGTCAATAAAAACATGGCATTAGTACAAAATGAATAGAATAAAACAGACACAATTCCCGTGTACGCCGGAGTCGCATGACGGCTTGTGAGGTGACGGCAAAACATATCGGCGCCCACACTCGATTCAGTGGGTGATCACGTTGATTTGTCTGCCCGCCGTCTTCGGAATCACATTGGGAATCCTCCTCTTCGACGAGCTCCGCTGCAGTTGTTGCCCCTCCTACGAGTGGGACTTTTCTAATATTCAAGGGGTCATTCGGGGCTCCAGCAAGTGTTGCAGGGTGCAAGAGTCAGTATCGAAACGGGACTGCGCGGTCGGCGTTTCGCAGCTTTAAGACTGCCGGTAACGTATTTAACGGCACATGCGCGTGAGTGTGACTGGCGATTGCAACGCGATCCAACCTTTGAAGGAAGACTATCCTGTCTTGTAAGGAAATGGTTTCGTCTCCAGTTCCCAAACTACAAGTCACAAACTCACAGTCAGTGGCCAAGTTTCATCTCCAGAACAGGAATACGACGCTGGAGCCATCGTAAAAGCAAGGGGGTCGAAGCAATTGACCCTCGTTTTGCCTATGAGGTGCTCTCGGTGCTTCTCGCCCGGGGCGCGTAAACCCGCAGCGCCGACACCATGGCACCGGGAGTTGAAGGAGTTGCTGCTTGGCGGCACAAAAGCATTTGGCACAACCTCGAGAAAAACCGCCCAGCAAAGAATGTCCAAACCATGGCGTGGCGGGAGCAGTGGAGTGAGGAAAGCCAGAGACAGACTCCCCCCCCCCTGATGCCAAGTCCCTTTTTGATTCTCAACGAGCAGCCACCAGACGTCTCGAATCTAGTGCAACGCTGCCATTCATCCTGGCCCCGTGGGGAGAGACTACTGCGTACCTACACACAGACACGGTAGAGTTCATCTACAGTAAAGTTCCGCCAGAATGGAAGGCCAATTAGGTTTACAAGCTAGTTCCCGGTTCATCACCCGCTGTGGAACGCGAAACCGTAATATAAGGCGCTTATTAGAAGTGTCTCAGGCGGGGGAGCGCTCCATCTATGCGGCATTGAGTTTGCTGTGTGTGCACGGTGGCGGGAGTAAGTTTAATGCCCCCCCCAGTGATGTAAACCACCAAGATATTTCCTATCCCTCTTTATTATTATCAAGCCAGCTTGCGCAACCAAGGCAATATAAAAACCAGTCTGAATAGTAGTCTCTTGCTTAGTGAGGCCACCGTTAAAGAAGAGGCAGTCAACTAACTGGCTGGTGGTGGTGATAAGTGGTTATATGTGATAGGTGATGGATCAGCTAGCTGGCTGGCTGGCTGAGCCGGTAAAACCACTGCAATGTTGGCTATACTAGAAGTAGTAGGGGGTTAAGGGACTTGACAGGAGGCGTTTTAGTTGCACCTGCAACCATTATACTCCCACGGTTATAGGAACTAAGCAAGGGGGAAACGGCGCGGACTGGCGTCCTTCGGGGACCCAAACGGAGACTCTAATGACTTACCGTCGACTGGCCGAATGTTTTGTAAACCCGGCAGTCAAGCACAGAGATCTGCGCGTCAGGAGGATTAAGTCAAGTTTTGAGGCCCACACTGGCCGTGGAATTTGCACCCAGGGGGGAGCAGAAACTATATGTGGCATGGCGAGATTTCCCCCTGGAGACCAGCTCTCTGTTCCCACATTTCCCCAGGCTCTCGGCCTTTTTTCTTGCTTTCTCGTTTCCCCGAGAACCCCCTCCCCAGGCTCTTGTGTCGATGCCATTTCGCAAGGCTCAAGCAAAGACTCGAGACGGCGACAACGAGGCACTGGGTTACTTCGCCGTTCAGGGGCCAGCCAATCTTCACTTGATGAAGCCGGGAAGTCCGGAGTTCTTGAGAGACGAGAGAGAGAGAGAGACTCTCGTGTATCAGGCACAAACGCCGCTGCTCAATGGCACGACTCGCGTCATTACAAAGAAAGTCTATTAAGGTGCTGACGGGGCGCAACCCTGCCTCTCATCAGCTAGGCCGGCCAACCCAACTGCCCGGATTGGCCTGACGAAGCGCGCCGAGTTACAGATGGCAAGGGGGCCTCCGTTCAATCCCAGACACAAGCAGAAAGTTACTCTGGAATAAGGGGACAACAGCGGAGAGGTGACCGAGGCCACCCCGGGATGACGAGACGAGACGGGGAGACCCGACGTCGGGGAGGGAAGAGAAGGGCAGGGCTGGAACAGTTCAGTTCCAGATAGGACGATTGCGGAGTTGGGCTGGGCAATACAAAATGTGTCATGGCCGCCCTTCATCTGATTCTCGTCCTGCCTCCCCTCCCTTCAGCTTGGACGACAAAGCCTCTGTAAATCATCATCTTTTTCCCGTTCTTTTACACGTTCATTTCCGTTCGTCTGATCCAGACACCATTGCAACCACACTCTTTTCGTCTTCGTCTTCTTCTTCGTCTTAACGTACAAAAACCCTGCTCGTAGCCGGTCTAGGAACAATGTATACTTCCACTCTCGTCCTCTCCCTCATCGCCGCGGCCTCGACCGCTTGCGCCAAGAACGCCGGCGGCGCCGCCTCCGGTTCCAAGGCGCAGTGCACCCTCCAGTTCGACGGCCGCATCGCCAAAGCCGCCACCCCGGCCGACTTCGACGCCAAGACCAGCCCCTTCAACCCCTCCAACGTCTTCGGCCAGGGCCTCAAGTTCAGCGACCTCATCCAGCTCCCCGGGGGCCAGTCTCTGGTATGTGAAGACGATCCGTGAGACCTTGGTTCTTCCGACCGGAAAAGCGGGTTCCGTGAAGGGGTGGAGGTGTTGAAGACTCGCAACTAACACGGCTACCCCTAGTTCGATGCGAACGCTACCCAGCCCTTCGAGGTCACCATCAGCGACAAGTCCATCTTCGCCCCCTCGGCCAACAACGTCCAGATCGGCTTCCGCCGCGCCGAGATGCTGCCCGCCAGCAACGACGGCACCGACCCCTCGACCGACGGCGTCAAGACGCTGCACTTCAGCCTCATGAAGGACGCCCAGCGGCCTCTGAACCTGTCCCACGAGTACCAGCTTGTCTTCCTCGAGAGCGCCGACTTCAGCACCAACCAGATCGTCCTCAAGACCGGCTCCATCCTCGGCCAGAACACCGCCGACCCGGACACCCTCCAGCTCTTCGGCAACGTCAACTCCAACCCCGTCCCCGAGCTCTTCCAGACAAAGTTCACCCCGGGCGTCTTCCACAACTTTGGCATCAAGCTTGACTTCACCGCCAAGTACGTTGTGCATCCACCCCCTTCGGGTGAAAATCCCCATGTGCTTTGCCATGTTTGCTAACTTTTGCCGTCTTCCCCCTCTTCCAGCACCACCGAGGTCTTCTACTCCCAGGGCAACTCCGCGCTGAAGTCGCAGGGCGCCGCTGTCGCCAACAACATCGCCGGCAAGGGCCAGTTCCACTTCGGCGTCCTCAAGAAGCCCGTCAACGGCGGCGCCGACATCACCAAGAGCGGCGACCAGCCCGCCAACATCAATGAGGGTATGATCTACGCCGGCATCTTCGAGGAGGACAGCTCCACCGGCTGCATCTCCCTGTCTCCTTGAATGAAAGAGGACGCCGGCGTGGTTTGAGAGGCCACTTCTCTTCTCATTCTGCTTTGCAAAAGTTGTATACTTTGGGTGGGCGACGTAGATACTGTTATTCAAAGGGAAAACTTTCATGCAAGCAAAACTTTTCTTCTCGGTGACTACCTGTTACAGCGATTGATGGCGATGTTGACTCTCACTGGCCGTCTTTGACGTGATTCGTCTTCCCGTCTTCCCGTCTTGGTCCGTACCGAGAGGATTCTCCTGTGCATGGACGCCGACGTGAAGGAGACCGATTTGTTCACTGCGACACCCCAGAGACCAAAGTTGGCTCCCAAAGCCGCCGTCAACTACGGTAAAAAAATTAGCATGCCACCAGAACCTTTTTGAGGGACCGCAGACGGAGGGGGGAGGCAACTCGCGGGTGCGCCGGTTGAACTGATTCCAGAACTGATGCGCTGCCCCGCGCTCTCGAGCGCCCTCGCGGCACTTGTGTATCTCGCGACGTCGCCGGAACGCCTCAACATCCAGCCCGCCAACCAATACCCGTAGTTGTAGGTGAGCGCGAAGTTGACCTGCCACATGACGTACAACGCCCACCCGCGCCCAAGCCCGGCTCGTTCCAGTCGAGGGACGGCTTGCGCCTCGCGTACCCGGCCTGGATGACGGCGCCCCAGACCCAGCAGCCGCCGATGAGCGCCATGATGACTGCGAATGAGACCCGCGCCCGCGCGTTCAGCGAGAGGCGCTTCCAGTCCAGAAAAGTCCCCAGCGCCGCGGTGCCCGCGATCTGCGCCAGCGCCGAGACGAGCGACGCCAGGGCGTGGTAGCGGATGGAGAAGTAGAGCGAGAGATAGGAGCTCTTGTACGGCAGCATTCAGTTGACATGGACGAAGAAGGGCACACTTCTCCCCTTCGGGGAATGATTAGTGAAAAAGGTCCCTCTGCTGAACCTGTGAGCCACGCGCACCTCCCCGAGTTGGGACTTACACCATCAGGAACTCCTTTCGGAGCACGAGACGTCCGAGTTCTCTGAGTTCAGTCGCGTCAGAGATGCGCTCGACGATCTGGACGCGGCTGCCGTTCCGTCGGATAACCTTTTCCGGAGGGGAGAGGGGCAGGGCGACAAGTGGCCCGAGACGTTCTCGATTAAGGTTAGGTTAGTTTAGTACCGTCTCATGTTGTCTCGGACGGGGGGTGATGGGAGGGACAGGATCGCTTGTCATTGACGGGGGATCGACAAAGTTTCTTTAGGCTTGGGACAGAAAAGCTTCGGCCCCCCCCGAGAGAGAGGGAAACTTACGCAGCACGCCGAAGACGATGTACGTTCTTTCCCCGTACTCCGGCCCGGTAGTTGAAGGCGAGGTTTATGACGCCGCCCAGGATGCTTTTGTTGTTGCGGTAGCAGAGCCAGTAGGCCAGGTATTACTTGCCACGATTTTCCGGCTCCGGGTAGCTGAGCATGACGGCCCCCTCGGCGGCCCAGAACAGCCCCGCCGTGACGCCGCAGGCGGCCGAGCCGGCGTACATGAACCACTCGGTGCCGCCGTAGCGGTTGTTGACGTGCAGGGCCGCCGAGTAGACGACGTAGCCGACGATGCCGAAGGCGAAACGTCGCCTTCAGCCCGAACCGGTTGGCGACGATGCTGCCGACGAGGCAGGTGAAGGTCATCAGCGAGAAGATAACGGCGTTACCGGCCCTGTTTTCCCACTGTCAGCGAAAGGAGGGTTCCTAATATGGTCTACCAAATACAAAAGCTTTTTACATGACCAAGTACGGCGATTGCTGGCCGCCCGCACCCACCGAGTTCATTGCATTCCATAGCCCTAGTGCGGTGAACGCGACGATGCCCACCACGGTTGTTTGGAAGAAGACGCCGCGGTACTGAGGCTATGTTGTCGGTGACAGTAAAACCTCAAATGCCCGTACGACTTTGCCTTCCAACCTAACTTCATTCATCCAACCTGATGGATCCTCATACTCAAGCTGTGTCTCAGCCCGAGTCGGCGGCGTCGGGGGCTCAGGATGCCGGGGTCGTTGTCCTTACTGCGTGATGCGTGGCTGTCGGGCTGCTTCAGAGGCTGTTCCCTCTTGGCACAGGAGACATTGGCCTGCTGCACAGACAGTGAGCTTCTTGGTAGAGTGCTCAACGGCTTTGGTGTGGCTGGTTGCAGGTGCTCATGATCACGACATGTTGACCTGGGATGGTGTTTTCCAAGCTCCAACTCCCGGCTTGTTTCCGCGGGTTGTCTCCGGTCAGCTCTTATAGCACGGCAGACCAAAAGGCGTCCTGCTTTTTGGTTTTATTTTTCTATACAGATACCTTGACTGATCGCCAAAGCCGCAGAGCTTCGGGAGACGATATACGAACACTTGGAGAAGCAGTAAATGTCTGTATGAAAATGGTATATTGCTCCCAGCAACCCAGAGTTATTGCCCTTTCGCACCACGTGATCCATCCATCCCCGACCTTGCAGGGCTGCGTATTCATCCGCTATCTTCGCATGGGATCCGACACATGTCAGGATTCGCTATCGCGCCATTCACCAAGAGATAGCCAGCCAAGAGCCTACTACGACTACATGCCTGAACGTGGCGAATCCCTTGACTGACTAATCCGCAATATCGTGAGAGGGGACAAGTACAAAACACTATCGTGTATCGCCCGAAGAGCACATGTAATCTGGTCAAACCGTTCAATTTCCGAGACCCAGCAGCAAGATACACTACAGTTCTCAATGGCAGCGGTTCAAGTGACTCCGGTCCCCAAAGAAACCTTGCGAAAATCGTGTGTCAGTGAAATCTCATCGCTCTTTGAGCCACTTAACGTGCCTGGCCAGCAAGACACGGCTGCCTTTGGACTAGGCTGGTCGTCTCCGTTCCCCCTCGGTCTCAAGGCAACAGCCGCTTCAAGCCTCTCGGAGAGCATCGAGGCCATTCGAAGCTTCAAGCAATCCGGTGACCTGGCCCGCTTGATCAACCAGCACGGGGGTGCCGTCCTGATACGCGGGCTCCCGATCCAGACGCTCGACGACTACAGCAGAGTCGCCCACGCCTTTGGCTTCCGCCCTCACATCGAGGTCGGACGTCCTCCGCTGCGGACCGTTGTAGCACCGAATGTCAAGACGGCAAACGAAGGGTAAGTCTCGGCCATCTGAAGCGACCGGGTCACGCTGGGTGTTGGCGAACCTAGTGTGGCATTCGGGTCGGGTGTTATGACCAATTGCGACGAGAGAGAGAAATCGACATCGTTCGCAAGTCCACCAGAGTTGCCGATTTGGCCGCACAGCGGATACGGATGGAGCACCATCAACCCAGCATGGCTGAATTCCTGCGCTCTTAAGCTCCCCGACTCCGGTATACCAAGTTCTGCAATTTAACATTCGTACTTTGACCTGGCACTCGTTCAACTACCCAACCCAAGGCTGTCTTGGTGTCTGTCATACGGCTCGAGTGGCGTTAACTAGGCTTAGGTAGCGCAACCCCGATCACTTCAGCCATCTGCATTGCCCATGAGTTTCCTCGTCAGAGACCCAAATTCTTCTCGGAACTTCTCACCAAAGGTGTCAAATACGTCTACCGCTACACCTTCATCCCGCTCGTTTCCAACACGGGCGCGAGAGTCCGCGGGGCTTACGGCCAAGACGTCACCGACGAAGACACCGACGAGATGGCACGAAACAAGACCGAGAACGAGGTTCGACGCCATAGTCACAGGTTCGAGTGGCACGAAGACGGCAGCATAAGCGTGGCGCACATAGTCCCAGGTAAGAAGAATTCCCCTCAGGCTTTAGTCTCACTTGGAAACGCCCGGGAATCTTACGTTCAACACCCCTTCCCTTTCAGCCATTCGTATTCACGATCCCACGGGAGTGACAGTATTCTTCGGGAACGTCACTTCGGCCTGGGCGCGCAGCAGGCACCATGGTGCGACGCGGCCTCCTTTCCGCGGTGACGACGGGTCGTACCACCCCCCGCCGACCTACGGCGACGGCACGCTGATCGAAGTGGAAGACTCGGACCCGCTGCTGAAGCTTGCTGAGGACGGCGCCGTCGAGGTCGAATGGGACAAGGGAGACCTCGTGCTCCTCGACGTGAGTATCCCCCGTCCGAGACAAAGTTCGGGTGCCAGCCGTCATTGTGGCTGACACGCGAGGGCAACGCTCTCCTCTCCCGCTTGAACTACGCGGTGATGCACCCCCGCAAGCCGTGGAAGGGCACGCGCCAGATCCTCGCAGCTCTGTGGGACGACGGCGAAGGTCGGATGAGGGACTTTCCAGAAGGTCTTGAGTCGCTCAAAGTCAGCTCCAGGGTTCCTCGCACAGACTCCGAGGAGACTGGAGCGTGATGAGGGCGTTCAATGTATGCACAAACGCGATCTCATCCGTAACGAGGCTAGCGAAGGCAAGGGGCCAGGCACTCGACTCTTCCGTACATGGCTGGGAACTGGTAGATTTGGGGACCGTGCGGCGCAGGCATGCGATGCTAGATTGGCGCGTAGTCTGTCCTCTGCTTCTCGACGGAGCAATGGGTTTAACATTCCTTGACGCGTATTATCTGGGGGACATGTTGCTCCTCTACTCAGCGCCACTCCAGGTCACAGGCAAGGCAAAGCAAATCGGCGTTGAAGTCGTTCTCGAACGTATGAGGCAGTGTTGAAGAAAAGCCTTGTTTGTTTGCTTAACTCGGCCTCCACGACAAGCCACAACAGCTGCACGGCTGTGGAATCAACCTTGGAGCGAAGCCGCAGTGACGGTATAAAGCGCGGCCGGGGCTTTTTTCATCAGCCACCGGTGCAACGACCGTGCCTTCTTCTCGCCAAGACGTTGAGGGGTGCTTCTCTGTGCCTTGACCTTGGGATCGCCGTTTCCACCAACTGCCAATCAGTGGAGTCAGGTCCCCGGGCCGCGGGCTCTAGCTTCGGCTTGCGGAAGTCCCTCCGCATTGTTGTTTGTCGAGTCTCAAACCTCGACTAGTTCCTTGGTGATGATGTAACCATGGTGATCGTCCTTCACGTTGTGGACGCCAATATGGGTCATGTCTGGTTGATCACAGCTGCCACTGTCGAAGCTGTCTCCTATCATTATCAAAACCTTGATGTTTGGCAAGACGTCTCTGCACGGGGCGATGACCTAGTACCCACGGAGGACACGATTCACGTATGGTTATGACGGGGAAGGCTTTGAGGAAAAGCTTGTCAATGCTGCTTAACACACGCTACTCAAACCGCTGGAGCCATGCATCCGCCTTATGCCACTGATCTACCAGAACCTTTCGCCGCTCCTCACTTCGCACCTTGAAGCTGACGTCGAAGATCTTCGGGCCCGTCAGGATCGCATCCTTGAAAGCCGTCTGGACATTGGTATCCGGCATCCGGTCTCCTGGCACGACGTCAAAGCACCAGAGGAGCTTCGACATGGTCATCAGCATGCTGTTCTCGACCATCCGCTGGCCCGCGCAGACCCTTCTTCCAGCCCCGAAACTGTACGTGAGTCTTCGCGACTGGTCTGGGGTGTCTTTGGTGCTCTCATTGCCGTCTTTGACGCCGAATGTGCTGCCGATGAAGCGGTCAGGGTTGAATGAGTCCGGGTCATCGTACTCGTCCGGGTCGTGACTAATGGCCCAGATGTTCATAAGGATGGTGGTGTTGGCCGGTATATGGTACCCTTCGTAGACGTCGTCCTGAGTGGTGGCATGCGGGATAGCCAGCGGGAAGCCGGGGCGCCATCGCAACGTCTTGACCACGAGTTAGGATTGGTCGCAAAGGGGTTATTAAGTGACCCGGCCCGATTAGCTACTCACCTCGAGAAAGCAGGCCTTGACGTAGGACAACACGGCCCCGTTGAGTTTCTCGGAGCTCACGCCGTCGTCTCCAAAGACAGAATCGACCTCCGCCTGGGCTTTCTTCTGTATGTCCGGATACGCGGCCATGGAGAGAACAAAAGTCTCAAAAGCACCGGCGGCGGTGTCAGACCCGCCTTCCATGAGAAACCCGGCGATGTATTCCAACTCGACGTCGCTGTAGCCTTCCTTCGTGTTGTTTCGGAGAAGGCTGGACACAAAGCTGTCCTCGCCCTTCCCCTGATCGATGCGGGTCTTGGCCTCTTCAAACAGGTCGTGGTAGAGCCCGTTCTGCTTGTTCTTCAACGCGGCAGCCCTCTTCTGCCAGCCCCTCCACGGCGTCATGACGTCCGGCACGTACTGCAAGAACGGGAATACGTCAAAGGGTGGCACAGCCCCTTGGTCCAGCATGCCTGTCCACTCGGCTTGGCAGGCAAAAAACTGCTTGATCTTCCCCTCGTCTGTAAAATCTTTACCTCTGGTGCCGAAGACGCTCGACAGAATGATGGCGCCAAAGTATCTCAGAATATGGTTGTGGTAGTTGCGAGGCTCGGACAGCAGCTCGTACATCATCTGAGAAGATTCGGCGTCTTGCAGGGCCACCAGCTTGTCGACTTCGTCGTCCTTTAAAAAGTCGGTGATGGTCTTTCTCGCCTTGCGCCACTTGGGCCCGTACGGCATAAAGACGAGGTGAATGTCGCCCGGCGGTGGTACCACGTACTCAACGATGGGCACGTAAGGCCGGGACGAGTAGATTGCGCCGCGCTGGTCCAACAGATCGCGGGCCGACTTCCAAGAGTTGACGACGACGGCCCTCTTGCTTGGACCGAGCTGCAGGCCAACGAGGCCATGGGAGCCGTAGGTTCGGCTCCATTCGGCGAATTGGAGAAAGGGCTTGGTCAGTGGGATCTGATGGAGGTTTCCGAGAAATGATATGGTCGGCGGTCCTGGCGGGAAATTAATGTCGGGCCTAGACGGACGAAAAACATGCCGGATGTAAAGATAAACAAACAAAAGAGATGCAGGCCCAAGGACCAACGTCAACAATGCCATGCTGAGGTAGACTTCACGAAGTCGTACTTTGAGCCCAACGTAAAAGCACACGACTTTATAACTCGATCACCTCGGGTCTATAACATGGACAGTCTGCAATGTGCTGAATCAGCGCCTCGTCTATCTGGGTAGGGATGAGCAGGATGGTACGTAGTAAGGCAGAAGAGCTCATTGGTTAAGATAGGGTGCCGACGGAAAATGTACTGTCGTGTAACGTCGCCAGCGTCGTCCCCGGTAAAATTGGCTTGGAATCTCATCATTGATAACGGTATGCTAACGACAAAGTATTGGGTTTCAGTGACATGTCCTTTGCTAAGGCTAGAGCGTAAATGTTCTTCCACCTCCCACACGATCTGTGACGTACAAATGTGTTTGGGAGCATCTCTCGGAACCAGCTGTGTACTTTCTAAATCATATCGGTCTATAGATCGACCAAAATGTTTGTCAATGAGATATCAATTGTCCCTGAATATAGCGCGGTATCGAATTCCAGAGGAAAACTTGAGCTGGGCAATGGGGACTGGAACAGTAGAAAGCCCGACTCTTTTGAAACACTTCAATGTTCTCTTCCAGTACCTACAGTAGGAGCTGTCCAAGGGTGATTTGAATATTTCTCCGGGGACGAATGCCGACCATGATATCTTGGATATGCATCGCGTTTGACCGAGGCTAATGGCGCGGAGTACACTTGCCAAACTCTCGTCAGCATCGCCAAATCTGGTGCAAGGAGCTCGGAAAGGAATTCGTGGATAGCAGTCTCTGGAATACCACAAAAGCCCACCGAGAATCCTATGTGAGTGTAAGAGAGCGACAGTCTTGAGCCGTTCCTATCCCACAAATAGTAAGCAGGGCTTAGCATGCTGATCTCAAGCTACCTATCGGCCGGGGATCGTGGCCCACAAAGGCGATGCACGAGCTTAAAAGTTGGTTGCAAGGGGAGAATCTCGATACCTACCACGACACCGAATCACGAAAAGCCCGGAGGATGGGGTACGATCCACTCGTCTTTTTACCTGTAAGACCGCTAAAGGGAGCCAGAGCCCTCGAGTGGCCAGAACCCAGGCTGAGAGGCGGGAGATGTTCAAACACGGATCAGACGAAGATCCTGTTGTTCATCCCATCCGTGCGTACAGGGGAGGAGGCCTGCGGCATGCACATGCAAATGCGAGATAGCCATTCGTCCTATAGGGCGGGCCAGACCCTTCGGCATCGTCGTCGTCTTCTCTTTCTCCTTCTTCTTCTTCTTCTTCTTCTTCTTCTTCTTCTTCTTCTTCATCTTCTTCTTCGCTCCATCTTCGTCGACGTTTACTGATCAAGAAAATGACATGCAAAAATAGCCTCTTTTGACATGGCCTCGCAATGCCACTGCCGAAGTGACGTGGCTGCGTCGTGTGAGGGCTTCAGGCTATCATTTCCCCTCCTCTTTCGACCGTCCTCGACCTGCTCCAACTCGCCTCATGCTGGTCCAAGGTCCGGCGGGCTTGTCAAGCGAGGACTTTGATCAATCCAGAAAGGATCAGGCACCACAGCCGCATGGGCCGTTGGTGTCATTTAGTGCCCCCCTTCTCCCTCAGCAAACAGCGACGCCACTCCCATGATGTAACAGCTAGCGGGGTTGTAGGCGACGCCATGTCTCGTAATCAATCAAGCTAGCCAGGGCCGCCTCCATGCAGTCGCAAGAGGGAACTGGGTGACGGTTTGCAGGATGGGGTGAGAGGTCGTAGCTTTGACAGTCAAACAGCAGATGCTGTGACTTTTTGGGATTAGAGGTGAGCGAACGACAATGGACCGGACCATCTAATCAGACCTAGTGCATCCCAATGTCCGCATTGACCTCGACTGACCCAGACGGAGACAATTGCGTGGCTGTCTCTAATACCCTTACTCTCGCAACTCTGGGTGCGTCGAGCGGTTCTCAACCTGAACGTCGTGCTCTCCCTCCGAGTTCCAGTCATTCGTTCTCAAATCAAGATTTCTTCCCTTGGAGTGCTTTTTTCCCTCATTTCAGATTTTTTGTACATGTTGCGCGGAACGAGCGTTTGAGCTTACAAGCGAGCGTGCCTTAATCGACCACTTACATGCAGCCGGGCAGCAGTCAATAGTTGATCGCATATCCCGTCTTACACAGCAGGAACTGGAGGAAAAATAATGTATCATGGCTGACCAGGAGAACCATGGAAGATGGTACAGCATCGTGGACAAGCTTTTCAAGCGTGGTCTTCTCGGCGACCTCCTCAGCACCCCTGGAAACATTGTCGGTCAAATCTTGTCGTCGCCGGCGACGACAACCCCTAACGACGTCCAGCCCGCCGTCACGCAAGCAGCAGCCTCGACGCAAGCAGCTGCTTCTCCTGCACCGGCTGCAACGACGCCGGCCGCCGCCGCTCCCGTCGTGGCGACACAGGCCCCCCCCGCACAGCAGCCCGCCGCAACCCCGGCCCCATCACCGAAGCAAGAACAGCCGCAGCCACAACAGACTCCATCGCCGGCCGTCCAGGCGCCGTCGGCAGCGACCGAGCAACCGGCCCAGAAGCCTCCGGCGGCGACGAATGCCGCAGTCGTCACGGCACTAAACTCGGGTGGCAATTCCGACGTTCTCACGACATCGCCTCCTGCCGCCGCCGAGACTGTGCCCCCGACGGCCGAGGATGCGGCCTCTCCACAAACATCTTTGCAATCAAGCAGTACCCCGAAGACCGGAGCCGCAGGCTTTGAGGGAGTCGTGACTACAAGGCCCGGAGTCACAGGTACTCCACAACCGTCGCAGACGCCTATAGCCGAGAACACATCCAACGCAAACAATCAGGGGCCTTTGGTCGCCACTGGTGTTATCTGTAAGTCTCCTCCTCCCTGAACGACCGAGACTGGCATTACTGAAAACCTAGTAGTGGGAATCGTGGTCTTCCTTGGGCTGTCACTCTTGATATTTTGGTGCTTACGGCGGAAGAAGCGGGCAATTCAACATGACCACACGGCCGTCCCAGCGACGAGCCCCGCCAATGAATATGGCCCCGATGACAGGTTCCGAGATCACGCCAGTCAGAGTTACCCTGAGATGTCCGATACCAACTCTCTCGTATCAGGGGATATGATCACCCATCATCATGCAAGTCCTGCACAATTCGCACTTGCACATGACACTTCCCCTGGTCAAGACAGAGACCCCCCCGGCACCATCCCATTTTCTTCGCAGCCATTTTCATATGCACAGGCGCAGCAGTACGTGCAGTCTCTCGCGGACACGGGAACATTCGGGTTTCCTCCGCCGCCGTCGATCCCATCGCCCTCTCCAATCCGGATCTTCCGGTGGCCGACTCGCTCGTCCCGCAGCGGAGCGTCCACCCCGAGCGCCTTCACTGGTCGACGATCCAACAAGGCCGCCTCGCGTCATCAGTCCCAGCATTCCCGCAGCACCATCTCGTCGATGCTATGGCACGGCCGGAGAGACATCATTGCTCGGAGCACCATGAACCGAACCCCGGTCTTGCCGAAACCCAACTTCGCTTCGAACAACAGCCCTGAGAGCCCGATGCCGGACAGCGTACATACCCCCGTCCTGGACTGGCTGCATTGGATCCGCGGCCATCAGCAGGTCGAACCCGACCCGGAGATGAACCACAGGAAGAGCTTTGCGAGCACCACCGACAGCTCGGCTTCCGAAATCAGCCACGCCAGGTCCGCCAGCACGGCAAGCAGCGGCGTCTTCTCAAACAAGGTGCTCTCCTGGCAGCCTCCGTTGTCTACGCCATGTGAAACCCCAGAGGAAAGATTCCATGTCAACACCGATTCTTTCCAATATATTCCTATGCCGCTTTTCAAGCGAGCAGGTAGTAACGCCGGCGGTAGCTTAAGGTCATCGGGTTCAGTGACACCATCCGGCGTTAGCATCTCACAACCTCGCTGAAGGAACAGGTCGAGCTTGTCAATATAATACTTACCATAGTCATTCATTGCATTACAAAGGTGTCAGGGTTGGCAATCGCAATCCATTTTCTTCATTCATATTATATCAGTTACAATGCTTAGAGTTGACCTCTCAGTGAGCCGTGAATCAATGCTTGCGCTATGGCATCCTGCCTTCAATGATACCCTCCTCGGAGCCCTTCTTGTTGCGTTTTGGGTAGAAACAAGCGTAAAAGATGCATCCGGCCACAAACCCGACAATGCCCAAAGACGCGTACATCCACACCAAATAAGGGTCTTGGGAAACCGGCGCAAGAGCAATGCAAATAGCGGCGGCGACACCAATAGTCACCCAGAACAGGGCAGAGACAACCGATCGAAGGCTGCAGAGTCGAGACTTGTCAGCCGAGTGTTCAAGTAAGGGCTCCAGCTTAAAGGGGGGGCTTACTTCTTTGGTGCCTGAGTGAATGCTAGCTCAAGCCCGGTGACGATAATGAACGCCTCCGAAAACGCCACGAGAATGTAGGCGGGTGCCTGGATCCACACATGGATGCTCTTGGGAGGGGAAATATAGATGTAATGTTGTAGGACGCTAGCATAGACCATGGAAATCGAGGCGAACAGAAACCCGACGAATATTCTGGTGACTGGGTCGAAATCAATACGATACTTGCGGAAAAAAGGGTAAACCACCACTGAGAATCACACCTTCGTCAGCAAAACACCCCCCCTGCAAATTCTCCGCACGGGTAGCAACTCACTGTCGAGGAAGGGGATAAAGATGCACAAGGCGATAGGGTCAAGGTTCTGGAGCAAATCGTTTGGCGTGCCGTGCAACGCCATCTCGCCCGCCTGAGAAATGAGGTTGTTCCAGATCTGGATCCAGCAGATGAAATAAAGTGGGAAGAAGAGGAACATCTAGGACGCGTTACTGTCAGAACCATGAGCCTGCATTGGCGAGCATCAAGGATTTGTTCACGAACCTTGCAGCTCTTCAGCCCCCGCATCACATCCATGACATATCTGTCCGTGTACCGAGCCTCATTCACGATAGCGTAGTTTGCATCGCGTCCCGACTGTCTGAGCGCCGAAGGAGTGGCGTTCTCAAAGCCCTTCTCCTTAATGGCGATGCGTGTTACACGAAGGGCGTCGATGATTGCAGAGCCTTCGGGCGGGACCCTGACGTATTTCTTCCGTCCTGAGATGAAGACTCCGGCTGATATGATTATTGCGCTATTTTTTACATGTTAGTTCGCTGATCACTTGTGTCCCCAGGGATTGTATCTACATGAGTGGAATCAGATAAGCCAGCCAGAAGGAGTGATGCGCTTCTACATTCACAGTAATCAACGGCGACAGCGCACCAATGTTGACTACCCAGTAGAACCTGAACGAGCTCGTCAGTTTTCACTCGTTAGTATGTCGTCTCAACAAGCTCGACTCACCACATGAACAGCCTTTGGACCGTGAGTTCGGGGTCCACCAGGACTTCTTCGCCAGACTTGAGAGTTCGAACAACAGGACTAGAGTTTCGATACTGCTCGGCGCACATGGGTGTCACGTTGGCTTTAATGCCACCAGTTCCTAGCCCGATCGTGATCATGGCAGCGATCAAGCCGCCGAAACCCGCCCCGCTGCTGATAGAAGCGGGCGTCGAGGTTGCCACAAGGATAATCAAGCCGACAATGTACACAGCGCAGGCTGCAAGGATCGCCTTGAACTTGCCAAGGTACTGATCTACGTTGATGAAGGGGGTCAGCGCATGCAACACGGTTGGAGACACATTGTCAGATGAATACTATGGCTTACCTGCTACGATAGCGCCAACAACGGTAGATGCATAGGCCCAAAATTTGAAGAAGTTGCCCAAAGCTGTCGCAACAGCCTGACCACGGCCGAGTGCACCAGGAAGATCGGAGGAGGGATCATATGGGTTGCTATCACACATAACAATCAGCCCTGCGTCGTAGGCAATAGGGAGACATAATGGTGTTAGTGCACTCACTTGATATAGTTCTGAATCGGTCCGCTGAGCCCGAAATATGTGAATCTCTCGCCAAGCTGGGAGGTATCAGTGACAGACACAAGTATTGTGCTGGAACATCGCCTTACCTCTACAACAAGAATCAACAGCGCAATGGTTGGAAGCTTGTCGGGCACTCTTCGAAGGTTCGCCCATTGTGAAGCAGATGGTTTAACGGGCGCATCCGGATATACCTGTGCTTCCTCCGGGCCCGCGATGGTGTCTTTGGTATCGTTCATGGCTACTTTACTCCACGACGATGAAACGCTCTGAACTTGGTAGCTACCGGATTCCGCACGACATTTCTCGAGTGGCATGTCGTGTAATCATATAGATGACTGCAACGTCTAAATGGTCACGACCCGAGTCTCTTTACTCGCTGGTCCCCTGACTCGATCCGGCATGTTAGGCAAAGCGGGGGCTTCCCCAGGTAGCATGAATAGATACGGAAGATAACGCTGGGGATTTACGTCAAGATTGATTGGCGGCGTTCTCTGGCCTATCAATCAAAGATAGTCTTCATGAACGCCACCAATCAGGTTCAGCACCGCCATCAGACCGGGTCCGTTGTCCGTTGTCTCCATTAACATCGGCCATCTGAACGCCGCCAATTGGAGTGATGAGCGGCAGACAGATACGACAGGCCCGGTTGCTTGTTCGGTTCGGGAGCCGGAAGGCGAGGTCTGTGTTTATCGTGATAGCCTTTGCGTTGTTGACTCGCTGTTTTCCTCTTCCCAGATTCATGTCATCGAATCCCAGACGCTGACTACCCACCCACCTGCGAACACCTCGATTACGGTTCCAAGATGACAGTCGCATCAGAATCAAATGAACAGCCATCGCCGAAACCATTCAGCGGGAGGCTTGCATTTTCTGCCGCTGATTATCCCGGTATAGACCTCGAATGGGTTCGGCTTTGGAACGAACATGGCGGAGCGATGATAAGGGCGGATGAGATTACAATTGAAGAGTACCGAAAGTCTCCAGCGCAATACAGTTTCACATATCCCACTTGCAGAGGTAAGTCACAGACTAGAAGTTTGGGTACAGAAGCAGCGCTGATGTGTCTTGGTATCAAGGTCCGGACGTCTTCCATGTCGAAGATCGCCAAGTTCCGGTTACACAACCACTTGGGGAGATCGCCGTGCGGGTTTACTCCCCTGAAGGACCAGGGCCTTTTCCTGTGCATCTTAATTTTCATGGCGGTCAGTTCTTCGTACAGTTGGACGATTTGATATAACGCTAAGATTCCATCGTACAGGTGGATGGGTTCTGGGAGGATTCAACACTGAGGCCGCGTGGTGTCGTCACATCTGCAATAAGTCTAACATCAAGGTCATTGACGTTGACTACCGCATGGGACCTGAGCATAAATTCCCGACTGCTATATACGACTGCTGGGACACTGTAAAATGGGTACACGGTGGTGATTCTATTGTGCTCAAGAATTGTTCATTAACATTTGTATCAGGTCATTAAGAATGCATCAGCCTTGAATATTGACCCTTTGAGCGTTTCGTTCGGAGGCCTTTCAGCTGGTGGACAAATGTCAGCTGTGCTAGCTCACTTTGCCAGAGACGAAGAAATTCCGATCAGGCTGCACCTGATGATTGTGCCAGCTACGGATATGAGATATTGCCACCTTAGGTTTACTGAGCTCAATGAGTCGAATTGTCCTTACGAGAGTGCCCGGCTGTACCACAACCTCCCCTGGGGACCACTCGGACGAGAGCAATGGTTTCTGAAATACTGGCTAGGTGAAGACGATGGTAAGGTTACCGCAAGTCTTTTGAAACAGCGACGGCTGACAGGAACTTGCAGATGAACAGCAAAAATGCCTCGACGATTGGAGGCTCACACCGGTTTTGGCGCCGAACTTGGCCAACTTGCCACCAGCTCATATAATCACGGCCGAATTCGATTTGGAGAGGGACGAAGGAGAGTATTACGGAAAACTACTCCGAGATGCGGGCAACCAGGTATCAATGAAACGTTACGCCGGGGTTCCTCATGCGTTTGCACACTACAACCACCCTCAAAGAGGCCTCTCCAGGAGTTTCGAGTTCATTGAAGATACTGCCCAGTTGCTCAAGTCTACTCATTACGGAGACAGAAAGTAATCCTTATCTCCTCGTTTTGCTTCAAAAAAGCTGTTACTATGTAATTGGAATATCGAATCAAGCTTGACTATATTGCCTCCGCTCGTGCCTAAAAAGGCGTCTCAGATGTCAAACCTATATTGGCAGAAACTGTTAATCACAAAGCGTCCATACAATATTGGTGATGTCGCACTTGACGGCTCTCGCCGGATCTTTTTCCCAATTTCTCCGCCTGCATTGCGTTGCTCATCACCGCCATATATATCCCGTTCTTCGTAATTGTTGTGTCGTTCCTTTTACGTTCCCGCTCCCCGGTCAATCTTACAATCGAGGACTAGGTACGAGAGGTGCGTTGTTGTTCGAATCCTCGCAGGCCATCTCCTCGACAGAAATAGTGAGTTTTAGCTTCATGCCGCTACTCCCTGCTCACGTGAAACGAGGGAACTGCTGCTGCCTAGCGAGATCATACAGGATGATTCTCTGGTGGTGTTGTGCATGGACACTCGGGAGAACCACATCATCTAAGGCCGTTGACATCACCGCCTCTGCACACCAGATATTCCAAGTTATCAACTAAGATAATGGCGTTTTCGCCACCAAGAGGGTAAAATGGAATAATAAATACAATGAACGCTAGGTCCTGGCGTTTCTGCTTTTCAGAATCTCGACGGTACCTCCTTGGAACAGCGACCAGTTCGTCCGTCTCAGCCTGGTTTCTGTGACCGCCACACAGGGTCGTTCTCGCCGGTCTCGTCTCAAGTGCGACGGCAAGCAAGATGTGTGGTATCCCACTGCCGACGTAAGGTAGGGCAACGTCGAACTAAAACTAACTGCTCTTGGGCTTGGACTGGCTGTGCCTTTTCAAACTTTCGGCTTACGCCGAATAACTGGCGCAGATGGGTATCTAATTCGCCTGTCTAACTGCCATACCATGACTGTTATGCTACTTGAGCTGATAAGTCAGAAACCAGCTGTACCTGGGTGTCTTCAGTGGTCTCAAGTTCGTCCAGTCCATGGTACTAGAACCAACAATTCACCTTCCCTAGTGAGCTATGACGGTGCAGTAATATAAAGGAATAACAGTATCACGTAGGATAAATTTAGCTATCAGCCTATGTCAACATTCTGACATTTATCCTTCCTGTAGCTGCCAGTCCCTCTTGAAGCTTTTACTGTTAAATCCTTTATTGCAAGATGAAGTTCACAACGTTTCTTCTCCTGGCTGCAACGCTTGCTTCAGTCCTAGCTACACATTTCACAAATACTAACTAAGTACCTAGGGTAAACCCTCTATTCACATGGCATATATTACTTCTATTGGCTTTGGGCATTTTCAGTGCTCATCAGGGAATCAACAGCTTCAATGAGTTATATCCTGACCTGGGTGTTGATGCAACAAGTCCAAATGTAACAACGTGCAGTGCGAGGTGAATGAAGACAGGCAGTATTACCGTAAGACGAGAATGCCGCCTTTTGTGCATTTATTGAACACACCGACAGACTCTATTAAGACCTAGGAAACCCAAATAGCACAGTCATGATGTCAATTTTCTACTGTAATCAAGCCTTGTGTTCAGTCAACTCCGGTCAGACCGAGCGTCCGTATGTAACAAGTCCGATGATTTCCCCAGTTCCAGTTCACACTCCCACGAGAACAGATATCAGTATTTGGTTAACTAACCTATATTGACACTTTGGAATAAGAGCTGCAATTAGTTGTGAGACCCTAGGCCTGGGAGAGTGTGTCAGAATGTCAGGGTTACATGTATATTCTAATTTCTAAGCCAGTGACTGAGTCAATCCCTGAGGGTGCTTGCAGCTTTACGAGTTTGACACACGGAGACTTAAAAATAAGGAGAAGAGAGAAAACCCTAAAAAGAGGGGCTTTGGGCAGGCTACACTGCCTCGGAAGATATTGGCGAACACGCGGTCCTACATCAGACCACCGCTTAAATGACCAGGGGCAAAAGAAGCTACCTGGAAATACGGGCCTTCCTTGCACTAAAACTGGCATAAATGATTGACTGCAACGCATGTGCTGAAGGAACAGGGAGCTTTATAGGGCGCACGACAACACAAATGATGAGCCACAGCTCTAGCGAAGGCAACGTGTAGTTAGCCTTAGCAATGCGACTTGTTCTCGTGCATTGACATCGGTTTACAGGATGCAATGGCCGGCGCTTTCACTACCGCATACAGAGATTTGGGATGGAGTAAATATATTAATTGTGCAAGATATAGCCCGAGAGAAGCGGTGGGTGGGTTAGCTGTCAAAATTGATGCCTCAATGCAGGCTAAGTAGCAAAATTTTGCGTGAATCAGGAAATAGAGATGTCTGTTTGTGGTTGCCATTGTGATCTTTCTCTGGTGGTGCAAAAAAGGCCTGCCACTGCTGAGAGGAAGGGGAGAAAACTGTGCGATGAAAGGGCGAAACAAGAGATGACCCTCGCGACGAATCAATGGTTGTTGGTTGTTGGTTGTTCAACGTTTTTCACAATGGCGCGAGCAACTTGTAACATCGTCGCTGGTGCCGTCGACTGATTGTCTAAAAAGTGCAAAAAAGCAGACGTACTCAAAGTGATATCTTGCCTGATATGAAAACTGACTAGAATGCCTGCATTTTTATTATTCTTTTTTCCCGTTCAACTCCCTGTCCTCTTTGGCTCTAATATTCTTAACCTCCTTAACATAAGGTGTATATAGCCATATTTGCGAGATGTCTGAGTCGTGTGGGCGTGCGGCCACGACAGCCATGCCCCTGGGGTGCGGGGTATGCTAGCAAGGCGTTCGCCTCATCGATGGTGTATCTGGCAATCCCACGAGGAGCCAACTGCCTTGTAAACTTACCTTATTTCGCGTCATCAATATCCGGAAACGTGGTTCTCGATCCCAATCTGGTGAGTGAAGCTTTGGCACCTCGGAGACTTGGAAGTTGGGAGGGAGATGCAGGCTCTGCTAGTGTTGAACCTTGCATTTGGCTTGGATGTGCTACAGCCCAGCTTTCCAAGACGAAAGCGCACTATAACAGCGCCTATTACCTTATACCGACCCCGTGTTGCTTTGTGGGAGCCCAGTAATATCGCCGCAGTTTAACGCCTAAATGGTTTCAGTTAAACTGTTGGTCCTGGAAATTTCTAGTGGTTGCCGTTTAGAGAGGGAAAGTCCCAGTACCGTTACTGGCTTACCCCTGTACTCTCTTCGGTTCATCCGATGCACACATATAGCTTCAAGCCTATAGGTAGTACTTTATGAGCCATTGTCTACCATGTAATCCACTGAGTCGGGAGTCTCTGGACGGGCACGCCGTGAAACTGACAGCCAACACTGCTGCAGTATATGGATCCCTGCGCCATCGTAGGTTAATTACTCTTGTGTATGTGACTTACTATGGTCAGTAATACAGCCCAGGAATAATGCCATCATGCACCCACTGAAGTTACATATTTAAGTCTGCTCTGGCACCGCGTTGCCCGCTGGAAATAAACCACAAGGAATTGACAACTACTTGTGTTCCAAACTTCCAATCTTTTCAGAACCGCCTTCTGCTCAGTCAGCTTCCAGTCGTTACAAAATGCGCGTCCTTTCAACCTTCCTCTTTGCACCCGCTGTTCTAGCGTATTGGGGTTCAAATAATCAGCCTCCTGCCAATGGCCCTGGAGTCTTTAAAGACATAGTGCCTGTGACCGGTCAGATATGTTGCGACCCCCATGGCAGCCCAGACCCTACTGGAACCTGCAAGGGAAAGAACTTGAATGCGTATTGTGTAAGCTTGTTACGTGCCTACCGAAGTAGAACGAAGAAGAAGACTAACAAATATCGTTGCAGTGCACCAGTTACACCAACGATGGAACCGATGATGAGCAAGGGTGTGACGCCTTGATAAGATTTACAACCGGACGCGACGTCCTAGCTACGGCGGGCAACGCTGACATTTGCGCTTACACCAATAATGGTGGCAATGTTATGACTGGATTTATTGGATGCGCAGCATAATACTTCTACAGACGCGGAGCTGGTTCTAGGTACATAAGATATAGATTTGTACATTCGGAAATAGATGGTATTGTAATGATTCGGTGTCTCTGGAATAAATCATACGTTGCTTGCTTTGTTCCTACATACGCCGGTCTCGCCGACCTTCAATGACAATTAGAGCGTCGACTATCCCCTCGGGACTGGGGCAATCAACTCGCAGGCGCCGAACCAACGTACGCACCAGGCATTCGGGATTGGATCACGACATAGAACAAGGTAGATTCGATTCTTGTGGGCTCCCAAGCTGGAAGAAGTATGACCAACACTAGAAGCAGTTTAAACTGTCATAGATGTGTTGCAAGTCTCGGCGAACGCTGTCAGTCGTATGAAGCTCTGGTTCGCGTTCGTTGAATGAGTTGAAACAAGTCCAAAGCCTGCGAAGCCAACTTTTATACCAGCTCCGCAGCTCTGAATGCTTCTTCAACATGCGTCTTGAGATGCAAAACGTCTGTGATGCCACGCCAAAAAAGAGCGTCGATCCTGAGGAGGCCCAGCCGCAGAAACGGGAACGAAGCGACTTTCAGCCGGAGGCTCTTGCGAGTTGACTGCAAGTCAGCGATCCAGGCGGAAGCTTCTTCGAAGTCTGGTGAAGAGATGGCCATGGTCATCAGCGAGAAGCAAATCGATGAAAAGGCTAGTTGGGTCCAAGATGGCCAGAACACGCCATCTGTCTCCGGGCTCAGGCTTCGTACCACGTTCGTGAGAGCTCGAGTGCAGCGCTTCATATTCCCTCTCGCGGTTCGTGCAAAACTCCCTTCGTCCGGACCAAGTTGCGAGCCTGGGGGGATGAAAGGCCGCAGTTCTGCGCGAAGAATGACCAACTGAGTGTAGGACAGCGCAAGATCCCGCGCACTCGACCGCGAACAGTGGGGTTTTGGTATCGAGACCAGAGCCTGTAGCAGCGGTTCGGTGATAGTTGAAACACTAACGCAGCTCTTGGACAGCTCGTGAATGGCTCGGATAGAGCTGCCAGGTCAGAACTGCGACATGCTTTTGAAACCACACAGGTTGACTTACTAAAGGCTTGCAAGAGCTGAACTCAGAACCTCTGTGATGGTTGCGAAGTCCATAAGCCGGGACTCATCGTCAGAGCCTAGGCCCGAATCGACAAAGTCTCCAGGTGCCAAGTTGGTGACTAACCAGTTGTCTCGGTGAGTAGACGGCGGGGTTCCGTGAGTTGAAGCGATCCATGTGTCAACAGCATAGACGATGAAAGAGAGTCTACGACGGTGAGCCTTTTGACGCTCAGGCATGGACCAATCCGAAGGGTCGAGGTGAAGGCCAAGGATTGTGGCGCAGGAGACGAGCCTCCCCAGCACATCCCGCCGGTACGCTGTATCAGCTACTAAAGGGTCTGCGGACGGTCGTAAGACGAGGAGAAGCAATGTCTGGGCGACAGGGATGCTTGGCGAATGGACCTCGTATGAGAGAGCCTTGTCGACGATTTGCGACAACGCCGGGTACGGAGGCTTGTCGTACGCAACGTCGACGCTGAGTTTGTCGTCGTGTACCACAAAGGGAAGCGCGATGGCATAGATGGCCGCAAGAAGGTACGCCGGCGTCGATGTGGGATCTGAGAACAGAGCTGTTGCGAAGATGGGGAACTGGGGCTGGACGAAGTCTCTGAACAGAGTTATGAGACGCGCGCCGACCGCGGTAGGGATGATGTTTGCGAGCTGCCCGGAGAGCGCATCCACGCTGGGCCGTTCCGTGCCGCATTCTTCTCTCCGACGAGAGAATATGGACTGCTGGGAGAGCAGAAACTGGCACTGCATGGACGAGTCCTGCATCGAGTGGATGGCAAGTTCTTTGAAGCCAAATATGCCACTCTCGTCGATGCGATAATGCCTCAGCAAAAGGGGATCCATATCACCGCTGAGTCCTAATAGTTGAGGGTTGGCGCCGGGAGGGTACTCGATTCGCTCCCTCGATCCTGGTTGCCGAGGCGTGATGCTCGCCCATACAGTAGACGGCGTGCTGAAAGCGCGCGGACTTTGGAACATGGCCTCAAACTCGGACTGCGTGGTATCGAAGTTGAGGCTGTCGACAAAGGCCATCTCATCGCCGTGAGGAGGCTGGTCTTCTGGACCTCGCGGGAGAGGATGCGCCGAGATCGGGGCCGTTGTCATCGGCATGGGCGTCTGCGAGGCCGGCGGCGACACGGTCCGGCCTTCGACCTTGTCGGAATGTGAAAGCCGTTTCCTGGGTGCCACGCCTTCGACGAAGGTGCAGTCCCGCCCATGCAGCACGCAAAGGCGGCAAGGTGGCGCTGAGTCAATTCGGCATGCCGTCTTTCGCGACCGACAGAAGTCGCAAGGCCGCTGCCGTTTGCTCATATATCGACGCTGTTGGCCAGACATGATGGGGATCATCGACGCGTGACGAACGCGCCTTGGTTGTCGGAGATGAGGTGAACTCGTCAACTAAGCTAAGACCTTACATGCCCGTATCGTCTCAAGGCCTTGGCAAATCCATTATGGTGTGTACCTGTTTGACATTGAAATAACCACATTCCATAGGCCGCGGTTGTCTTTCGGACATATGTCAGTGGGCGGGAGGCAAAGAAAGTTGAATGTTCAGATTAGAAATGGCTTCACGAGTCAGACAAAAACCAGATGTAATTCACAGCTGGTGCCAGCTGGTAACTATAGACCAACACCTCCACGTCCTGTACGAGATCACATAGTGCAATAGTTGTGTGAGAATGCAACTGTCCAGCGTGATGTTGAGCAAACTTGATCCAATTTGCACAAGAGTCTATGGAATCTGCTCCATCCTTCTTACCCTCAAGCTGATTTCATCGATTGCCTCAGGCGCATTGGTAGTAGTACGGTGCTGAAACACCCTGGCAGGTTGCACCAGACTACAGGAACAAGTGTTAGTTGAAGAGCTCGACCATCCATCAGAGGAGATATGAGTGAGGAACTTACCGCACAAGTAGTGCAACCAGTATAGCCTTCACCGCCGCACTGACCGTACTTCTGCACGGAGCACGACGACGGAGGCGGGCTTCCGGTTCCTGGTGACGTGCCTCCGCCTCCACCGCTTCCGCCTCCACTTCCGCTGACTGGGAGCGCCGTGCCAACAGGTCCCTTGGAGGCATCGCATGTCGACTCACACGCGGTGCACGCCGAACCGGCAGTCTTGGTCGAGCCGATCGAGGCAACGGAGCCGCCCGGAACCACATAGGACGAGAGCTTGGAGTGGATGCTGACGCCGATGCCCGGGTCGCTCGCCTTGTACGCGCCGGGGAAGCTGACGGTGGCCGGGCTAGCCGTGCCCGTGCCGCCCGTGACCGAGATCTGGTAGCAGGTCATGTACAGCTGCGCCCCGCCCGAGGGGCTGGCGGCGTGCAGCGCGATCACCTCGGCGCGGAGGAGGTAGTCTCCGTCGGCAAGGTCCTTGCTAATGGGGACGTTCATCTTGCCGCAGCACGCGTTGAGATCCTTGACGCCCCAGTTGTCGTCGTCGCCGGAGGCGGAGCCGGATTTGGCGCTCCAGCCGTCCTGGAAGATCTTGAACCACGGCGACGAGCCGTCGGCCGAGGCGGCGTTGTCGACCTTGCTGAGGTAAACTATGACGGGGCCGTAGTGTGCGCCACCGATGGCTTCGGTCTGGCAGCTTCGGTCGCCGTTTTGCTAGTAGGAGACGTTGTTAGTGATGGCAACACAGACGGGATTGAAGCCGAGAATTGGGAACGTACCTGGTGCATCTCAATGGTGACGGTGCCGCCGGCCTTGACAGCACACTTCCCCTTTGCGGCGGTAGTCCCGCCAACATTGCATCGGACGTCGTTGCTGGCGACATTGGTGACGGGAGAGTTGCTCTGGGGCAGTCTAGCACACTGCGACCCGTGACGAGAAGTTAGTACAACATTATCGAGGCACAAGGAGAGAGGTGGGCGCTTATCAGATCGACTCCGTCCACCCAAATTTGCTGGAACGTTGCATGAGCAGCGGCTTCTTGTGCAGCGAGGGCCGCCAAGACGGCGAGAATGAGTGACTTCATGGTTTGCAAACCTGGGTTTGTCAAATCTGTGAGCCGGGCTTCTTGTGAATGGTCCTCAGGGGTTTAAGGGGGACAATCCAGAAAACAAAACGAACAGAAACTCTCTGAACAGCCCAACTCTTATATGTACATTTTTGCAACAGCCAAACAAGTCACGACCACTTGGACTACCCTTGTCAGCATCCGTGCAGCTGCAACATTTTCCCGCGGAACCAAATCCAAGAGCTCGTTCCGGTAGGAGACCTAATTCCGAAATCTGGAACATGATCAATAATGACTTCGGTCCTTCATCTGACAGCTTGTGGCTGCGGCGGATAGCCACCACCGTCTCGCCGGCTCGGCACATCTATCCATCCAAATCCTGGTACCTGCAACCCCACAAAGTCATCTGTAGTTGGGAACTCGGGCTCACGAGGTCAGTGAGATGACCACTGGGCGGCGCGAAGCAGCAAAAGGAGGGGGCCTTGGCAATCTAGAGGATTAATATAACCGGTACGCCGGCAGAAGTCGCCGGCGAAGTGCGTTCCGTGACCGAAGCGATACGGGAATAGCGTGGTAGCATCGACTTTACCGAACGGCCAATCAGCCGGGCCACATAGTCCTCGAATATTGCTGAGGTCACCCGGCATATGGCTAGCGAATTTGTTTATAGTGTTAAGCCGTGTTTTGTTCAGGAAACCGGGACGGACGAGCCGTGGCAGGCTGTCGTAAAGCTTGGACGAATTAAACTCATTCAAGGTATCTGACATGACCTCGTAAACGTACATGCATATGTCTAGGTATCATGAAAACATTCACCGATACAAACCAGTTCTATGCACCATCGAAGGAAGCAAACACCTTATATCCCTGTTGTACAACGCAAACAAGGGCCAGCCCGTGTTTTATGATGGCCGTTGTAAATAACGCAAGATCTCCGGGTCCTGGCTCGGCGGGCACTTCTCCCCGTCGGCGCCGATCGAGGTGAGCAGGATCGGGTCGTCCTTTGAAGTCTCGGGATGGACATCAATACCGTACGCCAGCTCCACCTTGGCGTACCGCGCAGCCTCGATCGTCGCAGGCACGTCGATCTCGTTGTCCCCCGTGCCGGCCTGCGCGGCGCGGACCAGCGCCTCTCTCTGCGCTGCCGGGATGCTGGAAACTCGGCCGGCGAGCCTGGAGCCGGGAGGCGGCGCTGAGCTGCCCCATTCGTAGTTGATCGGCCTCAACAGCGTCGCTCCTGTTTGCAGGACCCAGCTCTCGGCGGCGCCCATGTCGTCGACTTCCTCCTCGGCCCTCCTCCGCCATTTCGCCGGGAGGGGCCTGGAAAGCAGATGTACAGTGGCAACGAAGGCCTTCTTGGCAGCCTGGAAGAACGCGTAGACATGTGTGTCCGGCACTTGTCGAATCAGGGCACCAAGGGGGATCACCAGCACGCCGAAAAGCATCGACCATCCCCATTGCGGCCCGCTGAGGGGCCGGGTATCGAACGCTTGGCCGCCCTTCCAGATGATGACCATCTGTCCGGCCACGGTCGTGCACTGCACGCCGAGAAACCACGGGTTGCGCAAGACGCCCTGGTACCAGATGTTGAGCCGGTTGTCGACGCGTCGGCAGTTGTGCTGGTTGAAGAACTGCATCCAGACGTAGACGTTGAACACCATGGTCTGCAGCGCCTCGCGGTCCGCGTTCGTTACAGGCCCGAAGAGGCCGTCGCCCGCGTAATGGAGGGTGAAGATGACCGCGAGCTGGTAGATTGCTTGGCCGAGAATCATCTTCCACATTGTGATGTTGACGATGGGCGCGTCCCGCGGTTCGGGCCTCCTTTTGAGGAAATCCGGCGACGGGTAATCGGTTGCCAAGCCGAGCGAGGCGAAAATGTCCATGATGAGATTTATCCAGAGGAGTTGAACAACCGTAAAAATTGAATCACCGGCCAACTCCGATACGACAGTCAGTGTGCCCGCTGTGATGTTGATGGTGAATTGGAACTGCTTTCTTGTCAGCATAAATCATCAGGAGGTGGAGTACCGTAGGACCGACCTGGAGAAACTTCTTGACGGCGGTGTTGACCGTCCGACCCCATACAAGAGCTTTCACAATCGAAGCAAAGTTGTCGTCAAGTAAGATGATGGAGGCGGCTTCTTTGGCAACTTCTGTGCCCTGGATACCCATTGCGAATCCCACATCGGCAGCTTTAAGGGCCAGCGCGTCGTTGGTGCCGTCGCCGGTGACGGCAACGGTCTCTCCCATCCCCTTGAGGTGCGAGACGAGAAGCAGCTTGTCCTCCGGGCTGGATCTCGCCAGCACCTGGAGCCGAGGGACGACCAGGTCTAGCTGCGCAGGGGTAAGCTTGCGGAAGGTAGGCCCGTCCATCGCCAGCCCTCCGGGAGAGTATATGCCGCACTCGGAGGCGATGGCCTTCGCGGTCAGGAAGTTGTCGCCGGTGACCATCCGCACGAACACGCCGGCGTCCTGGCATCGGCGCACTGAATCGAGGACTTCGGGCCGGAGAGGGTCGCGGATGCCAAACACGCCGATGAAGGTCAAGTCGCAGAAATGCTTTTCAAACCTGATTGAGTCCGGGTCGTCGACTCGCTCGAAGGCTTCGCAAGGATCGATGTCCTTGTAGGCCATGACGATCGGCCGCAGCATTTGTTTGGCGTATTCGCGGATCGTGGATCGAATGTCGTCGTGCACAGCGTCCGTCGCGGGTTGAATCGAGAGCCCAACCTTTGGTTTGTGGAGGATCTTCGTACACTGTTCAAACACAACCTCGGCAGCGCCCTTGACCATGAGGCGGAGGCTGCCGTTGGGCAACTTGGACATAACGGCCATCCACTTGCGAGAAGCGTCGAAGGGGAACATGGCGGTGATTTCGTTATTGAGCCTTTCTTCGTTCAGAGAACCCATGGAGAGAAAGTCGCGCCCGAATCTGAGCAATGCTGTCTCCGTGCTTGCTCCTACAAATCCAGGCTCCTTTGGGTTGTCGCTTTCGAACGATGTCGAGTTCAGGGCGATGCTGTTCTTCATCAAGTCCCTCACCTCGCCGCTTAACGACTCCAGTAACACCTTCGGGGTGTTTTGACCTGCGACATCATCGCTGGCCAGCTCTTTCTTGATGTCGCCGGTCACCGTCGTCTCGGTTGCGTCGCCGAATCTCTCGGATAGGCCGATTCTGCCTGTTACTACCGTCATGTTATTCTGCGTCAAGGTCCCCGTCTTGTCAGAGCAAATGCACGTGGCATTGCCCATGATCTCACAGGAACGGATCAGGCGAACGAGGTTCTTGTCCTTCAACATCCGCGTCGTTGCGAATGCCAGGGCCAACGTTACCGCAAGAGCTAGACCTTCCGGCACGGTGATTACGACGACGGTGACGGCGAGAATAAGCAGCTTAAAAAAGGCCTCCGCCTTCTCAGACGGCGTGCCCTGCATCGTTCGTAGTCCGACTAGAAAACGGATAAACAGGATGAAGAAGAAGATGATGCCGGCAATGGCCCCGAAGGTGATGAGCTGCTTGGCGAGCTTTCCCAGCTTCTGCTGGAGCGGAGTCTCCTCGACATCCTCTCTCAGAGACATCAAGGTCCTGCCATAGGTCGAGTTGCTGCCCACAGAAGTCACCAGGTATTCGCCGACGCCGCTGGAAACAGTGGTGCCGCTGAGGATGAAAGGATCAGTCGCGGAAGACCTGTGTACTTTTTGGCTACGCATGTCACCATCGCTCGGCATGCTCTTGTGCACGAGATCAGACTCGCCGGAGAGAGACGACTCGTCGACCTGGATGCCCGACCCTCGCACCAGGACCCCGTCCACAGCGACGACGTCGCCGGTCTCTATGTGCATGATGTCCCCCACTTGCACGTCGTACACGGATATGTTCTGCGTCTTACCCGACCGGATGACCTTGACGTCGCGCTGTTCCTTTCTCTGGATGAGCTTCGCGAACCTGGCGTTCTTTTGCCAGTCCGTGGCGGCGCTGGCGAAGACGATGACAAGAATGGCGACGACGACGGTCACGCCGTCGACCCACTGGATGTTGGGCTCGTCGTCGGAAGCGTCTACCGTCTCGTAGATGCCAAGCGCCAGCGAGATCGTCGCGGAGATCGTGAGGAGGAACATGAGCTTATCGTTGAAGGCGATCCACGCCAGCCTCATGAAGGACTTTTGCTTTCGCTTGGGAAGTCTGTTCTCGCCGTATACGCGCCTCCGGTCGGCGAAGCCCTGCTCTCCGTGCTCTCCGAGGTCCAAGTCGAGCTTGAAGCCGCGCTCGTGGTGCGAGGAAGGGGGGAGAGGTGTGATCTCGGCGGGACGGTGGGCCTCTCCGGCAGCCACGGCCTCTTGGAAGGAGATCGTGCCATCGAGGCTGGTCTCGTCGACGCTGAGGCCAGCAGCGAGGTCTGTCCGCAGCCCCGCTACGAGACCGGGAAGGCAGCCGAACCGTCGAAGCGCTGATAAGCTGCGCGCGGTGACGAGTTTGTGGAGTTGCGTCGGCGTGAAAGCAAATGGGTTGTTTTGTACGACAGTGTCATCGCTGAGGTCGAGTTCCCTTTCCTTCTTCTCTAGTTCCTGGGCAAACTGTTGCCCGAATGTGTCGTTGGGCTCAGCCTGGCCGGTGTCTGGCCGGCGCGGCGCTGAGCTGATGTCGTCAGCCATCGTCCGGTGCCTTTGCGACCTCCGAGGTCGAGCGAGCGGTGTGGTTTGACAACTGAGTACCGCGTCACAATTGGCAAGATTTGAGGGTAGAATTTAGAAAATAGACATATATGAAAAAAGAGACAAGCGGCGCGGCGAGCCCATCAACGGCGAGGGAGTGCCGGTCGGTAATATGGCATCGTTCGTCTCGTCTCCCTTGCAATGTGGTGTCGACCCTTTGGACTACATCCGAAGGCCGCGTCATTGCATCTTGGCGAATCTCACTGCAATGCCGAGAGAAGTCCAAGGCATCTCGGCACGCTATGGGGATGTGACTGGTCCGATAGTGGACGGTTGTTAGACTAGACACATTGCTTAAGCCTTGTGGTCTGGGATTGTGTGGAGATGGGAGAATCCTGGACCCGCCGGAGTCAAAGGTGACTCTGCAAAGACTAGGCATTGGCATGGCACATGGTCTTCGGTCAGTCCGGGTTTCTTACCCCCAAGAAAGGGCCGGGCGAAGAAGGGGACTGATATCCGTGTCGATGGCCACCTCTCGGCCGGTCACCGTGGCCACCCGGGCCCTTTTGAGGCCGTATTTTCGGTGTCGGCGTGGCTGTGTCTTCTCGGATTATGTGGATATTCATTTCCGAGGACTCTCTGCCCTGTCACCATCCATGTGGGAAGCCTCAAAACCAATCCTCATGACCAACAAGGCCCAGTTATACCGTCGGTTGATCGGCTCTTTGGCGCCTTGGCGCGCCCAGAACGAAGGCTTAGCGACAGACTTGGCTTTGCCGCCCCTGACATCATCCGGGATCTTCCTTCCCATTGCTAGTCTAGTACCAGGCTCATTTGCCGGGATTTTGTAAATCTGCATTCGGGGTTTGAGGATAGAGAGGCCGGCCTGGCCAAAGAGCCCCGGTAATTTCAACGTTGCGGAATGATCCTGGGTCTTTAGGTATGTGAGGTTGCATGCGTCTGACTCTAGTGTGACTCAGATGGTTGACAATTCCTCATTGTGCGACCGGTGTATTCCTATCTCTTCTGAGTTCCATTCAACGCTGCTCCTGAAATGATGCGTTGAAATCTGAATTAGCATGAAGGCACGGCGCCATCTCAAGATTACAGGTCTTTGCACGTTGTTCTGCGAATTTCGATGAAATGCCAGATGCTTCAAAACGGTAGCCTTGAGAGACTTATGAGTCTGAAGGTTATGCTTGAGATAGCAGAGGTTATAGTAAGTAGAACGAGAGGTCGTATGCAGAAGAATGGTACGTATTATTACGGTGTAATTAGTTGCCGGCCAACATATGGTCACTGGCTGAATCTATTCTTCTATCTGCTACCCATTATACATACGATAATATACCCCCATCCATTGTGGTGTTCTACCTAGCAGTCCTGGCAATCCATCATCCAACTAAATGCTTAGTATATCCTCCAACTCTACAGGTGCTACCACGAAGCAGCTAGCTTGCGTCCCTCACTATTGGACAGAATTCCGCAACTGGAAGCTTGTTCACAACGCTTCTCCGACTTCCCCCTATTATTGAGATATAGATCCCTCCTGCCTCTAAGCTGCGCCGCTTGCTATAATTTCTGAACAGGGTCTCGATGAACATTTATGGCTGTCTTCGGGTCAATTACCTGCTTATACTACGTCACTAGCTAGAGAAAGACGAGGGGTTGGTCATGCGGTTGGGTTTCTTGCCCCCTCCGGGTTGTCCTCCGTATGGAGGAAATCTAACTGGTAGTTATGCCGGATAAATTGATACAAAAATATAAGCGATCGCCAGCTGTCGTGAAAAGCACGAATTTCGTGCTAACTGTGAGACAATCCTCGTGATTTACTGTTGGCCTTGAACATCATGGTGCCTTCGGCGCTCCTTTGCGCTGCGCTGCTCCCAGTGCTCGGATTGGGAGCCATTGACCGGTCAGTGGTGGTGACAATGACCTCTTCCGAGACGGCCATCGCTAACTGTTTCCAGGCAGAGGATTGTATCACAGTTCAATGTCATTCGTACGAGTCTGATCGACAACAACACGACGCCCTTACAAGTCGGCAATGGCAACTTCGCGTTCAATGTCGACAACATCGGCATGCAGGTTACACGCACGACTCTTGACGCGTACGTTTTTCTGTAGACTGACTGAACTCGCAATCCATCTTAGACCTTCTTGCCCTTCAACACGCTGTCGAGCTGGGCCTGGCACAACGACTCGCTGCCAACTGACGGGTGAGTGTGCTGCACCGTGTGTTCTATAATAGCAGGGCTAACTGAGGAGTCTTGCGCAGAGAGAACCTCGGTGACTACACTGGCGTTCCAAGGCTTACCCACGGTCGAAATGTGTCTTATGACGTCCCCGATCCCAAGCTTCCGCAGGTGTCGCAATGGCTCATTGGCAATCCTAATCGCGTTAATCTCGGCCGCATCGGCCTCAAATATAAGGGCCAATCTCTGTCAGCCGCGAAGATGACAGAGCCGAGGCAAGAGCTTAACTTGTGGGGTGGTTTTATCACTTCAACATTCAAGATTGATGGCAAGACAGTGACGGTGATCACTCAAGGGGACTTCGAGTCCGATGCTGTTACGTTCAAAATCGATTCCGGGCTCGTGTCTCTGGGTGACTTGCAAGTGGAGCTCGACTGCCCTTACCCGCCGATCCACACAACGAAATACAAGTATGAGGTGTTTGCAGGCGTCTACGACTTCCCCTTGAACCACACCACACGCATCGTCAAGAGCTGCCGACGAACAGACGTGGCGCACATCCACCACCAGCTTCAGGAGACGAGCTATTTTGTGAACCTCCGCTGGCCTCAAGAAGCTCCGCTAGAGCTGTCGAGAGACGAGCCGGAGAACTCGGACAAGGCCACAGCCCATCGGTACACGCTGAGACCCAGTAGTGTATCTAACGGTTCTTCCGGCTTCATAACTTTCACTGCGCACTTCTCGCCGAAACGCCAAGATCCTCGACCCCCTGCGGTTGTTCGAAAGAAAAGCGTGGCTGGGTGGCAGAACTACTGGAACGAAGGAGGGTTCGTCGACGCGACGCTTTTGTCAAACCCGAACGCTACCGAGCCCCAGAGGCGCATTGTCTTATCCCAGTATCACGTCCGGGTCAACAGCGCGGCGTCTGGGCAGTCTCCCCAGGAGAGCGGGCTGATGAACAATGGGTGGTACGGTAAGTGATCAGCGCCCGTTCGGTTGCGGATTCATTGCAGTGTCGCTTACCACCGGGCAGGTAAGTTCCACATGGAGATGGTCGTATGGCACAACGCGCACTGGGTGACTTGGGGTCGGAAGAAGTATTTTGATAACATTTTCCCATCGCTCTACGATGCGCTTCTGCCTTCGTCACTAGCTAGAGCAAATAGGATGGGTTGGGCGGGAGCCAGGTAGGTCAATCTTGAAGTCTTGATGGGCTGTCTAATGCCGTTCTTCAAAGGTGGCCCAAGATGACGGAGCTGGAAACGCAAGCCAGCTCACCGGGCGGTGTCAATGGCCTCCTCCTGTGGCAACAGGTTAGTCGTCTGGGCTCAGAAGGGCATGTTAGGAACTCCCATGCTAAATAACATACACAGCCTCATCCTATGTACCTGGCGGAGCTGGCTTATCAGTCATCGCCGACTGACGAGACCCTGAAACAATGGGACGCAGTCTTGACGGCGACCGCTGACTACATGGCATCGTATGCCTGGAAGAACGATAGCTCCGGTTATCACGACTTGGGACCACCGTGAGCAGTATTATCTGCACTGTTGAGACGTCTTAGAAGCTAATGGAGGAAAAAATCCTAGTTCATATGGTGTTACGAAGAATACACCCCCTGCCGAGACATTGAATTTGGCCTATGAAGTAAGTCTAGGCGTGTCAACTTGCTGATTTCACAACTAATGCCACCGAGGTCGCATACTGGAGATACGGCCTTGATCTCGCATGCGAATGGAAGAAGAGGCTAGGCCAACCCGTCCCTCAGCACTGGACGACTGCAGCTGACCACATGGCGCCACCACCCCAGATCGACGGCCTTTATGCTGTTTATGACGGCTTGAACAGCACATGGTGGGAGGACCCTGAGCTCAACGCGGACCCCCGCAGCCTGATCATGATGCAGGGCGTCCTCCCGGACACCCCTGCGGTCGACCACAGAGTCGCGTCCGAGACTGCGGACAAAGTGTGGGATGTCTGAACGGATCAGAAGATCCGTGGGTGGGGGCGACCTGCGTTGGCCATCAACTCCGCGCGGATCGGGAACCCGGAGAGAGCCATCTACCACTTGACCGCTTACAGTTACTGGGAGTTCGACGACGCCGGCTATGCCATCCGCGGCGGGGACGGTGAGTTTGTCCTTGACGGCGACGGCCGCTTAGTGCTAACTTGCTGCAGGGGGAACACCGCCTCCATTCATGCCCGGCAACGCCGGGTTTCTCTACGCAGGCACGCCCATCTCGTTCGCTGAGTAAGGTGACAACATTGACAACAGATTTAGTCGCATACATGGTTGCGGGATGGCAAGGGTCAGAGGGCGATGCACCAGGCTTTCCCAAAGATGGAGGCTGGATGGTGAAACATGAGGGACTGCAAAAGGCTCCTTGAGTTCGAACAGTCTCTGTTTTTCGTCTTGTTGGTCCGATAACACATAGTATTGTACACACTTGTTGAAATCAGACAGATATCGAATTCTTGAGGCGAAGAACGGATATCCAGCAAGACGATGCAGAACGGGCCAATGGTTTTCCTACTCTACCACTCTCTAATCTCACCGCCTGGTCCAATGAACCCGGGGCTCACCCAAGCCTTCGCATCCCTGGACAGCTCACGCACCTGGGCCTCGTCGATCTCGATACCGAGCCCGGGCCCAGTGAGCAGATCGATGTACCCGTCCGTCACCTTCCACACCTCGGGGTTGCGGGTGTAGCTCGTCAGGTCCTGGCCGGTGCTGTTGTAGTGGATGCCCAGGCTCATCTCCTGGATCGCAAAGTTGGGCGTCGCGAAGTCGACCTGCGCGCACGCGGCCAGGGCGATGGGGCCTAGCGGGCAGTGCGGCGCCAGGGCGACGTCGTAGGCCTCGGCCATTGCGGCGATGCGGCGCATCTCGGAGATGCCGCCGACGTGCGAGATGTCGGGCTGCAGCACGTCCACGCAACCGGCCTCCAGGAACGGCTTCACGTCCCAGCGGCTGTGGAGGCGCTCGCCGAGGGCGATGGGGACCGACGTCAGCCGGCTGAGCTCCCGGATGCCGGCCGGATGCTCGGACAGGAGGGGCTCCTCGATGAAGAGCGGGCGGTGGGGCTCGAGGGCCTTGGCGAGCTGCTTGGCCATGGGCTTGTGGACGCGGCCGTGGAAGTCGACGCCGGCGTCCATGCCGAGGGCCTTGACGACCTTGACGCGCTCGACGGCGGCGTCGAGGGCCGCGGGCGAGTCGAGCCAGCCGAGGTCCTCGGTGCCGTTCATCTTGACGCAGTTGAACCCTTGCTCTTTCCGAGCCAGTCTAGAGAGGGAGTTGTGGTGAGTGAGATGCGGCAGATAGAGGATCAAAGACATAGTCACGCACGCTTGCTTTTCAACATCGTTTGGCCTGTCGCCGCCAATCCATGCGTACACCTTGAGCTTGTCCCTGACCTTTCCGCCCAGCAGCTGCCAGATGGGAAGACCGAGTTTTCTCGCTTCTTCGTGGTTAGTCCCGGCTTGTTGCGTGCGATGTCTGTCTTTGCCCACCTTTCAGATCCCACAGAGCAATATCGATACCTGCCAGAGCGCTCATGAAGACGGGACCGCCCCGGTAAAAGGTCGTCCGCCACGACATTTGCCAGATGTGCTCAATGTCACTGGGTTCGAGTCAGCATCGAACTTACACTCCGCAGAATAAGAAGAAGAAGAAGAAGAAGAAGAAGAGGGGGCGTCGACACACTCTGCCTCCATGCCCAGATATCTTTCAAACCACGCGTCAAGGCATCCCTCGACAGCCTGGGTGTGGCCCTCCAGAGAAGCCTCGCCCCAGCCGACGTTTCCGGCATCGTCGGTGATCTTGACGAACAACCACCTGGGCGGCACCCGGAAGTACTCCATCTGTGCGATTTTGCCCATTGCGAGGAGATTAAATGTCTCGGTAACGTTGTCGACTTTTGGGGGGGTTTTTTTTTTTTTTACTGATGCAAAGAAGGGGATGGAGCAGCAGAACTCAAACGTGTGGAGGCCTATTCTCGACAAATGAATTGATGAAGCAACCGCGACAATCGTGAGCTGATATCGCCATACCAAAGCGGAGCGCGACGGAGGTGAAGGACGGGAAAGTCGGCATGAAGCCCGGGGACCTCGGCGAGCCGTCTCCCCCCTCGTCCCGTTCCGACTCCGCAGCAGCCGCGTTTCGGAGAACGAGCATGGTGCATGATGGCCTTTATCCGCCTCGAGGATGGATGTGGAGAAGATGGGACGAGACGGTGCGGGGTTCGGTACGCCCTCACCCGAGCCCATCGACGGAGCACTAACGCAGATGTTATGATGCGGGGGGTCTCGGTGTGTGTGGTTTTCCGCTCGGTGAGGAAAAGCATACACGGAAAAAGAGGGCCACGAGAGACGTCAGCCGGCTTTCGTCAGTCTCGTCGGTTGCTCATCAAATCCCATATCTATATGTTCGCAATTCTACCAAAGACCACGTTACGTATGTTCATGTCCGCATGTAACTTGCAGCAACACCCAGAGCCTATGCTTGGCCCGCCCTGATCTTCTTTTGATGTGCGACCCACGTCTCCACCGCCTTCTGAAGTGTGGCTGGATCCGACTCACCAAAGATATCCACGCCCAGACGGGCCGGGAAGTTGTAGCGGTGGTTCCTGTCTAGGTTGTTGATCTTGTCAAAGACGCCCGTGGGGAGCTCGAAGACTGCTACGCGTCAGTTGCCTTGTGCGCTTTTGTATACTACACCGACCACTGGGCCATGGATGGGACTCGTACCCTCAAAGTTCTTGTCGATTCTAGAGGGCGTCACGGACTTGGGGAGCACGACGGTGCCCCTCTGAAGAGCCCAGCTGATGAGCAGCTGAGCCGGCTCTTTACCCAGAGACTTTGCGAGCTCGGCGATCGTGGGGTCGTCAACGGCACTGGGCACGTGGTTAACATGGTGAAAAGAGCGCGGATGCCGGTCTGGATTGCAGATCAGGGCGAGATTACCGAGGAAGGTTGTAAATGTTGTTGGCGAGGGGGCTGTACGCCTCGACCACGATACCCTGCATTTACGCAAATCAGCAAAACCGCGGAACACAACCCCGGAGCGCTTCCTCCCTTTCTCTCACTCCGCCCTTCTCTGGGGAGGGTGCGCTCACCTGCTCCTTGGACCAGGCCAACAGGTCAGGCTGCTGCAGATATGGGTGGGCCTCGATCTGGTTCACGGCAGGCCTGATCTCGGCCGTCTTCCACAGGTCCTCGATCTTGTCGCGGGTGAAGTTGGAGACACCGATGGTGCGGACCTTGCCCTTCTTGACGAGCGCCTCCATGGCCTTCCACGTCTCGGCCACGGGGACGTCGATGACGTCGACGGCCTCCGTTTCTGGGTGGAGGGGGAAGCGGGTGACATCGTCGTTTTTGTTAAACGACACGGGCCAGTGGATCTGGTGACACGCCGTTCTTGGGTTAGCCGAGCCGAGAAGAGGTGGGTACGCGAATCCGGAGGGCGAAAGTCTTACCAGGTATAGGTCGACGTAGTCCGTCTGCAGGTCCCTGAGAGTGATATCCAACGCGGTCTCGACGTCCTCGGCCTTGTGGTGAGTGTTCCAAAGCTTGCTGGTAATCTGAGAACGAAGGTCAGCAAGTTTGGGGATTCCTATTTGTACCCACTTCTCATATCGGCGCCTACAAAAATGTCCTCTCTCGGGACGCCAGAGGCCTTGACACCCTCGCCGACCTCCTTTTCATTGTCGTAGATGGCTGCGGCGTCGATGTGGCGGTACCCCGACTTCAAAGCATGCTCGACGGCGTTCTTGACCTCATTGGGCTTGGATTGCTACACGATGGAAACAGATTAGGCGCGCATCACCTCCCCCGTTCACCCGTCGTTGCTCACCCAGGTACCCAGACCAACTGCCGGAATCTCGTATCCCGAGAGGAGCTTGAAAGATTTAGCCAAGGCCATGGCGTGGACCTTTAACGCAACGGCGGTGTGGTTTTGCGTATCTGGAGATATATTCCAAGGTTCCCAAGGAAATTCAAAATGAAAAACGGTTATCCGCTGTTAGTGCACATCTACCATATACCACCGGCACTTAACATAAAGAGAAACACTGCACTGGGCTCTTATATCCCCCGAACAAGGCCATCGTCACTTGAGTTTCGCCTCCCTTCTGCAGGATTTCCGCTTCGCACAATGGAAGAGCTGCGACGGTAAAGGGCTCCCGTTGCACGGAATAGCAGTTGTGTAACACTCTTTTCCGCTCATGTCCGATGTATTATGGGGATGGCGCCGGCATGTTCCCCGCGCGATGCTCTGCGACTCCACCACCCCCGCGTCATTACACCCCGAGGACGCCATCGATAATGCACCGAGCCAGTCTCCTCGCGACATTTGCCGAGGGAGACACCGAGACCGGTTCTGACACGTCTTCCATCGCGAAGGTAGAGAAGATTGAGGGGTACCAACAGAAAAGGGCGCACCAGGAAGACGATCCGGAGAGAGCAGTGATACCGGCGCGCGCCAACCTTGTCCAAATCCCTTGGAGAAACTCTTTTTTTGTTTTGTCTTCTCATCTTTCACACATACACACACACAACTCACCATGGCAGACGTTAGGGTACCGCCCACGGGCGTCTTCGTCCCGGTTCCGACCTTTTTCCATCCCGCCTCCGCCTCCGCTGGGTCCCTCCAGCCCAAGCTCGACATCGACACGCAGGTGAAGCACAGCGTGTACCTCGCCCAGAACGGCATCCGCGGCCTGGTCCTCCTCGGCTCGACCGGCGAGGCCATCCACCTCAACAGGGCCGAGCGCCACGACCTCGTCGCGGGGGTCAAGAAGGGCCTCGAGGAGGCCGGCTTCCCCGACTACCCCATCATGGCCGGCGTGCTGACGAACGGCATCGACGAGACGCTCGAGTGGCTCGAGGACTACGCAAAGGCCGGCGCACAGTGGGGTCTGGTCCTCGTGCCCGGGTACTTTGGCGCGGCGGCCACCCAGGAGAACATCAAGGAGTGGTACACTGTCGTCGCCGACAAGAGCCCCCTTCCCGTGCTTGTGTGAGTCGACGAGGGAATCGGGCAGATGGGGGGAAGCGATCATTCGGCTGACGGAAACAGGTATAATTACCCCGGAGTCACGAACAATGTGCTCGTCGAGCCCGATACCTACAAGGACCTCGCCCAGCACCCCAACATCGTCGGCTGCAAGATGTAAGCCCCCAGATCAATACCTCCAGCCTTATACTCCTAACAACGAGCCCCTCCCCCCCTTTCAACCGTGCTGACGCAGTCCAGGTCCCACGGCAACGTCTCGCTCCACATCCAAGTATCCTTGGACCCGCGCATCGACCACGCCAAATTCCGCGTCTACAGCGGCTTCGGCCAGCAGCTCGGGCCCATCGTGCTCTTCGGCGCCGCCGGCGTCATCGACGCCCTCGCCGCCTTCTACCCCAAGACGGTCTCGCGGCTCTTGGAGCTGGCCGAGAGGCGCCCCGTCGAGCAGGGCACCCTCGACGAGGTCCAGCGCCTGCAGTACGCCGTCAGCCGCGCCGAGGAGTTCATCGGCAAGACGGGCGTCATCGGCATCCGCGAGGGCATCATCCAGAAGGCGGGCTTCGGCGCCCTCGAGGGCGGTCGGCTGCCGCTCAAGGGGCGTCTGCCCGAGGGCACGTGGAAGACGCTGGACTCGCTGTACCTGGCTGACATCGACAAGATTGAAAAGTCCCTCTAGGTGTACGTGTGTTCGCAGTTTGGTGCCACGAATCTTGTGGGTTCATAATGACGCAGCACTGTGCCCTGGCCTGCTCTTTTATGACGTGCCTTTTAATTGTGCAATGCGATGCGAAGCTTGAGGTGCTGATATTTCAAGATCCTTCGCTAGCAACTGAAGTCTCTGAGCTTGATAGATAATAGAAGTTTTCTGCCTATCACCCGAGCTTCCATGGGTTTGTGGTAGAGTATTTTATTTTGTCTTTTGCTTAGCAGCTCAATCGTCATGATACCAATCCTGAATGCGTAACATGGAGCAAAGACGCAAACTGAACATCTCGGTGAATGCAATGATCTGAACCCAAAATTCCGCCGACTTTTTGTCTCGATTGACTGAACACGCTATAATCATTGCTTCTCAATTTTGGCTCCAGTGGAATGCGGACGAACACCAGGCAGTTAGACCCAAGAGTATCAGTCGTGTTCCACGGGCATATCGCACATGGCGAATTGGCTCTTGAGGGCGACTTTAGCACGAACAAGAACCATAAAGCAAGACTGGATTCCAGCAATCCGAGTTTTCGCAGGATCTCCTCCGTTATTTGACTGCTGCTCAGTTGCGACATCTGGACAAAACGTTGCCATCGCTCACCATACGTCCAAAAGACTGCTGCTCCGCGTTGCTGCGGGTTTAAATAGGGTGTTGAAACGAGTGCTAAAGCCGGTGCATGTCATAGCGTGACAGGGAGCATTGAGCGTGCGACGACCTCATGGCCCTGCTTAACCCTCACCCCTTCATCGCCTCCTACTATCCGTCCATGTCACAGCTCATCGCCTATTCCTCTTTGCGAAGCGTGATATTCCGTCAACCGTCATGTCATCTTCTAATATCCCCCCCAGGCCGCCGTTCTCATCCCTCCCCTTGGACCCCAACGGGCCTCCTGGGAACGCATGGGGCCTCTATGGCGAAGACGACCGGCTCGGGGCGCTGAACCTTCTCACCCCCGCTGTCGTGGCCGCTGCGGCTGCGTCGGAAATCCGCACTGGTGACCGTGTATCGCTGGACTGGTCGCTGAACAACCCGTCTCAACCGAGCTTCGGTAGGGCGCCGTTCGAGTCGAAGCTCGTCAATCGGGCACACCCGAACGGCGAGCACAGAACGGTCAACGATGACATCCTGCACTTCAACACGCAATGCAGCAGTCAATGGGACGGATTCAGACACTATGGTATACTGACTCTCTCCCATCCGGGCAGCATTGGGAGTAATTAGTTTTTGGCTGACTTGGGCCAAGGGTACCAGAAAGCCAAGAGGTACTACAACAACACGACCCAAGACGACCTAGAAAATCCGGACAAGATTGGCATCGACGGTGAGTTCCGGGCGTAAAACACCCGCCTTCCGTGTCTCTCTCGTTTCTGACCTTCCCCCCGTTTGCCCGCAGCCTGGGTCGAGCGAGGCGGCATCGTCGGGAGAGGCGTCCTACTCGACTACGCCGGCTTCTGCGCGCGCCACTCGATCCCCCTCGACGCCTTCGCCAGCAGCGGCATCTCCCTGGGCCACCTCCGGCAGGTCGCGGCCGAGCAGGGCGTCGCCTTCCGGACCGGCGACATCCTGCTCATCCGCTCCGGCTTCACGCAGGCCTACGACGCCAAGGACGCCGCCGCGCAGAGGGCCGTCGCGGCGCGGGCGAGCCCGGACTTCCTCGGCGTGGAGCCGACCGGAGACGTGCTCCGCTGGTTCTGGGAGACGGGGTTCGCGGCCGTGGCGGGCGACGCGCCGTCCTTCGAGCGGGCGCCCATCGCGGGCCCGCACACGGCCGTCGGCGGCGCGTGGGACGGCGAGCCGTGGGAGGGGGAGATGCAGGGGGGCGGCCTGCTGCACCAGTGGCTCCTGGGGGGCTGGGGGATGCCCATCGGCGAGATGTTCGACCTCGAGGCCCTGAGTGAAAAGTGTCGGGAGCTGGGCAGGTGGACGTTCTTCGTGAGCAGCGTGCCGCTCAAGGTTCCAGGCGGCGTTGCAAGCCCGCCGAATGCCGTTGCGATCTTCTAGGTCCTGGTTCGAGTCATACACAGGTTGAGGAAAGCCCCAAGAAAGCAACACTCCCGTTTCTGACTTTAAGATCTCGCGGTGTCACGTAATAGAGATGTTGCGATGTTCTACCATACCTCAACCTACACAGTAGTAACGCTGCAGGCTACATATAGACTGATGGTGTACCGTATCAATGTGCCTTTGTACTTGGCAGGCTGGCTTCCATTATTCATCGAAATGTCCCAACCCAGACTGGTCTTGCGTGCTCTCATGTTGGGGTCCTGTCTATATTTTCTCCTCAAGATGAGCCCCAGAGACCTGTGTTGCCCGCGCGGGATATCAACATTAGAACCCAAACAAGAGCAGCCCCGGTCCAGCCCATTCTACACGCCATGTATCATCCCACTGGGCACCGGGGCATTCACCAGCAGGACACTGCCCATCTTCCACAAGAATGATATCGCCAAACTAGGGTGGTGCAGAGAAACCAAAAATTTCAGAGATGGTCAGCTACCCAGCGTTATTCCTCCCGGTCTCGAAAAATGAAGAATGAGGTGAACATTTCCGTCACCCACGCTCTTCTGGCGGGCCGCACTCCCGCTTTGACGTAGCGGCTGAAAATGCGGAAATACAAGGACAGTTTGGGGACCACCGGCTGACGAGCCTCGGCTTTGACGCGAGCCCGAGCATCTCGTTTGGCGGATTTCGGTGGACACGAAGAGTTGGGGCCAGTTTGATTCGACGGTGAGCAGTCTCAACGCAATCTATCGCCACGCCGAAGAATTGGTTCAGGTGACTTTGAGCTTTGGCTGGCTCGAGGCTTTTTCCCGCAACGATGGCTCTCTGCGATCTCGGCGATGGATACGAAAAGCAGCCGAGGTTTGCGCATTTCCCAAGCATCTTGGCAGCGATTGAGCGCGCGACTGCGGCCATCTGCATGTGGGTGTTCTGACACGGCGCCGGTAAGGTCTTGATATCGCAGGTACTGAGAATATGCTGCAGACATTGCTAAATTGGCGCTATAATGACGCGGGAGTAGAGGCGATAGAAAGGTGTATTTGGTTCAGGCCGTGTCGTGACGTTCGTTTTTCATTAAATATCTAAACTTGGGTATCTTTAAAGCCAGTGGTCGTAAACTCCGGAACATGTCGACTAAAATTCTCCTCAACAGCAACGCAACTCCGACTTATCTGTGAAACCCTTGGCCGACACAAAACGGAATGGGGTAGGACTCGTTGACGCACAATCGAATGACACCACTGACCCAGTTCAGATGGCCGTAGCTATGGCTCGTGTACGAGTTGTATTCGAAAGGGTCAACGTCGGGACTGTCGGTGCAGCCGCTCAGCACGGCACCCTCAATACGACGGACATTGGGCTGGCTGACGATGATGCCGTACAGGCCCCCCGACATTGTGTACCTGTACGTGTTCTCCTCGGTGGTCGTCCACGTTATACTCCATGAGAATTCGCGATTAATCCGATGGATGATGCCCTCGAGGCGGTTTCTGATTCTTGATTTGATCTTCAGACTGTTCGAGATGGAGTACCCGGGCGCGATGCTCACCACGGCCTTCATGTCGCCAACTGCTTGGACGACCGGGGACATGGGGACGTCCCAGTCCACGAAGGAAGTGTCCGACAGAGTCTGGAGTTCGCTGCTCTGTTCGCAGCCGTGGCGCCGCCGTGTTCCGCGGGAAGTGCTGCTGGTGGTCGCGCCGCGCGGAGACAAAGGTGCGGAGGCGGGAGCAGGAGCGATGGCGGCGGCGCGTTCAAGGGCGTCGTAGTCGGCAGCTTTCATGACTCGAGAGTTGCCGTCTGGGCCGAGAACAACGACATCATCGGCGTTAAGCATGCGAGGATGGACAGATCCTGCAGAGACAGCAGCAGCAGCAAAACCGAGGAGAGGGATAAGAAAGGAGGGCACCATTGTGCCTATCGTATGCTTGTGTTGTTATATAAAAGAGTTGCTTGGCGATTTAGGCTTATAATCAATGAGATAACGACGCAGACGTAAAGTTAATGGGCAGGAACATGGCCCGACAAAAGGAAAACAAAAGGCCTATCTGGATATCTACGTAGCAAAGGGAGTTGAAGGCTGTTAAAGCAGTGAGATGTGCAATCGAGTAAACAAGCTTTCTAGGGTGAGCCGCCTTGGCGACCCACGAGTTCGCTCAGGACCCTTGGAATATTGATTTCTGGAAACCTCAAAAAGAAAAAGTCTGCCAAAGTGGACCGTTGGCCCCATAAACCCTGATGGTCTCTCCCGTTTTTAGCGTCGAAGGAGAAGTCCCGTCCGAGCAACGTGATATTTCTCTAGGCTACGGTTCGTCCTGGACCAAAGTCTGTGCTGCACAACTATGGGGACAGACTCCGTATATTACGTAGATTGTCCTTAAACGAAACGGACCCATGTCTTACTACAACGTAATGGCTAAGATTGACCGGATACCGGAAGTCAGGTGGTAGTAACTCGTGCACAGATAGGGTCCAAGAACATGGCTGGACATTGATAACATGAGTCAGTGCATGTGAGAAGGAAAGAGCTCACAAAGCTGATTTACCCTAGGCCGCCTAAGTTGAGGAAACCTGTTAGTTGACAAGTTGGATGAACTCAGGCCCTTTCTTTCGCTGAGCTAGCCATGCGGTGCGTAGTTTCATCGTAGTCAAGCCAGTCTCTGCTGCTCATACTATCACTTTGAGAGGCCACAAGTTTTAAGAAGGCATGTGCTCGCTTGTATCAAGGTAAACATGCTGACGGGTATTTTGTCTACCAAGTCCCAGGAGTTAGTCAACCAAGGAAAGCAGCCTGTCAAATGCGGCACAAGTTGTATGTGCTGGTGTATTACCAAAGACGTGCGGGTTATGAGGCTTGAGGGTCTCTTAAAGACCTCACCAACGACCCAGTTCTGGGACGATTCGGTCTTCGGATACGCGGACCTCTCTGCCTCGGGGCTGAGCATGGCGACATTTTTTGAAATCAATGACAAGAACTTGGCGAGGCTTGGTCGGACCCAGCTGGGCCATCCCCTGGTGACAGCTGCGTCCTTCGCAAGGTTCATCCATGTTCACCCAAAGACCTCGACGCGTACGGTTATCACGGCCAGTGACTTGGCCCACGTGCCGTACGTCCCGCCCCGCTCCTCCTCGTCTTCCACGGCCGTGACGACCGAATCGTGCTCTGCACGACGACGGAGACGACGCTACATTCATCAGAGGACGTGCGAGGGTAGCCCGGAGTCCCCGGTCGACTTTGTAATCTCGCTCGAAATACACTATTCAAAATTGACAGATAACAAAGCTACCTAGACCTACATATGTGCCTCTCTCGTTGCCCTCAATTTTGTATAGCAACAGCAAGGTAACAACCCAATAATGACAAACGCCCTGCCGCTGACCCAACTCACCACGAACATCACCCGAAAAACAGTAAGGCAGACTGAGCAAGACTGAGCAGCTGGGTGAGTTATTTTGCACTCAAACTACCTAGATAGCCACCACCAAGACTGTCAATGAGGACGACAACTTCCTTTGCGTCAGACAAGTCACAAAAGGTCAAACTATCATGGCGCTCACGGCTGGCCTGTGGATCGCTCCTCTCCTGGAGCTCTCTCGTGATAAGCAGTTTATCACTACCCTGCTACGTCGGACCTTATCATTAGTGTCACCCAATACCCCGCCTGTCTCCATCATCCACACTTGGTTTCCCGTCGGCCCCGTCTGATTCGGATATGTTCACACCTACGTGCGTTGCTGTCGCGGGTGAAGATGATGTGCGGATTTTGGTCCGGCGCGGCGTAGGGGCGTGTGGCTTTTCCGTGCTTTCCACTCCCCTCGACGCGCTTATCCGTTGGTTGCCCCCATTTCCCGCGTGACTTGTGACCTTACGGCTCGCTGATCAATACGCGGCTCACGCCGGTCATTGAGGCTTTGACACGGAGAGAGCAAGGCTGAAGAAGAGGGTGTGCGAGACACATGCGGATTGGTCTGTTTAGAGTCGATGGATGACTAGGGAATCGGGCTATTCAAGCTGGGAATTGCCTTCGAGCCACAGCACGCTTTCACTAAGGCAACTGGATGATTAGGTAGCTGATGCGGTTGTTTACCTGAGCGCGCACTCTCCCTGATTTCAACTCTACTCTCACACCCTGTCTGCCTTGGCCTCCTTGGGTCCTTTTAAGCGTCCTCCACAACGGAACGTCTCCAATGTGGCTTTTTACACAGAAAGTGCGGCGGCAAGGTTCATCTTCACGTCTGACAAGTCAACCGTTGAGTTTGTCGAGATGGTCAAGTCCATTGAGCTCAGGAAAGTTACTAGTCTGCTCTTGAGGCGTGTAGCCCGTTGTCTATGTCCTGGCCTACGCGCCGATGACGCGCGGCAGAGACAATGATGTCAACTACACTACCAGAGACCTCGATCGTTTCGCCGAAGAGGCAGCGCGCAAGTACGCATAGGTCGGTCTTCTTCCAGAGGTAATGTGCTCACTCGCGAACACGCCTACTCGATACCCATCTCGTGCGACGTATCTCACTTAGCGACGATAACCAGAACCCCGCCTCGAGCCAGGCAGAGGTCATGATCCTCTTGGTAAAATCTGACATCAACTACGTAGTCTCCATGTTTGTCCTTTCGAGATTGGAGTTCGCGGTGCCTTACCTCTCAACGCGTCTCTCGCCAAAGGCCAACGTTCAACCCCCTCAACAAGACCGGCTGCAACAGGATCGTCATCGCGGACCGGTACACCGAGGTGGCCCGCGCTTCCATCTTCGCCATCCTCGACAAGGCCGAGTATGACCTCCCTTCACCACCCTCGGGCGAGTGATTCCCTATCTTCTCCCACCCCGACGCTGGCCAGCACTGCCCGGGGCCACATCCAGCGTGGCGTTGATCTCGGCGGCAAGACCCTCGGGCAGAACGTCGTCTTCAAGCACCCCAACCTCCTGTCACTCTCGAAGCATGTCTACTCTCTGCACAACGGGGAGCCGGGATGAGATCGAAGTGATGAAGAAGCTGATTGCCAAGTACTCGGGGACCGAGGATAGAAGCCCCGGCACCGTAATGCCAGACGGCGAGACTGCTGTGCTGAACTGGTGCAACCGGGCCTCTTGGTGCACAGCTTTTCAACCAAGCTGCCCGCCAACCTTACGTTAAGACCATCTACTGCCTTCCCCGCGCCTCATCCCCTGAGGAGGCAAAGGCCCGCTTGACCGCATCCGCCGCATACAAGGTCGTCGCGGAGCACGTCTTTAAGGCGGCCGCCGTCGGTACGGACATGACAGCCAAGGTGCTGAGGCTGTGGCAGATCGTTGGTGTCTCGGTCGGCGGCATCTGGAACCAGACGGAGGCGATCCCGTTGATGATCCGCAGCGCCAAGGTGATCAAGACGCTGCCCGCCTCGGACGAGATGAGCTCGGGCTTGATACTCTTCCCCCGGCCGGATCCCCTCCTGATTGAGAACAAAACCGCGGACCCCCTCGTAGATGCCCGCTGACAAGATGGCCCTCGCCGTCCTCGCCAGCCCCCGGTGCACATCCCGCGGCGCTCCTCCGTCCACGCCCGACGACGACGCAGACCCGGGCCTCGCTTACCAGGTGCAGAACCCGCGCCTCTTCCACCGGACCTTTGACCGCCTCTACGTCCTCCGCGGCGGCGGCGGCGGCCTCGAGTTCCAGATATCCTCTCACAGCGCGAGTAGGTGTGCTGCCTGTGGGCGTCGGACCCGCGACCCGGAGAGAAGCCCGACGTACAAGCTGCTGAGCTTCTTCGAGGGCGAGCATTATAACGCCGGGACCGGCCGCCGAGGCGCGATGTCCGAGACGGAGTGGACAGGCTGGCGGAGCCCCGCCGTCGGCGACGGGTGGGACGTCGTCGGCAGCGGGCTTGTTGTAAGAATGGTCCGGTGGATGGAGACGCAGTGGTGGTGCCGCGTGCATGACACACGTAATCCAATGGAGGAATTTCCGATATCAAACATTGTAGGATTCTTTGGACAGTTGTTTCTATAGGGAGTTATGAACATGGATAATTGGATTACTTCGTCATCACCCCGTGTGTTGTGTGGCGTCAAGGCCACCAGTTTCCGTCCGCAACACCACACATCAAGGTTCTCATGAGCATTTATGCAAGTTTGATCCGGCATCCGGGAAGCGGGTCCAAAAGAAAGGGCTCGAAGAGATCTTCAGGGACCGACTGCATGGCTTCACAAGAAGCGGCCACGCTGTATGCGCGATGCAGGATTCAGGGCAAGACATCGGCATGCTGTTTTCTCACAAGAAAAGATGGAAAAAAGCAACCATCTGCAATCTAAGGAACGGCGCGACGGCAGAGCCATGTTCCGGAATCCTTCTGCCACGTCACGAGAGATCGACCGAGGCGTCTGCAGGGCCATCCGGACGTCCGGAAACACCACAAGAGCTAACAAAGGAAAAGGTCATAGTTTTCCCTTCCTCCTCTTCCCCGCGCCATGCTCTGTTTATCCTGACTACTTGCTGCCGTGACCACCTTGTAGCACGAAAACAGCATTGCTGATAACCCAGGTAAAAAAAAAAAACAATACTCGCGCGGCTCACGAACCCGCGCAGCAGCAGCCCTCAGAAGAGCCATGCGCCTCGCAACGATCGGGCAAATACTGGGCCTGGCAGTCGCTCAGGCGACGGCGTTCACGGCCCTCAACGTGACGGCGCTGTCGAGCCGCGACGGATACTCGGTCATCGAGTGCTGGCAGCTCACCGCCGTCCCGGTCGAGGCGCGCGCGGCGCTCAACTACGCGCTCGGGGGCGACCTGACGCGCGCCGAGTGGTCCATCATCCAGCCCAGGACGACGGTGGGGGAAGCGTGGGCGCCGGCCGTGCAGTAAGTTTTCCCTCTGGGTTCGGGGCGTTGAAATTTGTTTCGAGTTCTTGCGGTTGATGGGAGAGGCTGACGTTTGTGCGCGAAGACTCACAGTCATCGTAAACGGCCTCATCCGCATCACGTCGCCGGCAACCAGGAACTCGTCGCAGGCCACGCCATCGCCGGACGCGTCATCATCGCCGACGCCGCCGGGCCAGACCGTGGCGTACATCCAGCCCGGGACGGTGTCGTCGTCGGTCCTCATCGCGGCGGACCTGAAGAACGTGAGCGTGCGCGCCGGGCACTTGACAGAGTTCCCCGGCGACGAGCCGACGGTGCTGGTGCAGGTGCCGTTCGAGGGGAACGTGGCGCCGGAGCACACCGTCGTGGGTGAGGGGCCGTGCGAAAGGGGAACATGGCAGTTCTAATGGCGATGGTTGGTCTCCCAGGCGGAAGGGGGGGAAGAGACGTGACACAGGAGAGGGACATGACACATGCCTCAGGTTTGTCACCAATATCTCGGGCTAAGGAGGGAGGGAGAGTAGAGATTCGGAGAGGGAAACGGGGGGTAAGCAGGTAAATCCAAGGATTTGCGCTCGCTGTCTGTCCATAGCACAATGTCATGGTTCCAAAGTCAAAAGGTCGTGTTCGCCGACGGTGCCAAACCTAAAGCAAAGTCCCTGCAGTGTCGACCACAGAGGGGACGAAACGTAATGGGGCACCGAAAGCATTGCCTGCGGTAGGGTTTTACGCCAATGTGCGGGGGCGGTAATGGTTTGGGGCCTCGGACGACGGCGATTAGGTTTACGGATAGTAAGCCTTTTCCTCGGTCTTGTTTTGACACGCTTTGTCGTGGCCGTGATCCGTGGTGTCAACCGGGGGGGGGGGGGGGGGGGGGGGGGGGGACAGGGGGGTGTTTGTGCATGAATGAACGGTCCGAAGTCGTCTGGAGTCTCTCTCGTCTGGACAACGAACGGCGTGGGCCGCGCATGGATAGGTATCACGAACGATCATCAGTGTTCCTGGAACACGATACGGCCCGCGATATCCGCCCGTTGGCGACGAGGCAGCACGGCTTACGGCACGTATGCCGCCATCACAGAGATTTTCAGACAGCTGGGCACCAGCGAGAGAGACTACTCGTGATGTTTGGCCCCTTCATCGGCCATTCTCCTGGCCATGAAACCATGGATGGGCACGTTCACAAGGTGGGCGGACGTGGAGGCGCAGAGAGGACGATTCACGAGGGCTTCGTCATTGATGATGACAAGCTCCAGCAGCAGCAGCACCAGCTACGACCGAGACACGAGCAGCGGCCTCGGTCCGTCCTTGTATGAGTGAGAGCAGCAAGCCATCACCGATTCCCTCCCGTGGCTGGTGGCTGCCATGTGACGGAAGTGACAGACCGGGCTGTGAATGTATAGCCGTGTAAGCCGTTCAACCACAGCGCCCCGGGTCGAGACACGGCTCAAGTACTTTGATTTCTTTCTCTATTTTTGCCTAGTGCGCGTCCACGCCCCGGGACATGAGGCACAACCGGCCATGACATGATGACAAGAAAAAGTGTCAGATGTCTCCAGAACGTCGGGATGTGACACATACACACACACGCACACCCTCGGACCTACCTAGCCCTTGTTGCATTTTGCATCAGGCAGCACAGTGATCCCGTGGTGCCGTGGAGAGAGTTGCAGATGTCGGCATCCATCTGGTGGCGTTGGTCAGCCACAGGAGAAGCCGAAGGAGGCTGCGCAGCTTACGAGCAGGTGAAGGACGTCGGCAATGATGATGGAGGGGGGGAGGGAGGGAGGAGCCGGGGTAAAAGCTACGATTTGCTGCTTAGCTGGTTTCTTACAAGTGACGGGGGGGGGGCCACTCCGCACGGAAAGGATAGGGTGCTGACAGCGATGATCCCAGGAGGGTGCCGCGGCGCGCCCAAAGAGGCATGCGGACCCGGCTCAGAGAGGTGAGATGGACGGTAAGCCCAGATCTTATCGGCGGGGGGGTCGGGCAGATGAGAGTGACAGGGAGAGCTGGTCAGGGCCAGGGCAGGGCAGGTCATAGGAAAGACGATTGATTGCCGGTACTCCGTACTGAGGTACAGTTAGTTGATGTTCAGCTGCTTCGGGTGTGCTTGAGGAATGTGGAAAAAGCAACGACGGGCAGCTCGACGATCCGTGATTGGGAGGGTATCCTGCGTCTGCTGGGCGAGTTAGTGACACACACACACACAAACACACCCCACATGCCCTGATGGCACTTGGACATTCCGAGGAACCACAACAGCGGCAGCAGCAGCAGCAGCAGTAGCAGCAGCCAGTCGTGGAATTGCACGCGTGTCTCGAGGCGGCAGGGCTAGGCGGGCTGGCGTACTAGTGACTACGTGTAGGTAGGTATTCGTACAAGGTAGGGCGGGTGTGGCCGAGGACCAAGTCCATTCCAGCCCGGTGGAACGTGACCCGCGAGCTCGTGGATCGTTGCCGGTTCTGGGCTGGGCTGGGAGTCACGGACTTTGGGGAGGTGTGTGGACTGACGGTAGGGTGGCTGAGGTTCCTTTTTTGGGTTCGCGAACCCCCAAGGACGGGATTAGGGAGGGTCGGACGAAGGAGAGGCCTGGATGTATGAAGTATGACAAAGGAAGCTCGGATGGAACGTGAAGAAGGGCGCAAGAGTGGTGTATCTGTCTACACAGTACGGGATGCCAAGGATGATGGCATGAATGCAGCTTCGTGTGGTGGTGGGAATTGGCGATGGAGGTGTTTGGAGAAGAACCTTCTTGCGTTGCTGCACATCGTATCGCAAGACTCGGTTTCTCGCAGCACTTCGTTTGTAGGTCTTGGACGTCAAGGTCGTCCATCAGTTCTCAACCTCTATGCGATGAACATCTTACGATTCCCGGCAGACACGGCAATGCGCCATCCATCCGTCCATCCATCACCAATCGTTCCTCTTCCGAATGGATGGATGGATGGATGGATGTAGGCACACGTAAAACGAATCGGTCGCAACCCATGGAGAGCACCGGCCGTGTCGTCGCGGGCGGCATGTACAGTAAGCTGTAACGCGGTACGCGATGATTGGACTCGTGTGAATCAGGGGACGGTGCGACGGCGTCCAATCCGTGATCAATTGACTCTGCAGTCGATGGGTGTGGTAGCAGAAGTCCAAGATGAACGTGAAGGGGTGTGTGTGGTGGTGGTGCAGGGGGGGAGAAGAAGAGTCTTGACATGTGAAAAGGAATCGATAGGAACGGCGCACTTGACCTGAACTGACGTCCACAGAGACCAGAGACGGCGCGGCGCGCGTGAATCCTGCAACGGAAATAGCACATCCAGTATCCAATGAGCCGGGCTTCTGGTAACGTGGTGATTGTCCTCCCGCCCGTTGGAGAGCGAGAGAGCGAGACAGGCACATTGTGACAAGACACACTCACTTGTGGTACCTAATAGTATCCCACACATACACACAAACACACCAGCTGTGCTGCGCATCCCTCTCAGGTGACTGCGGCCCTGATATCAGCGTTCGCCGGGTATTGATGTCTTTCTTGGCTTGTGATGCGCGACGTCTTCTCACACCGGCTGCCTCATCGAGACCTGAAGCTTTACAGGCCTTCATGTGGACCTCCTCTGCGTCCTACCAAGTCCTACTTCTACGCATGTACATCGTCACCCGCACTCAGTTGCCTCTTTGGGGGGGAGAGAGGCGCATGACAACGTCGTGAAATGGTAATCAGCTCCGATCCCCGGTCGTTCATGCTGACCCAGCCAGCAGCCCCCTCGCGTGTCTAACAAACCGTGCAGCGCATAAGAACCTTGAACCGGTAATCAACCCTATCGGGACCTCTTTTGCAAGAGACGAAAGAAGAAAAAAGGGTTTGCTTGGTTCTCGTCATACCCCTCCCGAGTGATTTCCCCCGGATAATCAACCAGAGTGGAAGCAGAGGAGGGTTGATACCTGGACACGCCGATGTTTGCTTGACTCGGACTCACCCACACCAGCCAACGACCGCACTAAGTAATTAACCACATGCATCTTCTCCGCCAAAGCTCCATTTTCGGTCGGCGGGCTCCAGCGACATCGGCGGCTGCGCGGGAAAATCCCAGTGAGGGGCCGCCCGTGAACACGCACACACACACACACACACACACACACACACACACACACACACACACCTGGTAAGGTCGTTTCTGGTAGATCGTTGGACGAGGAGGAGGAGGACAACGCTGCAGCGCGTCTCGCCTTGACTAATTCTCGTGGCGGTACAACAAAGTGTTGTGTGTGCGCCAATGTCGAACAAGCCCACTCACACACGCACATACACACAAGAGCTAGTCGTTGTCACTTTCAAAAAGAGAAAAAAAGAGACAAAAGAGAAGAAGCGCCTCCCCCTCTGTGTGTGTGTGTGTGTGTGTGTGTGTGTGTGTGTGTGTGTGTTTGTGTGTGTGCGTCTTGTATCAGACACGCGGGCTGGTGGACCGAAACAGCAGAAGAAACGAAAGCGAGACAGGGCAACTAACTAAACCACCAAGTGGTTAATTAGTCTAATACAACAAACAAAACAAAACACCAGTTCGCGCCAGCCAGCCGAAAGGGCTGTCTCCTTTGGTCCGTTCGGTTGGTTCAGCTGCCACCGTCGAGAGAGACAAGCCGAGCTCACGCCGGCCGAAGAGAGGCTTTTCCTTCTCTTCCACTCTCCATGACTGACTGACTGACTGTTGACGTTTACCACGGGGGGACCGCCATCCCGTTCCCGCCCGTCCTTCCACACCGGACGCCTCTTCGCCAGAGACGGACCAGGGCTAATTTAGAGATCATCGCCGCCCCTTCATCTGCGCGTGGGAGCCGCTCAAAGTTAAATCCTCGGGAGGCCTGCCACTCGGGCGGCCTTCACCCAGCCCAACCTCCTCCCTCCCCGCCAGATCGAGAGAGGATTCGATATATTGAGCGGGCTAGCTCTCGTCCATCCCCCGCGGCCGACGAACAGCGCATCAAAGGTGGAGAGTGGGAGTGACATAACGCCGGGCTATCCTCGTTCTGAAGCCATCGCCCCTCAGCACTTCGTATTACACGCATACACACGCGCACACACACACACACACGCACGCACACAGCTCATCTTCAGTTATTCACTCTATCCATTGTTCCTCGGTAGCCAGTCTCACGACTGACTACACTCATCTCGTCCCGTCTCACTCATCCGTGCGTCACCGCTACTCCGACCAGAGGCCCCAGAGGCTTTTACTCATTCTTCTATTACCAGCACGTCGTCGGCCCCAACAATCTGTTTGACCATCGAACCAACCAACTATTGTACGGCGTCCCCGCGACTCGACTCATCGTCAACTTGCGCAAGGACCTCCTCCCACGACCCACCGTCCTGCATACAAACCCTCTCTCTCTCTCTCTCTCATCCGCTCTCACTTCACTCAACTCCGCTACTCACCCGCTCATCCACTCGCACGCTCACACGCAACCTCACGCGCAGCCTGCATGCACCACACGCATACGTCAAAACCCTGTGCGTGTGTGTGTAGTTCTGGGCCTCTGCACAGCTCTCCTTAGTCCCGGATCAAGCCCGAGAGAGAGAGTACGTAGTTCTTCTGCTTCTGCTTTCTCGCTAGAACAACGTCGGCTGCATGAAGAGGCGCCCGCGTTGCATCCTCGCAACGTACCTGAGACGACCCGTATCGGCGAATCCCAACAGCCGCCCGCCAACAGCGGCCAAGGGGGAAAAATAACCACACGAGAGGGCATCTCCGTCTCTCATCTCATCATCCGCGAGTGTGGGTATCCGTCTTGTCTTTCCCCCCTCCCCCGCCAGTCCATCACCATCACCATCACCATCACCATCAGCTCCACCGCACTGCATCAGCTTTACACCCCCGCGGTCTAGAACTCGATCTCAACCCGACGCCGGTGCCGCTGCTGACTCCCCCAACCCGTCCAAGTTACCGCCATCTCATCTCATCCCGTTTAGCGTGGTAGCGACAGAAGAAAAGAAGGAAACCCACCGGGCCACTACATCATCGTCTCGACTTTCGAAACTCTGCGGCACAAGAAGGAGGGAAAAAAGTCCTTTATTTTCTTTGCCCTTTGCCTCCTCGGCCACCCTGTCTGTCTGCTCAAACACTCTGTGACTCTTCTCTCTTGTCATATACCCGCCCGCTTCTGGGATCTGGACCTCCCATCAGGAACACACCGGTCCCCCGGCACAAAAAGGGCCTGCGGAACCAAAAACTTGTTCGGGTCCTGTTCACCCCATTAATAAACTATCACCGCCATTTCCTCTCTCCTTCAACCCCCCCGTCCGCCCTGTCCCGGCCCACTTGCGCAAACAACTCCCCCTCCTACGTCCTCTCTCTTCTTTTTGAGACACGCATATTGGGGGCCTCGGGACCTGGATCTGGACCTTTGGACTTGACATCGGCGGCTTGTCGTCTCATCATCGACTGGGCTGTGGCTCTCTCTCTCTCTCTCTCTCTCTCTCATCCGGCCCTCCTGCACCTGCATCCCCCTTCCGTCCTGCAGCAATACCGCCACACACCACCACCCACCACGTCGGACTCGTCTTCACCCCTCCTCCTCCTCCTCCTCGCTCGTCTGATCTATTTTCCTCAGGCTTTTGGTTGTTGTCCTGCTGTTCAATGCTGCGCGTCTGCATTGCTGCCTCGCTCATTCGTCATCCTTGTTGATCCTGGTTTAAACCTCGCCCTACGGCGTACACCCAGCCAACTATCGGAATCGGAACCCTACGCCGTGTGCGCGCCCTTTCCAGCCCTGCTCTCTGCTGCCAGCACACATCTGATTGACATTGCCGTTGCCATTGTCGCAGTGTCATCCCGCCCAAATCAGCGTCCATCCCGGTCGTCCCCTTACCCACACCGCACGTCGGGAGGAAACCCAATCGATCAATATATTGAACCGGGGGTGGGAGCAACCACTTGGCTTATCCCGGCACACAAAAACAGTACAACACATCATCAATCCACGCATAACCAGCGATCAACCCTTATAGAGAAACGCTCACCACCACTAAGCACCCCCATTTGTACCTACACATCTCTCATATCCAACCGACCCTCATCCCCTACCCTCCGGGTATCTCCCGTCATATACCCCACGCCGCAACTCTGGTGGTACAACGTGGAATAAGAAAAGAAAGGGAAATCGACGAGGGCTTTTGTGCCAGCCCTCTCTCTCCCATCATCCCCTCATTCCTCAGCAAGACATCCCGGGTCCCAGCTGCAGCACCACGAGACCCCTCCACCCCCCCGTCCCATCGGGCAGCTCACCGCAACATCCTGATCCAATCACCGGCGCCTCGCCCGCCCACGACGACAACTGCCCCCCTGTCACCCCTTCGACCAGGGGGGTTCGATCATCCAGGCCCAGTTCCCTTTTACGATCACTACCACCCATAACAGGAAGAAGCGCAGGCCCAAATCCCTTCCGGTTTTAACATATACAGAGCCCCGTCGTCCCCGTCGCCGCCTCTTAGCCCTGTTAGGACCTGCATCTGCCCGCCGCCGCGCGACAGGCTCTCGAAAAAAACAACAACAACATCCTCTCTCTCGCTTGTTCATCTGCATAGAGCCGACAGGGGTGACCGTCAAGAACAGGCGAACGAACCGAAAGAATCAACGAAAGCCCACTCCGACACGACACTCTTGTCGTCAGATCAACGTTGACAGAACGGGGGGTCCCTCACAAGACGGGGTCTCGTCAAGGTTTATTTTTATTTTATTTTCTTCACTCAACTCATTGACCGCAACTTCTGATACCACTCGATCGAACAACCTCGCTCTCATCTCCGCCTTTTCTCCTCATCTCGTCAAAACACTCGTTGTCTACTTAAAACAACACCTGCCCCTTGGGAGGCCCTCCGCAAGCGAGATACCTCTCCTCTCTTTCCTCCCCAGACGTCGTTTACCTTCGCAGCTCGCAGCTTGGTTACTAAAAGCTCGCTCGTCGGCATCGCTGTTCTCGTCAACCACCGGCTCCATCCCTCTCTATCTCTCTCTGAGTCACTCCACCCATCCGTATCTGACGCACATCCGGCCTGCGTGCTCGATCAAGTGAGGGGGGAAATCCTCCAATGGATCAATAGTGAGGATTCAAATTCTATTGTTTTGAGTTCTACAGCATCCGCACATACCATTTGTTCTTTCACGCCCCCCGTCGCATGAAGCCAGCAACGTCCTGTTTCGCCTCGGTGTCCGTCCACTTCTCCAGTTTCGTGAAAGAGACCTGGTCGACTCTTACACATGCGCACGCTTTATACACATCACCCATATAACGTACACACACACATACACACACACAAAACCGCAGCCATGTCTCGCCTCTCACCGTTCCCGTCGTTCCGCGCCGAATCCCGCGCCAGCGTCGCCGCCTCAGACACGACGTACCACACCTGCGGCTACCAGAGCTTCCACGACGTCGAGCTCTACGCCCCCAGCTCGCCACCCTCTAAGACCCCCGCCCCGGCACCTGCTTCTTCTGTCCGAGGCCCGGCGCCGCCGCCACCGCCGCCCACATCATCCTCCCGCCAGGACCACCACTACTATCGCCCGGACCATTACTCTCACCACAAGGACGCCGAGCCCGAGACGGCCGAGATGCGCCGCCAGGACTCGGGCTACGAGTCCCTCCCGCCGCGGTCCTCCTTCTCCAACCCCCGCCGCGCGTCGACGGCCTCGTCCTCGCAGTCGTCCTCATCCCACCCCAGGTCCCGCGGCCGCCCGACGATCCGCCGCGCGCCCAAGACGAGCCCGTACCCCACGACCGCCCGCACCAGCGGCAGCAGCCTGTACCACCCGCAGCAGCAGCAGCGCCAGCACCTCCACTCGGCGCACTCCCAGCCCCCCGTGACCTTCTTCCACTTCCCCGCGCACCCGACCGACCTCGAGCTCGCCGCCCGCCGCCCCCGCGAGGACCTCGAGCTCGAGAACCGCGGCCTGCTGCTCCCGCCGGGCAGCAGTAGCGCCGCCGCCGCCGCCGCCGGTGCACGGGGAGAGAATGCATGCGCCGAGGTCGCCTCGCCGCTGCCGCCGCAGGCGACGCACTACTGGACCAGCGACCGGACGCGGCGGCTCGAGTACGCCGCCATCGACGCCGCGAGCAGGGGCGTCAAGGGCTGGGTCAGGAGGCACTTGGTCCCGGACTGCTTCGTGCCCAAGGAGAAGCACGTCGCGTTCGACGACGACACGGGCAGCGTGCGGCGATACCGCCTCGAGCTCGACGAGGAGACGGCGCCCTGCGAGAAGCGCGGGTGCGGCGGCGGCGGCCGCCGCCGCGACAGGGGATGGTTCGGGTGGAAGCGTTCCAAGACGGCCTGAACAGCGCGGCTGTTGGGTTGTGTTTTCCCTCTGGGTTTCGTTCTCTTTTTCTGCTTTGATGCTGGTGTTGACGCTGCTTTTTCCCTCCTTTTTTTCTCTTCTTTTTATTTTTATTTTGTTTACGGATCATGGAATTAACGGTGGAAGGGCACAACTCTTTGGATCGAGTCGGCACGGCATCTTGCACAAGCGGGTCGGAATAGGCCCTGCACTGGCGTTTTATACCCAGCATTTGGTATTGTTGGATTGTTTTTCAGGGTTTTTTCCCCCCCCATTGCTTCTAAATCTTGTCTATAATGTTTTTTGTTTTTTGTTTTGTTTGTCCCCCCCGCCGATTGAGACTCCTGACGGAGAAAACGAAACGGCTCGAGTTTGGCTTTCCGAGCATCAGAATGGCAAATGCATAGCGTTACAACATAGACGATAGATGACGAGATGAGAAGCCCGAATCAGAGAAGTCGGAGTGAAGAAACTCCGGGAAGTAGGGGGAGGAGGGGTGTGGGGAGAGAAGGGAAATGTCTCTGAGGACTACGGGACTCGTAGCACAGACTTGAACGTTTGTCGATAGCTTCACAACAGACCTGATTTACACCTCGTACGAGTGCCTCGGACTTTTACCTTTGCCATGTCCTGTTTGGGAGCGATCTCGGACTTTGCCCCGTTGGTTCGATTTATGCCCTGCAGTGCCATCGATTGAAAACTGGGCGGCGTCGACGGCTAGACTGCTAGTATCGTGGGCCTCTCCCCCCCCATACACCGCTAGTCCCAGGACCCATAGGAGAACCACGGGAATGGTTGTTGTGGGTGTGCTGGAACGCCGGCGCCCTTCCGCCCGGACCCGGAAACCTGGACGGACCGGCCCGGATCAGCCGCCCTTCCGGACAGAGAGGCGGTGAGGGAGCAGTTCTGGGGACGGTTGGCAACAGTCACCTGGTCTCCCGACCAAGAGGAATGCGAATCGGAGCTTTTAGGAGGCTTGTATGGGGCAGAACTGTGTGAAGCGGAGTACCGCCATTATGGAAGTGTTATCGAAGTTTCCGCCCATGCCATTAAACCGAGAAAGCCAGCCATGAAGGTTTACACTTGGATTACGTCAATCTGGCATGCGTGCTTTACGAATTGAAGTACGTTATTAAGGCGGTCAGTTTCTCGTGAGGTCAACAGGTGCACAATAATAGTGATACAGTTGGAAAATCACAGCCAAAGTATCATGCCCAATACTCAACGCAATAGCATGCTTTACGAACCAGGTATCACGTCAGAAGACTTGAAACCCCTTGGACCAGGAGCGCCGCTTTCTTCGTTAGTTACCAACACAAAACGGCATCACATATGGCATACAATGCATGCGTATTGGCCGCACAATCTTCCTTGACAATACAGAGCCTTTTGCAGGGCCCGAGCAGGACCTGCTCACCTGGCCGTAGAGTCTCAGTCAAGACACCAAACTATCACCAAAAGCCTGATCGGCAACTTCGATAACTCTTGCAACTACGGATAAGGGCCGATATCACAGACCAAGCACCGGCCACAAGTACCATTCAAACTCAAATCATGTCACACTAGGCCCAAAACAGGAGGATATATCATGATTATCGTTCTATATTACAGAACTCTATATTTTTTAACATTAGCCCTGTACCCCATATAAAAGCGACTTTCTCATGCTTAGATTCTGCTAAATACCCTGCTTTCCCTATATAAATCGTTGTTCTATGTCTCGACTTAGGTTAAGGACCGATATCTAACTTATAACTAGGGTCTTAGCTGTATATCTATTAAATTAACCTTTTACCTTATAGTAAACTCTCCTTAACCCTAACCCTACGTACTTTCTTATCGGAGTACGGCTGTTATCGGCCTGTTATCGGAGTTGCCGATCAGACTCTAAAGCTTTTGCTTTCTACTAGAGTAGACCTGCTTCTAAAAATACTCTAGCTATTTCTAATTAATAAGAAAAATATAGCGTATAATACACTATAATAAAGAATAGAAGGAAGAAAGTCAGCTTGTAATAGCAGGCTGGCTGGCAAGGTGAAGTAGGCAGAGGCTGGCTAAACAGTAAGTACTCCAGACGTCACGTGACTCACTGACCTTAACATTCATTCTCTATACAACAGGTTTTTAAAAGGTAGCTAGATGCTCCCAAGCTTTATTCTCCGAACTAATGATTGGCTTGTGAGTGAGTACTACCGCTAGAGAGGTCTGCTGAAACCTGAGTCAGTAGGTATGGAGCAGATGTAGGGAGGCCCACTGCGCGGTCGTGCCGAGATTACATGTTATGCTGCCATTCTTAAGGTCTAACCATATATTCTATATCAATAGGCCGCACCCATCTTCTCACTTGACGTTTCACAGTAAGCAGTTAACCTTTTCTTTCATCATGTCTGGAGCTAATATACCGTTCAGAGGCGTTTGCTTGATCCTGCTATGGATGCTCCTCCGAGTAGGACTTGTCAGTGCTTCTCCTACGCCAGCTCCTGGATATCAGAGCGACAGTCCCTACTTCTCCAGGGAAGTCCTTTCCAAACGAGCCCAAGCACAGCTCCCAAAATTTTCCTCAAGGTATAGAGGGCGTATCCAGAAGGGTACCTACCTGAAATCGCTTTTCCCACTAGACGACAGAGCCGCAGAGCAAAAGAACGGTGGACATGCTGTTGCTAGTCCATGGCAGGATCCTGATGTTATGCTACGTTGGGGGTGGACCACTAAAACTATGTGGGCCCCATTTCTACCTGCTCAGAGGGGGAAAATCGATTACAACGTGCCTGCATACGGACAACGTTTAGATGTTCCATTCGCAGACCCAACCCATCTCGTTGATCCATCTAAGAACGCCTTGTCTGCGTCACGTCACGGCCAACCATTTTTGCTAGCAAATGGCCACCAGGGACAGGTAAGTTATACCTTTAGGAATTAATCTATACTAGAATAAAGTATGCTTACGCTTGCTGTCCAGCCTACGCACGCTGTATATAAAAACGTACATAACCCTTCTTCTGGAGCAATTGTTTTTGATGTAGACTACAGTCCGGAATATTACAAAGTCAGATATGGAAGAGGAGATATCCCAGACATAAGCCATGTATCTGATGTCGTTTACTTCCAGTGGCTAGAAGTCTGTAAAGAAAAGAATGTCCGCCCCAGCAGCATCAGGACTATATTTGTGTCCCAAGTCACCCATAAAGCCACTTTTGCCGTTGTCCAGCAGGCTTTATGGGACGTGGAAAAAGCAAAGGTTCCCGAATGGAATCAAAAGTTAACCTTTTCAATGGACTCTCGGCAGGGACTTGCTATCCTTGGAAGCACCTGGGGCTCTGCAATTGCCTTATTTCTAATCCAACACAAAGCAACCCTTGGCCTTAAGAAGATTACAGACGTTACAGTATGGGGAGATCGTCGTAACCCCGCTGGAAGAGACGATACCTATAATACCCTTTTGTTCCTAAGATTTACTATTGTAAGGGCTCGATTAGATATCTGAAAACAGGGTTTCTGCTAACACAGGATTAAGGTGGACGCTTAAGAACTTGGTGTTTCTTAAGTAAATACGGAATAATACGTATCAATTATAGGCTGTCGTATAAAGCCTAGTATCTGCTTTGCTACGTTTGGTGTTACGACCTAATAGGCTATAAGTAGTACCAGCCCTACCGGGAGCTAGAAGCACAGGCGACATAAGCCTTTATACAGATAAGACGACTAAGGTCGTTATATAGATACCTCTGACAGAACAGAGAAGCTATAGATAAGTTATATAATACATAAATAAAATAACGTACATGCATAACAAGTCGCCTATTATAACTACAAAGGAAGACTTTTAAGCAGCCTTCTACAAGGCGTACGACAAGGCAATAACTACAGCAAACATTTAAGGATTCTGGGGGCAGGATAGGATTGTCCTTGGAAACTATGAAACCCGATCACTATGTTGACATTGTGGAATCCAAGGGTCTACTAATATAACATCCAAGTTTATTTGCCAATCCGTCATCCAAGCGTTTGACCTAGGAGAGCCAGGCTTGGATGCCACATCGAACAATTGTATGCGGCCCCGGGATAGGGGAGTACTTACACAATCTTCTCACAGACGTGAATATGATCGGCAGGGCTTACTTACGAGGGTAGAGAAGAAACATAGGCAAGCTGAAGGAGGATCTATGGGCCTCCGTTGACCCATGGGACGCGGATTAGGAGGCAGTATTCGAGACATCTAAATGCATCTTGGGAGCACCGTGGAAAAGGAAAAGGACATGGAGATTACTGAAACAAATGATTGATCGAGTATCCAAACCAAGCTTTCCTCTGAGCATCAACAACAAGCAAAGATCACAGAGCCACATATCAAGCCGCGTCATACCGCCAAAAATTGCCAGCGCCGCAGAAAGGCACACCTTGCTCGGACTATTCAGGGTGGCAGCGATCAAAAGTGGCCATAGTTGGTGGGACAAATACGGTTGTCTCCTGTCGATCTTATGCATGACCCCCACGGCGGGTGTCGGCTACCTTACCCATGACTTGACTCGGCATCTTCACCGCCCATAAACGCCACCTCTCCTGCATCACTACAATGACGCCCGTCTCATATGCACGAGCACATATGTCTCTCTGTCTGTATATCTCCGCCGATGCACATGAGCCTCCCCGATCTCAACAGCAACCTATTCGTTGGCCTTGACGCACTCGATCACGGCCAGGTGCCGCCACGGCCCCTCGCCCATCGACACGCCGCTGATCTTCAGCCCGGCCTTCCCGAGGATGTCGGTCCAGCACTCGATGGTGCGGTGTTTGCCGCCGAACGTCAGCATCATGAAGTCCAGCATCGTCGTGGTCCAGTGCGGCGGGTTCGCCGCGACGTCCTCCTGGATCAGCAGCCGGCTGTCGGCCGCCATGGCCTCGGCTACGATGCGGAGCATGTTGACGCTGATCTCGTCGCCGTAGTTGTGCAGACACCGACGGATCCAGTATGTGAGGGCCCCTAGAGAGCGCGCACCGGTCAGCCCGAACCCCGTCTAGAGATTCTCGGTCCCGTCCACACACGTCCCAATGCTCAAAAATGAAGCGGGCCCCGGGATATGTGCCTCACCTTTGACGGGCTGCTCTTTGTGAAAGTCAATAACCTGCTTCCGCACCAGCCTCATGTCCTCGTCGTCCAGCTTCTCCACGGCCTCCACCACCTCCGGCCGGTCCTGCAGCACGCACCTGTCCAGCGGCAGGCCGGGGTTCTCGCGGTGGATCGCCTTGATGGACTGGCCCCTCCCCGCGCCGACGTCGACGAGCAGCGGCCGGTCCGACGAGGGGTGCGCCCCGGCGTACTCGACCACCCAGCGGAAGTCGTAGATGCCCGCGATGGGCATCTTCTCCTCGATCGGCCCCATGGCGCGCAGGAACCGCTGCAGCCGCGGAGGGTCGTGCTGCAGCATCTCGTAGAAGCTGTACTCCGGCACGCCGTACGCGTACGTGGCGGGGACCTGGTCGAGCGTCTGCGGCTCCTTGCGGCCGTACTTTTCAAAGTAGGCCGGTAACTGCACGTACGGCACCAGGCCGTTGTCCCAGCTGGGAACAGCATCAGTCTTCAAATGGTTCGCATCCATGCAAGTTACAGGGCAGTTCTGCGACTTACGCCATGCCAAAGATCAGGCCTATGGGGTGGTCGTTGGCGTAGACGCGTGAGCGTTTGGTGTGCGCGACGGAGCCGTCACCGACTTGCTCCAAGAAGTGTATCGACGTGAGCACACCTCCGATGCGTCCTTTTTCCGTGCATCAGCAAACGAATCTGGCAAAAACCCCCGTCGGAGAAACCCACGTATCAGTGCCTCTTCGGCATTGACCTTGGCCGCCAGCTCGCCGTACGAGATGCTCCCTTCGAGCGGGATGCTATCGTACACCTTCCACTCGGCGAAGAGTCTCTTGGCGCCGAGCTCGGCGATCTGCGCCGTCGTGTCGAACCATTCGTCCGCCGGATCCTTGACGGCGGTGATGAGCTTCGTCGCAGCCTCGATGATCCGCCGCCGCTGGGCCTTGTCCAGGTTTCCCCCGGACGGCCCGGGCTCGGCCACGAAGGTTCGGAGGGCTGCGTTGACCTCCTCCGTCGCCGCGGCGGCCTCTTCCCGGACCGAGTTGCCCGTGTCGCCCGTCATTATCATTATTTATTGGAGGTGGTTTTCTACTTTGGAATGCGCCTGCTGATGCAAGCTTTCGTCGGATATGCCGAGTGGTAAGGATGCACGATCACAAGCGTATGAACCTGGCAAGTTAAGTCGCCGACAGCGAATGAGCAGACGCTGGAATTGTCGGTCTCAATAGCTCGACTTCCCTAGTCACGCTACGGATGCGGGGTTGACTTGCTCTATGCCAAAGGCCGGAGTCCAAGTCTAGCCGAATCCGAATCCGAGTCAGCTACTCAAAGATATGCCGTGGCCTTTGTCTCCTTGCGCTATATCGCCAATATCTGGCTTCCAAAAGCCAGCGGTCGCTCTCTGTGGTGGTTCGCCACATGTATCGGAGCAGCAGGGCCGCACCCATGGGTTGTTCGCGCGTTCAGCGATGATAAAGAAGTTATACGGGAGACGACCCCGATCACCAATAACAACGGCGAGGAATCTGGCGCGGGCAAAGAATCCGAGGGTACCGGGCGCTTGGGGGTTTGAAGAACGTAACCATCCAGCCGTGCCAGCCCACAACAAACATGACATGGCGCCACCGAGAGCGAACGATGGGTGTCAAAGTCCGAGCTATTCCCACCTCGGCAACGCCAGTCATCCCTCCGGCTGCGACGGCGCGGAATCCTTCACCGAGCTAGCAAATGAGGCATGGGCACCATTCTGCAACCAGAAGTCGATCAGAAAAGTAATTCTCACGTGCTCATGGAGCATGACCGGCCAGTAGAAGAAGGAAAACAGCGCAGGGTACCACGCTCGCTTCTCCCCAAATCCACGTTTCTCCTCGGTTCCCTTACACATTCCCCCCCTCCATTAACCTTTGCCGGGGCCCTTTGTGTATGGCGAGGAAGCATAGGCCCAAAGACACAAGCCTCTAAATGCCGCTATTGCCAACGGCTTTCTTTTGACCCTGGTTTGTCCTTCTTTGCCTCTTTCGTCAACGGCTTGGTGCCACGCAAGACAAGACTGACTCGAACCGGATTTCCGATCCAGAACCACCTCTCGCACTGCGTCGCTCTCCGGGCTTTAAGGTTTCCAGGGGAATTTGTTGGGTCGTCAAAAGTGTCCCACCCCCGGTCCCCTTCACATCCTCATCTACTAGCTCCAACGCATCCAACAACACACTGTCAAACCAGGCCACGGATAATCTTTGCGGGTAAGAGAAGGGATCGTTGATCAAAGGGTGCCGATAGCACATCATAACCACCAGACCCGCCCTGTTCTGGACAACATTCCACAGCCATGGCAGATACCACCGCGGAGGCGGAGGCCAGTTTACCTTCGCCACCCCCGACAGCTCCGGCCCATGCCCAGCACTTCCGGACGGAGCAGCCAGAACGGGAGACGACTCGAGCGGCGGGAGCCTTCGCGGCGGAGAACACAGTAGAGGCCGACACGGACGACGGCGCGTCGTCGCATTCGAACGAGACATGGGACGAAGGGTTCGACGGCAGGAGCGAGGGCAACTACTCGGCCTCGACGTCGCTGTCGAGCAGCGTGCGCGACTACGTGTTCGAGAATACGCGGCGCTACCACAAGTACATGGAGGGGCGGTACCTGATGCCCAACGACGAGCCGGAACAGGAGCGCGAGGACATGAAGCATGCCATGTGCGTCAACGTCATGGATGGGAAGCTGCACTGCGCGCCGATAAGAAACCCGCAAAAGGTCGTCGACATTGGCACGGGGACGGGGATCTGGGCCATCGACAGTGAGTTCCGAGTCCCCACGTTGTCCCGGACTCCCTTTCTCTCTTTTTCTCTCGCTCTTTCTGTGTGTTTTTATTTATGTCTCGTATTCATCGACTGACCTGTCCAAAGTGGGCGACGAGTACCCCGAAGCCGACGTCGTCGGCATCGACCTCAGCCCCATCCAGCCGACCTGGCTCCCTCCCAACGTCCGTTTCATCGTTGACGACGCCGAGGCCGAGTGGATCTGGCCCGCCGAATCCGTCGACTTCGTCCACGCCCGGCACATGTGCATGGCCATCAAGGACTGGCCTCGCCTGCTGTCCCAGGCGCACCGCGCCCTCAGGCCCGGCGGGTGGGTCGAGCTGCAGGAGCTGCGGTTCCACCTCCAGTGCGACGACGGGACGATGCCGGACCCGGCCCAGTACGGCTACGGCCGCTTCGTCGACCTGAGCATGGAAGGGTTCCGGAGCTTCGGCATCGACCCGCTGGGCATGGAGAGGAACTCGGAGCGGCTCCGCGCGGCCGGCTTCGAAAGGGTCGAGGAGAGGGTGTGGAAGGTGCCCATCGGGACGTGGCCGCGGGACCAGAACCTCAAGACGATCGGGCTGTACAACCGGAGCATGCTCATCGATGCGCTGCAGGCCGTGAGCATGGCGCCGCTGACGAGGGGGCTGAAGTGGAGCGCTGCGGAGGTGGAAGTATTTCTCATCGACGTCCGGAAGAGCCTGATGAACTCCTCGATACACTCGTATCTGACGTACCACGTCGTTTACGGGCAAAAGCCTGGCGGTGTCTGACCCGCTGCTGTTTGTAGCAACATATTTCAAAGTTTCCCATCAATGAATGCCGCAGGAAGCCTGCCTTCGACTCCGGTGCATGTTCTCGTAACCATATTATCATGTTGGCAGTTCAGGATTCGCCGGCTAGGATGTCACTAGTTGAATGCTCAACTATCGCGGATAGGCGAAACTTGTCTCGTTACGAGAGCCACCCAGAACGGCTGCGGTAACCCTGCGTGAACTCTGAACTCGATAGCCTTTTCTAAACGGCACACGGGACCCTGGGAGATCTTCTGACCTAGAAGTCAATTCAACGTCAAGTGCACTAGGGTGAACTCTAGCCAGGATCATCCAAGATGGCACCGCTAACCAGCGGTTTACAAGAGCCAAGGTGACAGCGGTATGCCTGGGAAACTCCCGCAGAAACAACGACCAATCTGTAGCCCTACGCTGCTTCGACGCTGACTTCGGCGTCCAGAACGACAGGCCGGTGATCCGAGATGAAAAGCCGATCGTCAAACCGATTCGGCAGCACCGCATGGCTCAGGAACCTCATGCCGCGGACGGCCGGGTCCCGCACGAAGAGGTGGCCGATGAGCATGTCATCCCAGTCGATGTCCGTGAAGGCGGTGTACGTCTTGGAGTGGCCCGTCCTGCGCGCCTCGGGGACGACGTCGCGCGCGTCGCGCATGTTCCCCTCCGCGACCAGCGTCTTGTAGGCGGCGTTGTCCCGCTCGACGTTCAAGTCGCCGCCCAAGAACACAGGCACGGGTGCCAACGCGCTCCCCGGCTCCGATTCCCACTCTTTGGCGAGACGGACCAGGAGCTCCGCGCTGCGCTCCCGCGCCGTCTCCCCCTCGTGGTCGAAGTGCGTGCACATGTAGACCAGCGGCACGCCGGTCGCGATGTGCCTGAAGGACGCGACGGTGGCGATGCGCGGGAGCGCGGCGTCCCAGCCCCTGGACCCGGGCACGTCCGGGGTCTCGCTCAGCCAGTAGGTCTGGTTCCGGACGAGGCCCCACGCGTCCGGCCGGTAGAGGATCGGGGAGAATTCGCCCGCCGCGGCGCCGTCGTCGCGGCCGACGCCGACGTGGGCCCAGGCGGGGCCGAGGTCCCCGGCGACATCGAGGAGCTGCTGCTCGACGACCTCCTGCATGCAGATCAGGGACTCGGGCCGGGCCGCCGTCTCGTAGTTGAGCTGGGCGGCGAGGCGCGGTCGGCGCGTAGACCAGTATGCTTCGTTGGGCCCGACGACGGGCGTGGCCCAGCGGATGTTGTATGTCATGAGCCGCAGGGCGAGGCTCGCCGTCTGGCAGACGACGCCGACGGATCCGAGGAGAGCGGCCGCTGTCACGCTAGCTTTCATGCTTACTGTTTGATGATCCAGATGTCCTGTGGAAGAGCGCTTCATTGCCGTGTGCGACCTTCGGGTTGCAGACCATTTATAAGCCCTTCTCTCCCATCACGACTCCCACGCCATGTCTATAGAGTGAAGGAGAGGGGTCATGAACTTAAGTTAAGACGATACTGACTCAACTGCATGCTGTTGTCACATCGTCCGCGTTTATCTGCATGCACGCGACGTAGCTCAGTGATACCTCATTGTGCCTACCGCCCAGCACTCGCCACTGAACAGAACCGTTGAAGCACGTTCCCTACATAACCGTCATGCTCGGGCTTCACGTGGGAAGCAAGTTCCCGCTTATTCGTCGGGGAAGCGAGCCTTGCTAGGCCCGGAAGAGGCAAGGGACTGGGGACGAAAGGGCTTGGCAGACGAGTTTGTCCCTCGACCGGGGGCTTCTGATCCAGACTTATGAAGGACAGCGGGAAAGGGAAGCACGGCGGCCATGACTCAGGTGCATACATATCCGAGGCGGTTCCCTTTGAGGTCGCACAAACAACAGCGATGACGAATGCGTCGTCGTGGAGCGGACCGCCGCTCCTTGATGTAGTAGCCTCGGCCGAATCCGCTTGGCTCCCCCAAGCTTTCGGCGCCGTTATCTTTCATGTGCTTCTCAAGGCTTACGCATACTTGATCAGTGATCACGGAAGGGCGCCCCCCCTCCCTTCATCAGGCAAGCAAGACGTAGGATCGATTCCAGGGGGGTCTGAAGCAAATTGCACAGTTCCTTGGGCTCTGCACTAGAGTAAAGGGGCGGGGAATCTTGGACGATACCTGGGCATGACACTTTTGACACAACCTAGGCCTTGGCCTTGGCCGTGGCCGAGCTCTGCACAATGTGATTGTGGCCGATATGCCTCTAGCTCCGCCCCCTCGACGTCGGAAGCTGTCCTTTGTTTCTCTCACTCTCGCGCACGCCCTCTCTCCCCTCTCTTTCCCTTTTTCTCCCCATCCCCGAGATCGTGTGTGCAATGGACATCCGCCGCTGTAAAACCGCAGACGCACAACTCGGTGGGCTCGGCTATCGGATCTGCACCATCTCGCACTGACATTAGAGGACCATGATTCCCACTTTGTGCGCGCTTCCCTTCATAGTATGGATACGAGTCACGAAGGTTCCGATCCGCCCACGTTCCCGAATCATACTTGGGGGCCGGATGAACACCGGGCGACTTGTTGGGCCCAGTGCCCAGTGTGCACTGTGGGAACGTAGACAAGGACAGGGGGGGCCCGTTGCGTGTTGTTGGACACTTTGTGGAGGGGAAAACTCTGCTTTGCCTCTTTTCCCATCGAATTAGGAGTTGGCAAGCCCAGAGCCGCGGGTCAGTCTTTCGTCAGGGGAGAGTCATCACGTAACGATCCTGGCTTTTGGGGCCCTGTTGCGGCCTTTTGCGCTGTTGGCTACTCACCCCTGTTTCTGAGATTAATCCCCGTCCAAGAACAGGGAAGCGCAACATGGGTGTGGGGGGCAATGTTGTACATCGTACTAATCGTGGATTACTATACAAGATTTTCTACAGTTGCTCATGTCTATGTATCTGTGTAACTGCGTGTGAATATGTGTGCGTAGATTATTGTGTGTGTGTGTGTGTGTGTGGAAACTCCGCTGAATATTCATCTGTCGCCGTGCCTAGACCGGACCCCTCTCATCGAGCCGGACCAATCGCCCCCAGTTGACCCTTCGGGCCCCTCGAGTTCGGCGTCATCTCGATTTCGACCTGGTACGAGTACTGGGCGTGGATGCCGCCCTTCCGGTCCGCCGGCAACAGGTCCCCCTTGTCAGAGTCGCCGTCCTGGAGGCGCTCCCACGACTCGTCGCCCCTGCCGTGGACCGTGGACAGGCTGAAGCCCGCGTCGGTCGGGTTGCGGAAGCGGTCGCGGCTCCGCTGCTCGAGCGGCTTGCTGCCGATTGTGAAGAGCGCAGACTTTGTCCCGCTGCCGCTCGCCTTCGAGACCTCGGTCGTGCCGCGGGTGCGTGCGATGAAGCGGCGGAGCGAGGGTATGGACGAGGCGATGCAGCCGATGCCCGTCTCGATGTTGGAGCAGAGCACCGTGTGGGCGACCCAGACTAGTTCCGGCTGTGAGTTTCGTGACGAACAAACAGACCCCGGGGGGGGGAGGGGGGGGAGGAGATCATAGGGGAGGCGAGCTTACATTGGAGGTCCTGCTGGGCCTTGAACCTGTTGACATAGGGAATGCGGATCATGGTGATGATGGATGCCCTTTGGAGATGGTTAGTTGTCTTCAACGCAACGTTCTCCGGGCCGGATCGTAGAGCAAAAAAACTTACACCGAAGCAAATGAAAGCAGGCCAAAGACCTGGAACTTGGTCTGCCTCTTCATCTGCGTCTTCCAGAGGATGATGGCAGGCACCACGACCAAGGCCAGGTCCGTCACGATGGTCGAGCTCGTCGCGACGTGCCCGATGGCGACGAAGACGTCGACGGACCCGCACTTACCCTCGCCGCTGATCAGCAGCGAGGGCGTCCACAAGGCGTAGGTCGGGGAGCAGTAGAGCAGCGTCCCGATGAAGGTGATGAAGAAGGACGCCCACGTGACGCCGAGCAGCACCCACACCGTGATGCGGAGGCCCTTATCGTTCGTGATGATGCGCTGGATGGTGAAGCAGACGGAGGACTTGACGAGGGCGAGGGCGACGACGTAGATCAGGATCCAGACGACGTAGGTCTTGAGGGCCTCGGAGAACATCCACATGTTGAGCTGGGCTTGGAGCGTTCCCAAGCCGACGAGGCACCCGTAGATGGCGAGTCCTACGCACGGCACGTACACGATCTAATGGGAGGGCACGCAGATCAGTCTCACGCTTCATCCGAAAAAGGGGCTTGGGAAATCTGTCGTACGGTTCCTGCTAACATGAGGCCGTCGTCCACGCCGAACGTGCCCTCAACGAGGCGCACGCAGGTGCGTACTCCGACGCATAGTATCGATATGACGAGGAAGACGACCGACACGATGATGATGGCGAGCGGCAGTCCGTGAGGCTCGAGCATTCGCAAGTTTGGGTCGACGGTCGCTGACATCTTAGCGGCACGGCGTTGATCAGTCCTATAGCAAGCAAAACTTCGACTCCACGGATCACAAAAAGTGGTCGGACGGGCGGCGGCCCCCCTCGAGATATAGGCAATTAAGCAAAATACATCTTGGTCTCGGGAGGGGGTGCCACTTCCGCGGATCTAGCCATACAGGGGGGCGCGGGATGCAGGCCGTGGTAGTATTCAACCCGCCTTGGGAAGTTCGATGGGAGAGTTGTATGCCGGGTCGAGCTTCCAAGAATGTAACCCCCCCGATAATAAGCTATGTATCATCGCTTATTGATGAGAATTCGATCCTTCGAAAGTTGGTGTTGGGACTCGCCACTACTGGGCGGGAACTCGTCGCAACCGACAGGGTCAGTTGCTCCGTAACACTACCCAACGAAGCTCCCCATCTCATAGTCCTGGGCCCGAGGCAACCGGAAAGGAGGGCCTGTGACAGGGAATAACATGTGGAATTAGACCGCACTGGATGACGATGGATCCCGCCGTGCCCACTTCCGCGTCGCCAATCAGAAACTCAGCCACGGCCGAGCACAGCTCGGGTTGGAGCCGCTTGGCACGCGGGTCAACCCAGGGGCGGGGCCCGTTGCAGATGAAGTGAAGGAGTCCACCGCGCTAGGCAGAAGACATCTCGAAGGTCCGAAGGGAACAATTCCAGTCAGGCTTGGAAGATGGGTTGGCAGCCGGTCCAACGCAGGAATCCGACCAGTCGTATATTATCCCTCCCCGCTAGCAGAACCGGGGGGGGGATCCTCTAGCGACAGTCACATTGGGGGTTGAAACATGCAGATCGCAGTACCGGCGAGGGATGCCGGGATTGGGATCACCCGCGGTACCATTCTTCGAGACGACGTCCGGCGACCGTCTCTGTGTCGGTGAACCTGCATAACGGCAAGACGAGCCGCTTCTGGAAGACGGACGAGGCTGCCGTGCCTGAACTCGACCCTGACCGGAGGAGGCACAGTAATCCCAGGGTGTCCCGAATAGGTCTGCAAGGACGTTGGATCACACTTGTTCAGGTTTAGCGAGGGCAGGGTATCCGTTCTGCATGTTCTCAGATACGGATACGGAGTGGTTGCAATGTAATTAGTGGAGACTAAGGTAGCAAGACTGAAATCTCGGCAGTTCTTTGTATCACGCAAGTCTAAGCACAGCACCGGCTGCATGGCCGTTAGACCATCTTCACACGCACGCCGTTAGTTCCCGCCTTGGGCATGGGGACAAACATGTCGTGGTCGTACGCAAGGTCCTCATCCGTGGTCTCGTAGAGACGCATGCTCGGCAGAACACGCAGAGCCAGAGCCGCAAGGCACAAGTTGAGCTCACAAAGAGCCAAGCTGGAATACGAGGTCAGCAAACGGTCTTCTCGCCAGGCGGCTCGCGATGTAGAGTGGGAGAACTTACTTCATGCCGAGGCAGGATCTGCTGCCCTTGGAAAAGGCGAGCATGCCTTTCTCGACATCCTTGCGCCGCTGGTTGTTCTCGTCCAGCCAGCGCTCGGGGATGAACTGGTACGAGTCGGGGAAGACGCTCTCGTCGTGGTGGGTGATTACGGAGGACATGCCGACGGCGTAGCCGCGGGGAACAACGTACTCGACCGGCCTCTTGCCGAACTCGCCGCGGTACACCAGGTCCTCCTCGGTCGGGACGCGGGCCGTCCGCGCGGACACGCCGTAGGACAGGCGCAGGCCCTCCTGGAGGACGGCGCCGAGGTAAGGCAGGCTTTCGAGGGAGGTCCAGCTGGGGAGGTGCTTGGGGTCGTCGACGACGGTCCTGAGCTCGTCCTGCAACTTCGCGAGCAGCTCGGGCTTGGTGAGGAGGTGGTAGGTGATGACGCCCAGCGCCCAGCTGGTGGTCTCGGTCCCGGCGCCGACGACGGCGGCGGCTTCGTCGGCCAGCCGCATGGAGCCCTTCTCGACTGACTCGAGCTCGGACTCGAGGAGGGAGCCGAAGATGGTTGGGCGCTCGCGGCGGATGCCGGCGTCGAGGTCGGACTTGGTGCTCTTGACCTTCTTCGGCAGCTCCATCTTGAGCGTTCGGATGAGCAGAGCGATGTCGGCGGGTAGGTAGTCGACGAGCCTGGTTTCCAAGTTAGTTTCGCCCCTCATTTTTTATTCTTCCTTTTTGGAAACATTGTCTGGCTCGGACGAGTAACATACCACTCTCCAATGACTGCAGTCTTCTTGGTCCAAGGGAAGAAACGGAAAACGAAGACGGGCCGCAGGATGGACGCGGTCGGCGCACGGAAGTTGGGGTACCAGCCCTCCTGCGTGAGGAAGCCGAAGCTCTCGCCAAAGGCGTAGCCCGAGATGGCGTCCGAGGTGAAGCAGCTGTACGCCATGGTGACGTCGAACGGCGTCTTGCGCTCCCTCTCGGCCAGCAGCTTGTCGCAGAGCCTCTGGACCAGGGCGTGGACGTCGCCCTCGAGGCGCGCAATCATGCTGCGGGAGAAGAACTTGGCCAGGGGGCCGCGGCGCGCGCGGTGGAGGTCGTGGTCTACTGTACCGAAGCCAGACTCGCCAAGACTGTAGACGAAAGGGAAATGGATGGATCGTCAGCTGATTCGTCTTTTGTCTTACAATATCCGGTGACAGGCTGCGCCAGGTTTTTCTTACGCTGAGCCGTTGATCTGGTGGACGGGCTTGTCACGCTTGCGGCCGCTGACGGCGTAGATCTCGTCGGCGAAGTTGACATCGTTGCAGTGCACCTCGTGCGGGCTGATACGAACGATCGGGCCTGATGGCGAGAGTTAGATCATTCGAGTCCGTTTCCGGGAATGCTCCGCCCGGACGTACCGTACTGCTCGTGCATGCGGTGGATTTCCCTGGTGTAGCGTCCGAACAGGACGACGTCGTAGTAGAACTCTGGGATGTAAGTGGCCGCGGACAGCTTGGGCCCGGGGATGTGGCTCAGCGGGTGTAACGGCGAGATGTTGTAGAGGGCCCTGAGGACATGATAAACCAGCCAGACGGCTACGAGGCCGAGCACGCTACGGGCCGAAAGATACGGCGTCGCGCCGCCGGTGGGCAATGACGCGGTATCAACGGTCGACATTGTGTGAGAGATTACAGAAAGAAAGATGAAAAGAATGTAAGGAAGTTGTGTCGCAAGCCAAGGGGGGGAGGGGAAAAAGACGTTGTCGCATCTCGGACTCTGGAGTCTTTAGCATGTTCTGTGTGGAGGTTCTGGGGTCGCTGCCAGACACTTGGCTGGTCCACATATCCTGCTTCTCCTACGCCCGATGGAGCTACAAGGCCGAGATCTGGTTCTTTGGATGGATGGGCTTCGCAATATGAGGAGAGGCTGAGAAGAAGGCCTGCAAAGGGTTCGGATAGGCCGACGTTGATCATCGCCCAAGGGACCACGGTTCGCTGAACGCACTGATGGGTTCATCTTAGTGTATGTGACTGACCTCATAGTCTATCTGCACTTCCAAGCAAGGTCCATGACCATTCTTTTCTCGCGTGGCCTCCAGCCTATTGTGGGCGGCCGAAATGTCAGACACGGCCCGCGGGGTGCGTGGAGATCTTCTTCTTTGCACCTAGACAGCTGGTTGGCCGACTGAAAGAAGCTAACCCCTGAAGATATCCTTCACGAGGGTCCCTCCCTGGTTTCCCCCCTGCGTCGCAATGTCGGGGTGGAACCTTCGGACTTATTTGGCCACACTGGAGCCCCTGATTACGTAGCTGCATCCAGCCGCAGTCGTACACGTGGATTCCAAGTGCTGATTTGGGGGCAACACCCGGTAAAAGTCTTCACTAAAGACGAAATAAGACGAACCTCACTGGGCAACGGAGCATTCGGGCATTGGGCACAGGAACCGGGTCCGTGTGGCCAGTGCCGAATTCTCGGAGCGGTTGGGTCCACTTGACGGTCCGCATCACCGGCGCTGGCTGCCGACATTCAAAGTAGATGAAATCCATTTCCAGAACGAACTGCCAAGTTCCCAAATAACTAATACGTATGAACGTACAACCCAATCCAGTGTCGTGCATGATTAGCCAACTCCGTCTCATACAAGAAACAGGCCAGTTCCGGCCTTTCTTAACGCCTGGCATATGGGCTGGGAGCAATCCAAAACCAGGCGTACATAGATAATTAGAAACACAGACCAGTGAGCTTAAAACAAGAGAAGAAAGGGGAAAATGGCCTAACTTACCTCATACTTGATCTATTCCTAGTAGTCACGCAGTTACCCTATTACGTCGAAACATCATGCAGTTCATTTCTTGAAGACCTATGCTATTTCATGTTGTACATTTAACAGTGTCTGGAAGGTGCCACCATATCCTGCATCCTATGAATCTCCTTATATGTGCCTGTGTGGAGCTACCAACAATGGGGCCGTTATTTCTCGGACATGTGCCTATCAGAAGACAACTGGTCACTTGGTTTGCGCGTTTTCACTGTACTTTAAATGATGATTTTCGCGGCCTGTGGCCCAGTACCGTTTCTGTGTAGAGCTTCTGCCGCCAACGACTTTCACTTCGACCTGCCAACCAATTCGCCGGCAAACAGCACCTCCGTTGCACGACTTCAACGAAGATGAATGAGATGGAAGGAAAGGGACGAGCCTAGCTTCAGCCGCCTTTTGTATATCTGGCCACGGCCAGTAAAATTGCTGGCAAGTGAAGCCATCTCCGGTACTGTCGTCAGTATTCAGTGTGACTCAAGGCGCAAGGTTTTCGACGACCTTGGTGGCAGAGGTCGGAGTCATCGTGTGGCTTGCAAGTTGGTCACCCCGTCAGTGGGTGCGTCCCACAGCACTGAAGCCATCACGGCCTTGATGGTAGATTCAACAGTGCCATCGTCGCCGGTTGTCGCCAACGTTCCAGCGCTCAAAGATCGTTCGCTCCAGGCCATGGTTGAAGTGAAGTCGGATTCGGCAGTTGCTCTGCGTTATTGGGTATTCATGCCGCATTAAAGATGGGGGTTTAAGGCGGTTATAAACATCAATAGGATGATTTCAACTGGTGTCAGGGGAACTAGACCAGTCAATACCAAGCCTGGCAGTTGGTTTGGCTTAGTTTTGGCAGCCAACGCCGAGGAACTTTCGAGGCGCTTATTGCGAAGGGTTTTCTATTCCCATAGATCGTGAACCAACTTCCTGTTTTCAAGGACATATGTTGACCGCGGCTGCTGAGACTTGGTCGTTGGAGCAATTTGAGGATAGCTGATCGAAGCGGGGTGTCTAGCACATAAAGGGTAGGTAATGACCTCCTTAGCGCCTACAACCGTACTCTGCAACATCTCTCCAACAACTCCACCGACAGGTCGAACATCGCCTCCATCAGCTACGTGAACAGCTTGCAAGCTGGGCTCATCCACCGGCTATTATGTTTGCAAGACTTTTTACTCTTCCATTCTGTCGTTTCGGCAGCGGCGGGTTTTATTCCAACGTGCCAAAGAGCTCACAGACGAACTGTTGGCGCTCTCAGCGGACCCTCCCGCGACGCGCGTTTCCGCGACAACTGTGTCAATTAAGCTGTCCATTTTTAACGGCAAAGTCTTGCCTCTTGGCAAATCAGACCTACTTAACTATGCCAGCCTTAGAGCCTGAGTACGTCTATATTGCAGACATAGAAAGACTTAGCGACTACCGACCAGGTGGTGATTATCCTATATAAATTGACTATCGTCTTGACGGGCGATACCGTATAGTAAATAAGCTGGGCTACGGCACGTTCTTAACGGTGTGGCTTGCTTTTGACGAGCAGACGTCGAATTATGTCGCTGTTAACGTTGGCACTACAAATGCGGGTACGAAAGAGGTAGAAATTCTATCTCGGCTTACTACAGGAGTTGTGGACCACAGCCAAGCTGTACTTGAGGCGTTGATGATGATCCCTACTGTCATGGGTCGCTTTAGTCTTTATGGCCCTAATGGGACTTATCCCTGTTTGGTAACAGTTCCGGCAAGATGCAGTCTCATAGACGCGAAAGAGGCGTCAGGCTTGAGACTATTTTAGCCTGATGTTGCTTGGTCTCTAGCTGCCTAGCTTGCCATGGCTGTTTCTTTGTTCACTTGCAGGGTTATGCCTATGGAGGTACGTTCTTCTTTATTACTGCCGCCTTACTGATAATTTAATAATGCTTTTTTCCTTAGATCTTTATCTTGGTTACCTCCTACTCCAGCTACCTTATGTTTTTAACGGTTTGTTAATAGATTAGTTGTATGCTAAGATTAGAGCTTCTAAACTAAAGCCGGTTATCTGTCTTAACCAACTATTTAACCTCTCTAGCAGCTGGGGTTCTTTTACATGCCGTCCCTGCTGTGTGGCGAGTTATATACTGCTTGTTGTCCTACATTTATACTTTACTGATATGCACGCACACAAAGAAATCCTCAAGCCAAGACGTATTATAAGTAGTAATGGTGATCTTGTATAAGAAATAAGCTCTTTCTGCTCTATAGTACCTTGATCCTAAGAAATCATTACGTTTGGAATTTTGCAGGTCTCCCGGCTCCAACTGGAAATGCTTGTCTGCATCGGTGACATCCGCGCCGCAAAATTCGGCCACTCAGACGGTCCAAACCGCGGCGCCGGAACTACCCAGCTCACAAATTCTCCTGTTTCAATCCAGATATTTCTCAACTAAAGTCTCACATGGATTTTATTCAACCCCTCGTAACACAATTATAAACGTGAGGATTGGAGGGAAACAGTTTGCTACATCCCACGCCAAACCCGCGACCGCATCAGCTACTGCAATTGAGACTCGAGACCAACCATATCCAGCGGATCTGCTGCCAGGAGATCCTCATCTCCAAGTTCTTATCGGACAAGCACACCTTGACTCACGTCATTCCAGTCCAAAATCACCAGGGTCCGATACGTAACATATATAGAGACGAGTGACTGTGATTGAACGGACTGGGTGACTGGGGTGGATCCTCTGATGAACGAAATTTTGCTTGCTTTTTCAGCACAATCGCAGCCCTTCAAAATGACTTGTCTTTCTATCGTTATACGGCTGCGGCGGTAACCGCGAATTCTAAAGGGGTTTCCCAGGCCTGCAAAGCAGGGGGGTTGTGGATTCGCACATCCCCTTCCGGTTGATTGACATACAGGCTACGGCTCGAAATGGAAGTGATGGCACGGAATGTCACCCCAGAGTTCCCCGCAAACCTTGAACGCCTCTCTCATTTTCCTTATAGGGGATGATCAGGATCAATAAGCTCGGCGTCAGCTGCCGATGCCGGCTTTTGTTAGGGGTGAAGATCTTTTGATGTTCCTCAACCTCCAAACATGGGCTACCTTCGGGCAACGTCGTTCCCAAAAAGAATCTAAAAAAAAATTCAAAAAAATTCAAAAAAGTCCTACCGCTTCCCCCCGTCATCTAGTTTATACTAGTTTATTCCCAAGAGATCATCGCCATTCCGCCTAATCACGAACGGACTAGTTCAATTGCCCCCACGTTACTTATGATCCCACACTTTCACGCTAGCTCGCACTCGATGAGGCTCTCTACGCCCTCACCCTTGGTCCAGATGTTGACGATCTTGAGCCCCGCCGGCTCCAGCAGGCTGCGCCACTGCTCTTCTGTCCTCTCCCTCGCCGAGAAGAGCGTCATCATCATGATATCCAGCGCCGTCGTCTGCCAGTTGGCCCCCGTCGGCGGCAGCACATTCTCGTTGACCAGGAGCTTGCTGTAACCCGGCTTCATCGCCGCGGTGATGCGCGACAGGATGCTTCTGCCGACGTCGTCTGTCCAGTCGTGCAAGACCGAGTGCAAGTAGTACGCCCTGGCCCCCTTGATGGGCTGCTCCGTGTGGAAGTCGTACGCCATGGGCTCGATCTTGGGGTCGAGCTTCTGGACCTGGGAGAGGACGGGCGGGAGGTCCTGGAGGATGTGCCGGCCGGGAGCGTTGGGGTGCTTGCGGCAGAACTCGTCCAGGTCGTGGCCGAGGCTTCCGCCGATGTCGACGAGGAAAGCTGCGTCCGGGGACGTGTCCGCGTCTTTGATGAGTCTCTCGGCCACCGGGAAGAAGCCGTCGTCCATCCAAGACGGTCTGCCCTGCCTGTATCCGGCCATGTGGTTGTTGAACTCGCCGTTGGGGTAGTTCTCCATCATGTGCTGGAAGAAGTTTTTGTCCTTGCCGACGACGTCCTGCAGCGGACCGTCGGTCGGGTCTGCTGAGATGGACCAGTTGTGCTTCTTGAGATAGGCCGAGAAGTTGCTAAAGGTGGGCCAACAACCGCCGACGCTGCACAACGCATGTCAGATATTGCACGAGTTCAAAAACATTGTTTGGGGTGTGAAGACCGCAAAGGAGCCTTACATGCAAGTATAACCGCCCGAGATGATGGGTAAGCTCAGACACCTGGTAAAGTTTGTGGGCGCGTACTCGTCCGCGCCGACTTCCTTCAAGTATCCCATAGATCCGAGATGGCGCATCGCGCGAGCGAGGACATCTTGGTCGAACCCGAGGGCTTTGCTCACTAGGTCCACCCGCTTGGGGCCGGGGTTCTGGGCGAGATAGTTGAAGAGACCTGACTCGATGCCCACGGCGATGAGGACGTTGGCAGAGAGCTGGATGACAAGTGATGAGTTATTTTCCTGCCCCGCTTCCCGGGGACGACTTCACATACCTGGGCCCAGCAGTGTTTGATCATGGTCTCTCGCGGTGTCTCGAGGGCCTGGACTAGGGATCTAGCTTGCTTCAGGAGCTGAAGGCGAACCTCCTCCTTTTCCGGGGAATAGTCTTCCCCGAGCAGGCCTATGGCCTTGGATAGCTCAGCCACACTCTCGGCGTCGTTGGGTCGAGTAGCGACGGAGACATCCAGGGGAATATTTTCAGGAATAGAGCCCATTTCTTCTTCTTTTTTTCAAATTCGGGAGTGTGAGTTTAGCAATGAGCTGTAGGAAATGGTTTTGAGTTTGATAGAAATCAACTAGAAGAACACAAAAATGAATTACCCTTCTTCCAACAGGAGGAAAAGGGCACTTAAGTCCTAGTCTCTCTTAGGGGCGGCCAACCCCGGTCCCCAGACACGGCTCGGGGAGACGGACCCTTTCACCGATGCAAACGAAGCCATCGTATTCGTCCCTTTCCCCCGGGGACCAAGCCGGCATAAGATCGTCCGTTCTATCGACTTCAAAATTATGTTTGGAGGGGCTTCTGCAACGCTGCACTAACAGACTCGTAGACTTCCCGGTCATCTTCGCCGGCACTTATCTTCCAGCTCTCCCAACTAAAACTCTCGTCAGTGGGGCGACGGACCACGGTCAGTTTCCGAAGGGCGAATGAGGCACTGAGAAAATGCGTGTTGGCACCAACGGTCGTCGTGATACCCTAGCAGAACTCGTGCTCCTGTAACAGAGGGGGAGATGATCACCCCCCCAATGCGGATGTTTGCTACCAGATAATGAAATGAACGCGGTACTGGGACAAACGCCACAATATACCCCTCGTAGACCCGATGCAACGCTGACAAGTACTTGCAGGCGACGAGATGCCGCTATTATGAAGCAAGACGACATGGGCAACGTCGCCGGACCATCGCCGATGACACTGGGGCATCAGATCATCAGGAGAAGAACTTTCTGGGTTGTAGATCAATTCTCGTTGTAACGCTGCCAGTCGCCCCGTAGCCCTTCAGCTGTGTTGCTAGCAAATGTGCATTTGGTTTATCTATGAGGCAGCTGCCTCGAGTCTTTACTCGGACAATGCACCATCTACTTACTATCCATCATTATATCACTTTTCACACTTGTTAGTTTTTATAATTGACAAATAACCAGCCCGCTGCAATGTCGTCACTAGTTTCAGACGATCGAGCCGCGGAAAACAAAGGGCCTACCGCCCTTGGGATTGTTATATCCATGTCCATACTCAGCACGCTCTTCACGGCGGCGAGACTCTTTGTAAGGGGCAAGATTCTCGGCAAATTCCATATGGATGACTACCTGATGGTCGCGTCTGTGGTGAGTGGTTTCTTCATGCAAGCCAAGAACGCCCCTTCGCGGGGTTGCTTTGTTCATGCATCTGACCGATTTGCCCTGTGTCCCAGATATGCGGTTGGGGCAACGTCGGAACCGCCATTGCCGCGGTCTCCTACGGCAATGGGCGGCACTTTGACCTGCTGGACCTCGACCAAAAGTCCGGCGCCATTCTCTGGACCATCGCCGGCTTCCCTTTCGGCGTCATGTCTTTCGGTCTCCCCAAGCTCGCCGTCGTCTCTCTGCTCACCCGCATCATGAATCCCAGCAGGCGGCATACCATATTTCTTTGGAGCATATCGCTATTCTGCCTGCTCAACCTTGTCGTGTGCATCATCATCCTTTTCGCCCAATGCCAACCCTCGCGCTCACAATGGGACTTCTCTGTGACCAAGAAGACGTGTTGGGATAGGAATGTATTGGTTTACTTCGCGATATATTCTGGTGGTGCGTGCTCTGGCTTGCACTCGTCGAGACATGCGATTACTGACCGTATCAGTTGTTTGTGCTTTGGTCGACCTTTACCTTGCCGTGTACCCTGCCATAGTGCTTGCGAAGCTACAACTGAGCCTGAAGAAGAAGGTTGCTCTGAGCATTGCTCTAGGAATAGGATCGATGTAAGCTGCCCGCATCTCGGATCGCCTACCGAAGACTGGCCGGCTGGATAACTGACTTGACCACGTACAGCTCATCGATCGTTGCCATATACAAGTGCACCCGACTTCCAAGTCTTGCCAGCCCAGACTTTTCATGTAAGTTTCCCGTCCAACCTCGCGGAGTCTACATGTAGCTAACAAGACCCCCCCTTACAGATGACACCTCGGACTTGGTCATTTGGACCATGTAAGAATAGCAATCCCGCCATCAAATTAGACGAGCTGAGCTGACCACTAATCGTATCACAGCGTCGAAGGCAGCACAATGATCATCGCCGCCTGCATCCCCGTGCTGAAACCCCTCGGAGAGCTCATTTTCGGCAAACACTTGCTCAGCTCCGGTGCCGGTCGATACACATACGAAAACTATGGCTCGGGACCCAGCGGCGGCCCAGGAAGATCCGACATTGAGATGAATGCCGCTCGTGCCGCCAGGAGACTTGCGGCGAAAAAGGAGGCCGATGCGGTCAGCCTCGGCGACACTTCAGGGACGACGACGGCGGCGAATGGAAGCCAGGAAACTATCCTCAACCGTTCAAACACGGGGGGTAAAATCATGAGGACCGATGTCTACAGCGTCGTTGTCGAGTCGAAAAAAGCGTAAAGATGGGCAACGATGGAAAATGAGGATATAACTGCTGAACCACTGCACAGAGATTGTGGCGATTGCATGATGAAGGATTCGCGGTTATCATACCGAACGGCTACAACATACAGAAACCAGGGGAGCATACAGACATGAGGAGGATGGCAACATCAATGACACATTGGTGTACATAGAAACATGGGAGACGCACGGCTTGAGCTGGTGGTGCAGAGTTAATTCAGGTCCGGCCGGCTACGGAACAACGAGAAACATGTCGCAGTGAGCTCATCAGCCAGGACCCGATCGCAAGCCGCGATGTCTTCGGGGCTCATGCCGGAGCTCGCGAGCTTCGCGTGCGCCAGAGACATCGCCGGCACGATGAACGCCTTGCCGGCGAAATCCTGTGTCGTGAGCCTCCTCTCGGCGATGGCAACATACCGTTCCGCGACCGCGATGAACCGGTCTCTGAGCTCCGTGGCCAGCGTCCACGGCTGGCGGTCCTTGAGCGACGCTTCCATTTGGAGGCAGAGATAGAGCATCGCCTGCAGCGCGATCGTTCGGAAGATGGAGCCGGAGGTCCTCATCAAGACGACCATTCCGTCTTGATGCTGATTCTGGTTTGGACTGGACGGAGGGTCGATTCGCGCTAGCACGGAAAAGGCAGTGCTGAGGCATACGTTGTATGAATATGCGTAGGAGGGACTTCGGAGCACGGCGAACGGAATATGTAGAGCTAGAAGCGATCTTTGGCAGAGGACGGTCGACAAGCCGTGCGCGAAGCCGAGATCGCATTGGGTGACGCGAATAGAAGGCGGGTTCAGAAGCGTATTGGCTATGGCATAGAATTCTTCATGGAGCCCCGAAGCCTCTGCGTAGTCTGTCGAACGTTTGAGATTGTTCAGAAACAGACAGATCCGCGTCCTGACCGCCAAGGCCGAGATCAGAATGCGCCTAGGCGACGCACCCCTTGAGGCACCCTCGTCCACGTCGTGACTCGAGCCGAATTCGTTAGGCAAGGGCATATCCCAGTCATCCAAGCCCACGGCCGGCTGCATCGCGCGATCCATACTGTGCTGTAAATCGAGTTCCAGGATCGTGTACCAAAGCTCCTGGCGCAGACGTTGCTGTTCTTCGGCGTGTCGCTGGCCCGTGAGGGCGGGATTGCGGTGCAGGCCCGCCATCATGGCGTTTCGCACAAGGAAACCGGACGCTGGCCAGCCGGACTTGATGTCGAGGCTGTAGGCTTGCCTCATAAGGTCGACGAGGCATCCGGTCTGGAGTGTAAGGAGGTCATCGGGGCTCGATCGCAGAGCGACGTTTTGCCAGGCCAGGGCGAGATGCCACCAGCTCAGAATCTTTGAGTGAGGTAAGCGGTCGCTGTCAGGGCTGATTGTCGCGTTCGCTAGCGCGATGACTAGTAGTATCTGGATGCATTCGGACAGGGGGACACGCTCGGGCTGCTCCCAGAAGGCTTTCACGTGCGCACGGAGGGTGGGCTGGTGCAAGAAGAGGAAGACGGTACCGAAAGTGTCAAAGTACCTGTCAACCAGCCTGTCCGCTGTCTCCCTTGCGGGGAACTCGTCAAAGATGGAGGGTTGCGATTCTGGCGTGTCTTCAAGGATCACAGTACGACGCTGGCTAAGTTGTGACCGGAATTCGCTGTAGGTTTTGAATTCGCCGCTTGGTAAAGCAAGCCCGGCTTTGCTCGTGAGCGATGTAATATGGTTGAACTGACATTCGTTAGGCCTACCCTAGCGTGCACCGATGAAGTCACGAAAAGTGCTTACCTTTGAGAATAGCCATTGAATACCGCTTCGTCCGTGCCATGAGTCCGTGGAGCCAGTCTTTGTTGGCGGGGCTTCTAGTTGCGTCGCAGACACAAAGTCAGCTCGACTGACTGAGTCTTCGCTTGGCACGCTTTCCCGTGAGGTCGAAATCACATTGGGCGAAGCCTCCGAGCCGCCCGAGTTACGAGACTCGAGGGTGGGACGAGGGGCCAAAGGTAGATAAGACCCGCTTCGGGCCTCTCGAGCACTCGACCTTTCCGGGCCGCCTTCTGTCGTGGCGCTTCTGGGAGCGTTCCGGTCTGGGGTTTGGCCATCTGGAGAAGCTTGACGGGTTTCTCGCAGAAAGCGCTTGTGGCTCGAGACCTCTCCTGGCTTGACGTAGGCACATTTGAGGGGAGTATCGTTAGCCACACACCGGTCACAAGGTTGTTTCTTGTCGCACTTCAGCTTCCGACGATGGCATTCCAAGCAGACTAGCATGCGCCGTTCTCTCCGACGCCGGCGGGGCTGGGACTTGTCCTTCTCGGGAATGTCAGACATGGTCGTCCAACGGTTGCTGAATTATGTGGGCTCTGGCAATTAGACTCAGGGTTTCGTGCTGTTGGTTCAATATAAAAGGGATGGATGATACCTCCTTTAGGGGCCGGCATAACAGTGATGTAGTGCTCCCCAAGAACTCGGACGATTTCCCCGCCAATCATGCCGTAAACCTCCGTCCCCGAGCCACTCGGATTTAACTATGGGTCAAGTTCGCCGTACATGATTGGACAAGAGTGGCAGTTGAACGGATTTATCCCTGCGGTTATTGTCGGTGGTATCCCGAGTCAGGAAGTTTTGATTGCAGACGGCGCCGGACGCTCATGCACGCATCTTTTGATAAAGGTCGCATCCGACACAGTCACTAGGGCTTCACAAGTAATCAAAGTCAGACAGCACCAAGGATACTGCTAGTTTTCTTGACTGTTATTTTCGCATAATAAACTCCCCAATGGCAACGTGTAGCGTTCAGACGAACCAGGTCAAGGCGGCCTTGCTGATGCCATATGGGGCGACAACAAAAGGACGTTTATGCAGCGCTTCGTACGCACCGATGCTGTCCGAAGTCGAGGGACATGGTCGTGATAACAGGGCTTCTAATTCAACATCAATACATCTTGTCTCATCGAGACGTGGGCGCCGGGATGCTGAAAACAAGCCAACAAAGATGCCGAGGAATACAGCCTTTATCCCAGCATTGCCCTCTCATATGAAAACAACTCACAGATGAGCTTTGTGAGAGAATCCGAATTTCAGCATGTTGGCTTTGGAGTAATCAAATATTTGAACTCATCACTCAATGGCAACAAACACTACTGGTGGAAGGGAAATATCTATATACCTTTCAGAGGATTACTTATGTCTTTTCTTTTCCCTTTTCTACCGCTAATCTCGTAACTCCGTCATCCTTCGCGTTCATCATCCAATTCACCACTAACTCTTCACTTTTAGGAATGTCCCCCATCTGATATTTCCAATTTAGTTACGCGTGCCATTATCATCGCTGTCTTGAGCTTTTTCTATTAGGTCTTAGTCATTAGTGCTTTTAAGCTTATTGCCTTTAGCTCTTTGCTAAGTCCCCTATCCCCTAGCGCAAGTTTCTTCTTATCGTCAGCAATCTCTGTAGTGTCTCCGCCTATGTCGTCACACTCTCCTAGCCCTGATAATCCTCAACCAACGTGGTTTTCATCTCAAGGCCTCCAGATACGACTCTGTCCACAAAGCCCGGGCCCAGAACTCCGGCTGTGAGGCATCCGCCCTCGATGCCCTTTGGCAAATTCCGGTCGTACAGCAGCGTAGCTGCAGCTTGAGCCATGAGCAGAGCAGACAACGGATACCCCCCATCCGCGAATCTCAGTTCCACAAGGCAGCCTTTGCCTCGATTCTCCTCCACCGTGGGGTCAACCTCGATGAAAGCCGCCATAGTCAGCGGCTGGCTCTTGAGGTCCTCCTCGGACGGCCCGGTGCCCAGGCCCCGCGCAGAACGTAAGACGAGGTTCCTGAACCACGTGTATTGAGCCAAGACGAGCAACTTGAGCATTGCATAGCACCGGATCATATTGAGAACGGCCCCTGCGTATGAGTCGGCCTTCTCGTACTCGTTGTATCGGAAGTTAGGCCCCCAGCCGCTCTTGGGGCCGCCGAGAAGACCCCACGACCTGAGGACGAGGCCCCGCATTTGGTCAACGCCCGGGGAAGAGTTGGACAATGTCCCGAGCAGTGCATTCTTGTGGATTCCCCGAACCGTCTCAAGGGAATTTGTGTACGGTATCGGCGACAAGAAGGACGGCTGCGCGGCTGCGGCGAGGGCCTCCGACCCTTTGCTTGCGAACGCGAGCATAGTTCGTACCGTACCGCCGCTCACGTCCGTCCTGTGTGGTTGATTAGCGTCCGCGAGCTGAGACAATGGTCATCGTTCCTGCACGCACTCGGGAAGATCAATCCGCATCGTCATGTTGCCCATCTGCGTCGACCACTTCTGCGCGATTTCGCGACACGCATGGATGGCGACGAGATCCATTAATCCTGACCTGACTCCGCAAGCTTCAATCAACTATAGTGTAGCCTGCGTCAGCTTAGTTGACCCGGTGTCCCGATTCCAAGAGTTCAACCCACAGCAACGCCCCTTTCTTTGGCTTGCTCGTCGAATTTATCAATCCAGTCGCGGCAAATGGTTGGAACGGGGTTGCTGCCTGGCGGTCAGATGTGATCGAAGAATACGAGGTGGATAGTTGAAAAAAGGGAGGGGCAGACCAGTCCACGTAGTCGGTTCGCTGCTCGACGCACGCCCGTACAATACTTTCTCCGTCGACAGCATATAGAACAGCGCTGATGCACACCTTGGCTCTGCCGATAACCTCCCCAAGTCTCTGGGTATCGTCGGGCGTGACGACTTCGAGCTCTGGTCGGGGAGAGTCAGCATTGACATCGGTCACTCCGAATCCCGGGATATGGTTAATACCTGGCTGCACCCTATCCGGGTATTCCTTTTTCAGCCGCGCCGCAACCTGATTGAGACGCTCTGCCGACCGGCCGGCGATTGCCCATTTGAAATCCGTGGGAAACGTAGCAGCGATGCGGGAACATACCAACCTACCCGTGTAGCCAGACCCTCCGAGCACGACGATGCCGTATTTCCGGGAAGACGAGTCGTCCGTGACAGCCATATTGTGAGTTTGCGTGGAGTCAGGGCCGGTATCGATGAATTATCACTTTCACGGCAGCTTCAAATGAAGTCTTTTATGTACAGCGTGTAGCGGACATTTGAGTGAGGCTGACAAACAAGTGAGCGGCTAGGCGGAGATGAGTATGCGGACTTTTTGGCTTCGGGCGGACTTTTGACGCCATACGCAATCAAGATCGTTGGAGATGACCGAAGACGGCACGAGTATTTTACCTGCATTCCCAGCGCACTAAGCGAGGCGCCATCGTTCGAGGCGCATAAATCATTCATGGAGGGTGAGATGGACGTTTACTGTGCCTCAACCAGACAGGCCGGCAGGCCGATGGACACTTCGGCGAGATTCCATGCACCAGGGGGTATTTGACGTTTCTCACCTCCAACAGTACCACCTCCCACAGCCGTGTGTGTTTCTCCTCGTGTTCTACGTGGCCAGACGACTGATCTGAACTCGATGAGGGGAACGACCTTGTCTTAATCATCCCTTGGACAATTGTACATTTACACAAAGACAACACGAAGGGCGTAAAACAGTATCACGTAAGCTTGGGGTGGGAATAAAAAGCGGTAAGAAGAACAACATGAAAGGCGTAAGACTTAAGCTTGGCGAAACTAATAATTTTCTCCGTCAATTCGATCTCGATTTCATATTTTCATACATAGTCCTTACTCCGAATCAAGTTCCGGATAGCCTGTATGCGACTCCATAGTTGTGGATGTTTCCTATGAGCTCTGTGCATCATCGTTGATATCACACTGGTCGAGAAACACGAAGAAAAGTCCATCGGTGTTGGGAGTCTCTTGATCGAGTCTTCTGGGCTCAGATCCTCCGGACTTGACGTAGCGGCACCAGCCACCAGCGCGGTAGCGAGCAAGGAATTGTCTCTCGGCGCGGTCGAGCTTTTCGGAAAACAAATTCACGAGCTCAACGGTCACTAGGGCGCGTGTATCGGACAACCTGTGATTACTCGCACTGATGCTGCTGCTGCTTCCGCCGCCGCTTCTATCAGCTTGCATGTGAGTCTCGGGTTCACCGTGAAGTGCGGAGCAGGCGTGGAAGAATGTGCCGTAGATTCGCTCGCAGACATAACGAGACTGCTTGAAGAAACAGGCTAGTTGACGTACACGAGCCGTGATTCGCAAAACAATATGGGAGGGAAACTTTGCGATGACAGAGTTTTGTGTGAGAGAATAACAGTCCAATTGGGATAGACGATATTTGTTGGAATGTGTTTACACGAGTTTTTGACCAGCTTCAGTTCTACATTTTTATGTGTATTCTAATGATGTATCTGTTTCTAGGACTCGTGATGTTCTCATATAGGAGAAGTTCTGAAATATGAAACCAGAGACGGACCAGCCTCCTGTTATCAACGTTCTGTCTCCATTTGGCAAGTGGCTGTCATCTACCTCCAAAAAGGACCAAAAAGGAGTAAGGCCCCGATCTTAGCTGGAAAGGGGGGAGAACAAAACGCCGTTTGCCTACCTTAGCAGATGGAAGGCCAAGATTGGGGAGGTGAATTTTTCTTTTCCCACTCAAAAGCCAAGTGGTTACAAACAACAACTAGGGTCATAGAACACCCCTCTCCCCAAGATTTAATCCAGGTAATTAGATCTATCGACCTAGTTGGCTATCCGAGCGTACGTAGTATTGACCGCGCGCTTCCCTAAACTTCAGGATTGTAACTAGGGGTTTTCATGCTTCCGCTATCAACTATAGGAATCAATCCGTACTGTTTAAGATTTCAACTTAATTGTTACACTGAGACTGTTGAGGCATAATGGCGGGTGTGAGTCGCCTTATAACCGTTACACAAAAACGATGTCGTTAATTACGGCAGTAACCCACGCCCTATATCCTATATCCATCCCACATGACATGTCTCACAAGAGAGGACTGCCCACTCAGCTAAGTATGAACTTCTTTCCTCCTTTCTCTTTCCGAAGATTCATAGAGAATGCCGTATTCCGATGCTGTCGCATATCTATGGACGACACTTGTCTCATACTTGAAGATGCCTCGACATTGATACGCCATTCAACTCACTGATCCCATTAGAACGCCCACTATGCCTCAGGGGCAACCGCGCTCGTAGCCACTAACGTCGAAGGTCAAGACCCGAGTCTGCTTCGTCACCGTCGTCGACAGGAAGCTTGTCAAGGGCGTTTTCAAGCTTATTGAATGACGTTTTCCAAAAGCGCCTGGCATAGAAAGCACCATGAACTTATGGTCCCAAGAGCCTTCTTCGACACCTCACCCCCCTTATAAACGTCGCATTGGCGTGCATGCAGCAGGAATGAGGAAGGGTCGGGTGCCACAAGACCTATTCAGCGGTACGCTAAAACAGATCAGCCGAACTTAAGCTCCAAACTCCCCGCCCCAGTCATAAAGAAACTATTGGACAACAAGTACTAGGTCACCATGGAAGACGTGCTCAAGCATGCGGCAAACATATTGATGAAAGCTCGGCACGACGAGATGGCATGTGCAGAACGGATGGGAGGCGCGCCATGAGATGATCATATCCACCAGAGGACGAACAGTCGCTGAACCAACCACTACCAACAGAATCTGTGCATCTTACAGTACAATAGACCGTGGCAGCGGCCCCTGGCATGTGCAAATGCAGCTAGCGTCCCCCACTGATCTATGGGTTGGCGCGCATGTCGAAACGAACCTCGGCACTCGGTCGGCTTTGCCGATCTCCCGACGTCAACCGACCGGCGGGCTGAGCGTTACTTTCAGCTGCTTCGAGGAGCAAACGCGTCTCAGAAACCCGGACATCCGCGAGTCTCCGTCCGTCCGGTAGCTTCAACGCCTATTCAAAGACATTGTTCCCCCCCTTGCAACCTGTCATCCCATATCGGGGCCAAACTCTCCAAGCCATCATACCAACCTTTTTTTGAAATGGTCACCGTTGCTAGAAACGCGTCCCGCGGCGCCGCCGGCGCGCCCAGAAAGACGCTCACCGTCGTGGACAACCGTACCGGCAAGTCGTACGAGCTGCCCATCACAAACAACTCCATCTTGGCGACGGACATCAAGAAGATCAAGGCGCCGCGCGGCGACGACCGCCCCGAGGATGAGACCGAGCAGGGCCTCCGCGTCTATGATTCGGCCTACATGAACACCGCAGTGACAACGAGCACCATCAGTTACATCAATGGCCAGGAGGGCATCCTCCGGTACCGCGGATACCCCATCCAGCAGCTCGTCGACAGGTCTCACTTCCTCGAGACGGCCTTCCTGCTCATCTACGGCGAGCTGCCCACCACGCCGCAGTACAATAGGTGGCAGGACGAGGTCATGCACCACACCTACATCCACAGCGACATCGAGGGCATGTTCAAGTCGTTCCGCTACGACACCCACCCCATGGCCATGCTGCAGGCCTCCTTCTCCTCGCTCGGCGCCTTCGCGCCCGAGGCGAACCCCAGCCTGCAGGGCCAGAAGCTGTACACCAACGCCGCGTCCGGGGACCTGAACGCCCTCCAGATGCTGGACAAGCAGATCCTCCGCATCATCGGCAAGGCTCCCACGCTGGCCGCCGCCTCGTACCGCATGCGCCAGGGCAGGCCGTTCAACCGCCCCGCCCAGGGCCTCAGCTACACGGGCAACTTCCTGTACCTGCTCGACCACCTGAGCGGCCACGAGTACCAGCCCCACCCGGTGCTGGAGCGCGCCCTCGACGCCCTGTTCATCATCCACGCCGACCACGAGGTCAACTGCTCCACGGCCACCGTGCTGCAGGTCGGCTCGAGCCTCGTCGACCCCTACAGCGTCGTGTCGGCCGGCTGCGCCGCCCTCTACGGGCCCAGCCACGGCGGCGCCAGCGAGAGCGCCATCCGCATGCTGATGGAGATCGGCAGCCCGGAGAACGTGCCCGCCTTCATGGAGAAGGTCGAGCGGCGCGAGCGCGTGCTCGTCGGCTTCGGCCACCGCGTCTACAAGAACGTCGACCCCCGCTCGACCGCCATCCGGAAGCTCGCCGACGAGGTCTTCGCCGTCACCGGCCGGAACCAGCTGCTCGACACGGCGCTGGAGCTCGCCCGGTACGCCCGCGAGAGCGAGTTCATGACCAAGCGCAACCTCTACCCCAACGTCGACTTCTACTCCGGCCTCATCTACCAGGCCATGGGCTTCCCCCTCGACTTCTACCCCGTCCTGTTCGCCGTGCCGCGCTGCGTCGGCTGGCTGGCCCACTGGAGGCAGCAGATGCTGCAGAAGGGCGGCGTCAAGATCTGGCGGCCCCGGCAGCTGTACGTCGGCGAGGGGGAGAGGGACTACGTCGAGTCGAGCAAGAGGCAGGAGCCGCAGAACAAGAGCGTGTTCCAAGAGCCCGTGCCCGTTGGGCACGGCGGCGATAGTAAGAGGAACGAGCTCGCGACGTTCAAGGACGAGATGGGCCACGCTTGGAGGGGGCGTTCGAAGCTTTGAGACTGCGGCGACGGTTTTGGAATTTGGTAGCGCATGGACCACGGATGTCATGTTGGTGAAAAGGCACGCATGTTTCGATTAGACTGTTGCAATACGACCACAACTCTTTCTCACTTTGCCCCGTTCCTTTGGGCCACGTCCCTCACCACAGCTTCAAGTTCCGTCTCGGTCATGGTCTTCAAACCGACCTTCTCGTTCCAGCTCATCTCTTGAAAACTCTCGCTTCCTCCGTACCCCTTGCCGTACATCATCTGGTAGTAGAACTGCATCATGGCCGACGTGTCGCCCTTGGCGAGCTTGGCTTTTGCGTCTTGGAAAAGCTCTTCGACGTCGTAATGTTCCTCGGCGAAGGTCAGGCCCGTGACCTTTTCGGCGATCTTCGTCATCTGCTTCTCGGTGACGGCCGCCGAGTGGATGTACACGGCCTTGTTCTCCGCCTCCGTGTACAGCCCCTTCTCATCACGAAGGATCTTGGCGACTGTCCCGGCAATGTCGACAAGCCTGGTCGTCCCGATCAGGTTGTCTCCTCCGTTGTGATACCTCGCCGTCTGGGTCCGAAAGTCCGGACCCAATCCGCCAAAGCCAAGAACAAGAGAGAGGAAGGGTCCGTTGTTTATGCTCGACCAGGTCACTTTACCGCCGGCCTTGGAGACCTGTTCGACAAGGTAGCGGCGCGTGCGGACCTTGCCGGTGACGATGGGGAGGCCCTGGGCAAGGGGCGATTCGAGGTTGGTGCTGAACTCGGAGGGAAAGATGCGTTTGACGCCGGCGGCGACGGCAGCATCGATCCACGCTTTCTGGTCCTCGAAAATGATGGGGTCCGGCGCCGCCGAGATGACTACATCATGGCTCTTGAATGCGGAAGCGAGGCCGGCGTGGTCGCGCATATTGAGCTTGACGGACTCGCATCCCACCGGCGCCGTCTTCTCAGAATCGGCACGCTGAACGGCAGTGACCGCGAAGCCGGACTCGAGCAGGGCCTTGGCTATAACAGAGCCCAGTTGACCCGTTGCCTGAATGATGTTAATGGTGAAGTCATGGGCAGCGACGGGATGGAATTTCGTGTACTGACGCCAATGACTGCAACCTTTCGAACCAGAGAGGTCATTCTGTTGATTTGTATTGCTGCAACTTGTTAAGTGTGAAGTTTATTGATGACAATTGTTTCGTAACCAGAGGGCACATGAAGGTCACAGTTGGTGTGACAATTTCTGGGGTCGGTGAGAGCAAGCACGGATCTCCTCAGAAACTCCATGCCCCTGGACTTTATGTATGACTTTATGTATGACGACATATTCTCGAGCTAGATGCGGCGCTTACAAGCGCTGCATGGCAGCGGTCTGGGAACACCACTTCCGACATGAAACGCCCGAACCGGCCGGACGTCGTCTGTCATTGATAAGCCCGTGCATGCATGCGACGGTCCGCAGTGCCGATGAGAAATATCTTCATCTTCTACCCAAGAGCTTGCAGACGATGCCGGCCACCTTATGAGTGGCCGTTGCCGCCGCCGGCAACTGGTCCTCGCTGGACGGATGTTTAGCTTAGTCTTCGAGCATCATGCCCCCCTTGTAAGCCTGGCGAACCGAGAGTGTAGCTGAGTGTGTTTCTAGGCACTATCTAACCAGCACGCTTTGCAATCCCATCTAGGATCCGGGGCATCGTGAAAAAGGTCATAGGCATTCTTGGGGAAGATAAAGGACTCATCAGAATTGAGACCGAAAAATTCCTCAATGCTGGCGACATCTTCGACGTGCATCAAGAGTCGCGCGACAGTTGCCGCGGTGCCGGCCTTTACCGAACGAAAAAAAAAAAAACCCCCCCGATTGTCGTGCGGACATTGATGAAGGTATAACGGTTACTATTTGGAGCAGCGATGAGAGCATTATCAATGGCTAGAAGTCCAAGAGTGGGATTGAATTATGAGAAATCACATTAAAATCAGACGGGCGGAAAGACATGCCAGCCCACATTGGAGTCCTCATCAAGGACTTCAAGGACATTCCAGCTGGTCCCTCATCCTTTGACGTCTTTTGCTCCCGCGACGTCGGCTGGTGATGGGATTTTTAACGTAGGTTATGCAGAGGTTGTTGAGCTTCCAGTGGCCAGCCAGACACACCGCTTCGAGACCGACAACGAGACTCGGGCACAGAGAATCTGTATCTTCTCGGAGCGGTATGCTTTCAGCTGATCAACTGCTATGCTCTTCGGCCGGCGAGATGCATGAAGAGACATTGCCAAAGGCAAGCATATCAGAAGAACTTACTGGGATTGGGTGTGACTATCTGCGCAGCAATGCACGTTATGGTTCTGAGATGCAGTTTCTAGATCGCTAATGCTACTCCGTTGGATCACTACTCTAGTTTCACCTAGGCTCTCCCCTCATGTCCATTGCGTAGTAACAGCTCTCCATCTGCCAGTTTCACATAGGACATGAACTTGAATGAGGACATTGTCCCCGAATTCGACCAGCAAAATGCCATCTGCACAGAACCACCAACTAGTCTAGGTAATCCAAGGCACACAAACCTGTACCGGATCTCGAAGCTCGCCACAACTTGCCGGTGGCTCGGATGGTGGGGGCGGGTCCGGGTCTGTGCAAATTTTGCAGATCTACGATGGTACAAGATAATAAACCTGATCCACCTACGGAGTATATGCTCGCGGTTGTACCTGTATTCCTTTTTCACGTCCCGGACGATGCCGCGATGTCACCTGCCTCGATAACTGGCTGGTTCGTACGCCGTGGACTTGCAATCATGACGGCCTCGAGGCGAACAGATGACGAATGCTTTGTCACGACAGCAAAGCACTGGGGTCACTTGAATGACAAACCTTGGAAGTAGTCGAAAAGCAACGGCTCCCGGTCCCCGCCTATGGACCCCATGGTTGCAAACATCTTATCTGATCAAAAGATCATGACGTGCCACCCGCGCGGTTCCCACGTAGGACCGGTCTTTGGTCTTTGAGGAGCCTTTCCCGCCCAGGATCTGCGCCTAGGCCGAAGGCGGAGATCCACAGGATGCACAAGCATCTTCTGGAACCCTTGCGTGTCTAGTTCGGATACACCCTAATTGCAACCTTGGGTGGCGGATCACCGTTTGATTTGCTGATGTGAAAAAGTAAGCGTCCGCTTAACATACGAGTTATATCAGTGAAGAAGAAACAAACACAGAGGGGACCGAACCCCTCGGCCTTCGTCCGCGTGATCATGTCACGGGCGAGGAGCAAAGGCGCAGATAGCCGCCCTTTGCGAATGTCCCCCCGACCTCCCTGATTGGACTCGGGAGAGCTGCAATCATGGCATGTTATCCTCCGCACCTGCCCATTAGGCAATGGTTGGTTTGGATACCGCCTACAGGGACCCTTTAGCGAGCGCGTCGAGACGTCCAACGGTTGCAACGACGTTCCCAAAGCGGCAGAAAACCCGTGCCGCCGCCAGCCATGGTACCCGATGCGGAAGCCAACCGACCCCGCGCTGTCAATTCATGCGAGTCTTTTTCATTCCGTACCGGTAGTCATCTGCCGGCTACTAAAGATGAGGATGCGCCGCGTGCCAGAGAGAGAAGATCTCCAAAGCATATGTGCCAACGTTGATCCTCGATACCACTCCTTCAACCCCCCCCCCCCCCCCAAAAGATACCGCTTCTTCAAAACGCTCAAGCCCAAATCATTTTTCTTACAAAAAGTCAATCAAGCACCATGAAGGCCCCGTCGGTTCTCCTCGCTCTCCTCGCCACCGGGGTCGCCGCCGGCGACTTCAGCAAGAGCTGCGTGGACGAGCACATCGACCCCTCGACCGAGGTCCTGACCGCGAGCTGCAACACGGGCGACGGCAAAGGCACCATGAAGTCGACTTCCCTCGACCTCAACAGCTGCTTTGCGTATGTGGGCGACTCGATCAAGGTACGTAAAGACCGGCACACCACAACAGTTGGCCTCGATAATCTCCGACCAAAACTTCAAAACACACCATGAAATCTATGCGGCTTGAGGTTCCCCCCCGCTGACTTGAGATTGCTTCGGAAAATGCAGTGGTCCAGCACAGGAAACTTGGGCGAGGCGTGCAGCGATTGCGTCGTCTACCGCCTGCCCGACCCCGTACTCGGCCCGATCTACGGAACCACCCGGGTATGGCTGAACTGCTCGTGCAGTGGAAAGGAAGCCTCGGTCAACCTCGGTAAGTCCTGTTCCATCCTTATGGATTCGTATCCGTTCCCTGTGGGAATCTTCGAGTTGCGTGAGCTTTGCCTGCTGACATGGTTTCGGGCACGTAGACCTCACGTCAATGTCGAACAGCTACGGAACTTTGAGCTGCACTTCATGAAGCCGGAGAGCGCGGGTGATTTTAATGATTTAGATTTATGAGACTTAATGTGGAATTGATTTATGAGCCGATTTGGTACTCGGTCCGCTGCCCTTTGATCCGGCCGTGATGGTGACTAGCCCAACGACTCACTCAGTCAAGGAGGTGTGTATATGTCAAAATGAACGTGGAGCCAACGAATGTAAGCGATACCTCAGTCCACGTCCATTGCCCTTTCGGAGGATTATAAATTGCCAGGGCACTGATTGTAGCTTTGGCCTTGACATGGCGGACTCACTCGGGTTGACTGACGATTGCTTAGCTTCAACCATCAAGATGTCACCACAAAGCAAATAGAAAACACTGTGAGATTCGATTCATTCCAAAGGAAATGCTGCACGTGCGCACGCACAAATATGCATACACGACTACAAGGTGGCACGCGTGATAATCAGCACGTGACTGTGTCGGCATAAAGTACAAGCCTCGATTGATGGGGCATTTTGTTCAGAGAAGCTTCACTCATTAGCAAAACATAAAGTAATCGACTTGATCGATCTTGAGCATCTTTATAGAACAGAACACGCTGACATCAATCGATTGACAAGGGGCTTACTGTGCTGGTTGAACACAGGCCATTGTACATCCACCACATTAGGAAACCCTGTCTACCCTCCAGCGAGCACATTATGCGAAATCTATCCTTCCCCGTCAGCAGGGACGAGGCGTCAAAGCAAAGCCAGCGGGGTGGTGCCGAGGTTGTTCCCCGCCGGCGTCGAGACGGAGAGGCTCGACATCATCCTCGCGAGGTTCGGCAGCGTCTCCCAGTTGTACTCGTCCTTCCACTGGTTGCCGAGCTTGGCCTGCAGCACCGTCTCGTACAGGTTCGCCATCTCCTGGCTGTCCCACATGCCCTCCCTCCTCCTCATGCGCCGCAGCACGTCGATGATGCGCCGCTCGAGGTCGACGTTGTCGCAGAAGGCGCACACGTACGCCAGCGAGGGCACGATGTCGGCCGCCAGCGCGAACTTGGGCCGCCACGGCCGCCGCTCGTCCTCCCGCTCCGACGACGACGACGACGACGACGACGACGACACGATGTCCTCGGCCATGTCGACCAGCCGGTGCAGCTCCGCCATGTCCGACCTCTTGAGCGCGCAGGGCCCCTCCTGCTCGTTGAAGACGACCCAGCTCCTCTGCGAGAACCGCAGCGCCTTGAGCTCGTGCAGCTCGGCGGGCTCCATCTTCCCCGGCAGGGCGGCGCGCTGGAACAGATCGAAGCGGGCGCTCCACGCCTCGAAGCACGCGTTGGCCGTCTCCCACGCCGCGTCGTTGGTGCCCCTCTCGGACCCGGACGGCGGCTTGTGGCTGCCGCACGACGGCGTCTGGTGCCAGCAGCGGTCGATGCTGCAGTACCACGAGTCCTCGAAGGCCTGCGTGAACATGCGCTCCACGTGGTGGAAGGACTGCCGCGCCTCGAAGACGCTCGAGAAGGGCGCGGCGGGCTTCTCGCCCTGCTCGAGCGCCTCGTCCGGCTGCGTGAAGAAGGACAGGTCGGGGACGACATCGGTCTCGATCAGCATGGAGGCGTCCATGCCCATGCAGATGAACATGTTGGCGATGTCGCACAGTTGGTCGAAGTGGTTCTGGACCGTCTCGGCCAGGCGCTTGTCGTAAGCCGAGAGCGACTTGGGGTCGTTTTGGCTGGCCAGCGCGGCTTGGTGGAGCGACTCGATGACGCGGGACCCCGCTCTGAGGTGCGCGACGGCCTTGTCGTACTGGCCCCTGACGATCTCGAAACAGACAAAGACCAGACAGCAGATGAGGGTGATGCGGATGTTCACGGGTGACGGGTCAGCCATGATTTCTATCGTCCCCGTGACGGCTTTCCGGTAGTGCCGCTCGGCCAAGTCGCCGAACGCCACCACGGACGTTGAAGGGTCCGGGTCCGAGAAGGGGTCCTCCAAGAAGGCTCTGTGGGCAACGCCCAGGGCGACGACGGCATGCTTGATGGCATCCGAGTAGTGGCCCAGCGGCAGGATGTAGTTGCTCCATATCTTGGCGAGGGGCGTCGCGAGACCAAAGTCGGGCACGGTGCACCGGTGGACGTGGTGGAACATGAGCCTCTCCAACGTCGTCCCAGATATATCCCAGTTCATCGGGGGCGTCAGTTGCGTCACCGACGTGACGGGCTTTTTGCGGGTCGACGACATCAGGCAGCCGGGGCTCGGACGTCGGCTCGGTTGCAGATGCTCGGCGTATCCATCGCACTTGTGCTTGTCCCTCTTGCACCGTCTGCAGAAGGGCTTCTCCTCGTCGCATTTGACATGACGGGCTCTGGGCTATGGTCAGTTACCTGTGCGTGGCATGAGATGATGGTTCGAGCGACAACGAGAGACCAATGAATGATATGCCGGCACATGACATTCACTATACGATGTAGTTAAAAGGGGGCCTTACTTGCTAGCAACGCAGCAAACGACGTCAGTCGAACCATTCTTCAACGGTCTAAAGTGGCATCAGTGTTGTCACAAACCATGTTAAGCATCCGGTCCTAACCTTGGGCGCGCTCGCCCTGGCCCTTTTGGGCTTTCTCGCCGTGGGGTCGATGGAGAAGACTCCAGTGCCGGGGATCGCGGTGTCCAATGGCATTGCGGGATGGAAAAGCCGAGGATGGATCGATCAGATCAGAGGGCTGATGATTGGTTTTGGGCTGCGATCCTCCAAGTGGGAAAAAGGCTGTCTGACAAGACATCGTCCTCGGGCGTCGGGTCGTGCGGGCGCGAAGACGTCTGGGCAACGTCCACTATTATAACCGGGTGTCAAATGCGGATGGCCGCAACCCTCGGCCGCCGCGTGGCCTTGCTTGCTCCTTGCGACGTCAGTTTGCTCCGCGGCGTACCAGCATGTGTTTGGGGGCAGGGCCTGATGTTTTACGACGCAGCCAATCATGGGCTCTCAAGGCGTGTCTTTTCTCCAAGAAATACGGACCCCTAGGCTCGGGGGACCCACGATGTTTCTACGTCTCCGCAAAATGCCGGAAGGGCTGGACCAAAAGATGCTGACAGCCCCCCGATGAATCATACGGAAAGACGGCAAACGGCCTTCTCAGCCCTACGAGACCAAGCTGGCAGTCTCTAAACAAATCCCCGAGGTGATTCGACTTGCCTCCGGTTGACACATTACCCCGCGAATGCTCCTCGCTTGGAATAGTGACATCTGTCTTGTCACCCCCTAATCAGGTTTCTCAAGCCGGAGCAACCGATAGAGCGCAGCGTGGTATGAGGTGCTTTAAGGTTTTTTCTTACCGGCGCCCTTGACCCGTACCATGGTTCCGGTAGTGTAGGTAGGTAGTCTGCTCACCTCGGAATCTGATAGACACACATACTCCGTACATGCCTGGTGAACACGCCGCATCTCGGAACTGATCATAATGACTCGCTCAGCCAAAACAAATCCCCGCATCTCCGCCTCCTTTCAAATGCGTCGCTTGATTACCAATAACGATTGGGCTGCCGTCCCCCCCGCGTCGTTCACAGCCCCAAGTCCTGTATCATGTATAGGTCAATCAAAGTGGACAGACATCACAGAGCCAATGCAAATGGGCGTCGACCAATGCTAGCATATCCAATACGGTTTACGGTGCGCTTTTCTCGACCATCATATCGGTCTTTGAACAGAATGCCAGCATGGCATGGCGCGATGCGGGCCGCTCTAGTTCTTTTGACCGCGCAGGATGACCCGTGAGAAACATCCACAAGCTTGCCGAAGTTCCGTGCGATGCATGCGCTTCAACCCGAGTTAATCGGCGTCCTCCTTCAGGCCAGGTGGGAATTTATCTCGGCAGTTGCCCTATGCCCCGCACTTTGTCCGCCATCATGAGACTGTGGGCCTGGCTCTCTATCAGCATCCGTTCCGCTTTACTGCAAAACACAGTCAAGAAGACGTGAGGGTTTTTGGGTCTGATGCCGAGATCCCAATTGGGGGAATCCCGGAGAGCGAAGTCCTTGAGATTATCGACGGTATGGGTGTTACCATGGCTGATTTCGAGAGGGTTATTCCCTCTTCATGGCCTGGATCTCTGTTGGAGTGGCCCTGGCGACAGAGGTCTGGCGCCCACCGTTCCGAATCAGCGGAGACTGGCCATGCCAGATGTCTACCTCCTCGGCCACCCGGGATATCAGATCAACACTATGCCTAAGCAAGGCCGGACCCAGCACCGATGAAGAATCTTGGTACCAGCTAGCCACGCCCCGCATTACATGATCGCCGCCCCAGAAGTCATCCAGAGGCAGGGAGTCAAAGTCATCGACACCGAGTCGCCTGCGCCATATAAGCGGGATCTGCGGAACCGGTACGGCTAGGCTGAAGAGACGCCCTTGTTGTTGACTGCCCCGAAGCTTGAGGTCACTCGCCCCTATCAGTCTTTCCAAATCAGTGCCGCTTTGAACGATGGCATCATCTGCTTCCCTGACACCAACCTGCATCGGCTGTATTTGGCATTCAAGCACATATGGATCCCTTTTGGGGGCATGTTTCATCCGACGATGCTGCGCGAGCTGATCGAATATCATCGCGCTAGCTTGGGAACAGCGTTGGCCCAAGGCATCAACACCGACCAACTGACACTCGCTCACGGTTTCTTGAGCTGGCCCGGACGGGAATCCAGCGAGCGTCCTGACATGGACAGACTGGTCCCACCCATGACTGTCTACTATTACTCGGAGGAGATGACGCAGCGGTTGGCCCTGGCTAAGCAGCCCAACGTGCGCGTCGCTAACATCATGGTGGGCTGGGACGCAATGTTGTCCTGGGATGGTATTCCGGATGCCAAGAACTCCCACCGCCGACCATGTAACCCAATGAATGACGTGTTATGATGGAAAGCGAGCCCAGAGAGGACGAGGATATTGAGATGGCAGAGAGTGAGGAGCGAGAGACGGCTCGACGATGGATGGACCTACTGCATGGCAGTACTTGGAATCGGGCGTCTCCTTCGAATACGGGATGTCTGCGATCCGGTCTTTCCACAGCGATTTGTCACTCGTGATGCCTCTATTTTTGGAGATGTCTGTTGGTTGCTCAGGAATTTTTCGAGCACGCTGGTTGCGGTTTTAACACCCAGCCGAGGTACTTCCCGAAGTTCATTCGGAGTCAGGTCGAGGAGAAGGTGATGCGGCGTGGAGCGGAAGTTCGAAGATGAGATTCGCTTGCACTGTCTGTCACGTTGTTCGTCTTGGACGTCGTCCATCGCTCTGACTCTGTGGCTGTCTGTCGCTCCTCTAGCTGACCACACATCACCCAAAGACAGAAGTGACCCAAATCGCGATACCACCTCGCCGCATGCGCCTCTAAAAAGCCAAGCCTCCTGTTCGCTGCAACCCCCGGTCGGCCGCGTTGCCGAAGCTGCCACTTCATGGAAGCGAAAGAGTGTGGGTGCCGTTGAGCAGGTACGGGCTAGGCCGAGAGTGGAAGCTGTCAGTGTTGCAATGTCAAAATGGCCCGATGAGTGTCTTGTTCAGCCTCGATGACACGGCTGTGAAGAAAGGACTGGGCCAAGGCCAAGCGTAACTCAAAGTCTGGCGTCGAATACGGCGAATGAACAATCCATTCGCTGGCTTCTTGACAGCGCGACCAACAGCAGACCCAACGGTCCAACCATCTCAAGTTGAAAGGTTCAGCAACCCAAGTGGGTTGGGGCAAAAGGCCGGAACAAAAGGGCAACCCACACCGATACGCGAGCCTGCCCCCCCTCTCTTCGAGATGATGGGCAGACCGAGCTTCCCTATCAGGATAGTTGTGGTCTGTTCATGTCTTCCATAGCGGCCTTTGCCCATATTAAGGATTTGCGACGCGCATTTGATACCTTCCTATGTGGACATAGGGCCTCCTCGGTGTTGCTCAATCATCATGACTGTCTTAAGTCTTTTCTTGCCACCCCGTGTCTTTGCTGAGGTACGGAAGACATGTCGTCAACCTGACGGGGGATGATGCGACTGATGCCGCCAGTCACATGGGGGGGTTCACTGCTACTCCAAGGCCGAGTGCGGACGCCGAGCCAACAACCCAACAGCCCAACAGCGCCAACACGCGAATCGATCGGGTGTAAGGCGTGCCCGGATGGTTACAGTCCGGCGAGCACAGGCCGAGCAGGGCCAGGCCAGGCCAGGGCACACGATGGATGGGTACGAATATGGGGAAGCTGGCAAAAGGGGGACAATGTGACGCTGTCGCTGCAAGTCCCCCGAGTCAAGTTTCTTTTGATTGCTGCCCCAAGGCTTGGCTTCATCTCACGGGCATGCGGGCGAGATTGTCGATTGCTCTTTACGAGAGAGCTTCTCTTCTCTCTGCATCGTGATCGGGCCGCCGGGCGACTGCGGCCAGGGCCGGATAGAGAGAGCTTGTGGGACTCGAGCCGCACATCGACTTCGAATGGTACCGCAAAGTTGACAAGTTGCTTCTCGTTCCTGCAGCCGACCTTGTCTTTGTGCAAGATTCAGGCGGAGGGAAAATGATGCCACAGAGAGACGGGAGCATCAGCAACGAGAGAGAAGCACACGATATCTTTCGGTACGTACCGCTCGCGCGTATCATCGGTGCGTGCCTTGATAAGTGGGTATGGGTGGGGGGTGAGCCTCTCCAGCTGCCAAATCCGGTTAGTCTATCAGCTAAGCTTGTTCACACGGGCCGTCATCTTATCGCATTTACGAGTGGCGCTAGTGAGTCTCTTTCTGTCGGCCAGCTGCCGCCGGGTGGTGACAAGCGCGGATGGCCCCAGTACTGCGTTGTGTCTCGGTACCTGAATGGAAGGCGCCCCCAACCCTCGCTTCGTGCTGCAGGATCTCGCCATTCCAAGCCACCATCGACATGTCGCAACTCTCCTCCAACGGCCTCAATTCTTCTGTTTGGACTCCGTCTACGCACCTATTCCAATGTACGGCCAATGTCTCGATGGCTTCTAAACACCCGAGGTCAGCCTTGACATTGGGAATACACAGGACGTACCCGCTCGCTACCCACGCTATTTGTCCGGCAAGCAGCAGATGCAACCTCTTGGCCAACCTTGCAACACCAACTGCCTAGTCGACGCGATACAATGCACAACCGTACGAGAAACACAGGAAGCGGTTAAATGGAGGGAAAGGGGAGGTACAAACAAAAGATCCCAGGAACTTCCATATACACTACCACCCTTCCGGCATATGGGGCCACACGTTAAGATGGCAAATTGATCCAAACATGAGCGCACCCGAGCCGCACGCCATTTGCACTATTGGTTTGCCCCCGTAGGCCTGCGTCGTCTCATATATTATCGCGTCCCAACGAGGAAGCTGGTGTAGGTCTTGGCGGCTCATCGCTGGCCACCACACCTCTGGCAACACCAACGTCCCGCCGTCACGACTCGCTCGCTATCCGTCGCTGCTCCACCGCCGAAATTGCTCCTCTTATCTGAACACTCGCGGCCCCCCAGCCGGCGACCCCACGCGACCTCTTGCGCTTGGGGATGCAGCTAGCTATGCGGGCAAGACAGGGGCAGCTACGCATATCCACTGTTTGTTATCCGTAGCTATTCGCGACTTCACGGTACCGCAGCCAATGACCATGACATTGAACCCTGGGCATCGCGTCCTTTGGCAGGGGGAGAATGAGCTGCTTGGCTTTCTTTTCCCTATGCTGCGTTCCCTGCCGCTCCGGGCTTCCTGCATGCTGCCCTGCTCACATGGCACCGCTGCCCATACGATGAGCTGTTGTAAGGTGCTGGGGATCTCGCCGCCGGCCGTCTAGGCAATGTGCTCGATCGAGAGCTCCGGGGTAGGGACTCCCTACTTAAGACTCGCCCTACCCGCGTCGTCGCCATGTCTTGCTCTCTTTCGGTAGCTTTGCGCTCTGCCACATTCGTTCATTACCAAGGCAAGACCCAGCATCCGACAAGATGCGCATCTCGACCACCGTCTCCGCCTTCGCGCTCGCCCTGCACCTCGGCGGTGCTGCGGCCCTCGGTCCCCGTCAGGAGTCCGCCAGCAACGCCGGCGAGGCCAAAGGCTTCGTCGCCAAGAGCTTCATCATCGAGTACGCTCCTGTGAGTGCCCGCTGCGCGTGGCTGCCGCCTGGAGAAGCCTTGCCCCTGAGGTGGTCGTCCCCAGCTGACACTCACCTTTTTTGACACACAGGGAACCAGCGCCCGCCTCCGTCGTCAGAACGTCGCCTCCACCGACGGCATCAAGGTCGTCAAGGAGTTTGCCAGTGATGTCTTCTCTGGCGCCAGCATCGAGACCGACACCTTCACCATCGACACCCTGCAGGCCCTGCCCGACGTCCTCAACGTCTGGGTGAACCAGCAGGTCAAGCTTGATCCGATCGAGCCCATGGCCGCCGCCCCCGAGGACGCTCCCGCGTACACGACGCACAACGCTACCGGCGTCTCCAAGCTGCACGCACTGGGTATTTTCGGAGAGGGCGTCAAGGTCGGTGTTGTTGACACCGGTATCTGGTACAAGCACCCCGCCGTAAGTTCGCCGTTGCTGCCTGCATGGAAAAGCCTGGACTTACACGCCCTCAGCTCGGTGGTGGCTTCGGCCCCGGCTTCAAGGTCGCCGGCGGCTTCGACTTGGTCGGAGACGGCGAGTATCCGGCCAGCGGACCCAAGGCTCCCGATGACGACATCATTGACCACCAAGGCCACGGAACTCACGTTTCGGGCATTATTGCTGGCAAGACCGACTCGTAAGCATGCCTGGGCAGCGTCTCATTCAAAGCCGAGCTAATTGCGTCGCAGATGGGTTGGAGTGGCGCCATCGGCTACTCTGTATGGGTACAAGGTCTTCTCCCAAGCCGAGTCCACTGACACGGCCACGTTGATTGAGGCCTTCCTTGCTGCCTACAACGACGGCGTGGACATCATCACCGCCAGTATCGGCGGTCCCAGCGGCTGGTCCACCGACGCCTGGGCCGAAGTCGCCTCTCGTTTGGTCGACGAGGGCATCGTCGTCACCATCTCTGCCGGAAACAGCGGAGCCAACGGAGCGTTTTACGGCAGCTCTGGATCTTCGGGCAAGAACGTCATTGCGGTGGCATCCGTCGAGACCGAGGTCTTCCCCGCCATCCCCTTCGAGGCCACCTTCGGCGGCAGCAACACTACCCGTGTTGGATACCTGCCTTCTGCCGGCTACTTCCCTCCCACCGTGGTCGATTACCCCATCGTCGCTTTGAACACGGATACCAGTGCCGCTGCGGACGGATGCACTCCCTACCCCGCGGGCAGCCCCGACCTGACGGGCAAGATTCCCCTGGTCCGCAGAGGAACTTGCACCTTCCAGGTCAAGCAGGAGAACCTTGCAGCCCTCGGAGCGGAGTACATTTTGATTTACAACAACGATAGCCCGATGACGACTCCCGGGACTTCAAATACCGACACAATGATCGCTCTCATCACGGCAGAGACCGGCGCGTCTTTCATCAATGCGATCAAGGCCAACATCAGCGTCACCGCCGACTTTTCGGTAAACCCCGAGATCCCTATCGCTCTTGACTACCCGGCCGGCAACCGCCCGAACACCTTCACCAGCTGGGGTCTGCTGAACGACAACCAGCTGAAGCCCGACATTGCTGCTCCCGGTGGCAACATCTTCTCGACCTACCTCGACGGCGAGTACGCCATCCTGAGCGGAACCTCCATGGCCTGCCCGTACGTCGCCGGTGTTGCGGCTCTCTACATCAGCCAGCACGGCGGCCGCTCCGTGCAAGGCAAGGGCTTTGCTCGCGCTCTTTCCCGCCGCATCATCTCCAGCGGTTATGCCCTGCCGTGGTCCGATGGCTCCGCTACCGACTATGGCTACACTGCTCCCCCGGCCCAGGTCGGCAACGGCCAGATTGATGCCTTCAAGGTCCTCCAGTACGGCACCCAGCTCGAGTTCGACAAGATCCAGCTCAACGACACCCGTTACTTTTCCCGCTACCACGACGTCACCGTCACCAACAACGGCAAGTCCGATGTCACGTACAAATTCAGCGTCCAGCCCAACGCCGGCGTCGACGCCCTTGCCTGGATCCCCGCCACCGGCGGCCTTCCCGGCACCAAGCGTCTCAAGACCTTTACCCAGCTCGCCCCCAAGACCTACACCCCCGAAATCAGCCTTCCCAGAGACTTCACCCTCAAGCCGGGCGAGACCAAGACCGTCTCGGTCAACTTCAACAACCCCGACAACCTCGGCTGGAACGCCACCGGCCTGCCCCTGTACGGAGGCAAGGTCATCGTCCAGGGCAGCAACGGCGAGCTTCTGTCAGTCCCCTATGCTGGCGTCGGTGCTGACCTCCGCAACACCCTCGGCGGCGTCCACGAGGCCGGCTGGCCCCAGTCCGTCTCCACCGTCAACGACACACCCATCGCCGACAAGGCGACGTACTCGTTCGACCTCAGCATCGAGGCCCAGGACTTCCCCAAGATTTTCCAGAAGCTTATGTGGGGCACCCGTTCCGTGCGCTACGACATTTTTGAGGCATCGTGGACGGAGCGCCAGTGGGTTTACCCCCCGGTCGTAGGCCAGAACGGCTACGTCGGCACCGCCGCCTCGTGGGTCGGCGCCGGCCAGGTGCAGACCTTCGACCCGGCGCAGAACGATCCGAACGACACCTTCAACTACCCCCTGACCGACGTCGAACGCGACGCCGCCGGGTCGTACCACGAGCACTGGTGGTTCGGCAAGCTGGGCAACGGCAGCCAGATCGCGCCGGGCGAGTACCAGATCCGCTTCGCCTCCCTGCGTCCCTTTGGCGACCCCACCCACGCGGACAACTGGGACGTCTACAAGACGCCTAAGATCACCATCACCGGAAAGTACTAAAATGCGAGGGGATGTGATGGACGTGGGCGTATACAGAGATACATAATCTAGTAATGATATAATACATGATGGAACCTACAATCCGAGGATGACCTCCCGTGCCAACCCATGTATTGAGTGGGTATACGTGAATATCCTTGCTGGACTGGTCATTGGCTTTCTGTCTTCCTTTTTCTTATATTTCGACCGGGTCTCGGGTCGTCGCCATGGACTTTGACTTTTTCGAAGCAGCTGACGCCGACCGTCGAGGGCAAAGTGGGCGTTCTCATGACATCCCCGAAGCCGTCTCCATGTTCATCCACAACCGGCCTGGCGCGGTGAAAATGGCCCATTCTGGCCACCATGTATTCCCATTCCCGTCACTCGGGGTCGTCTTTCGTAACGTCGAGGCGACGGACGCGGTGTGTGGCACGGAAGACACGGAACAGCCAACAAGGGATTCAGGGCTTGTAGAGGCAGTGCTATCCTGAAAGGGGGCTGTGCCATGCTTTTGAGATCTCTTCGACAGGGGTTGTTGGGGGACCTATCGAACACAATACCGTCTACCTGGCAACTGAGCGACTCAGGCCTTTCGAGCTCTCTCATAATTGGGATTTGGGTTGAAAATGGCTGGCTCTGCCTTTTCACTGCCAGGGAAATGTGAATCCAGCGTAAGAAAGACAAGGCGCCTGACAAAGACGAGAAATAAGCGCCTCGAGATCGACATTGGCCAGGAGGAGCAAAGGGTTGGGGGAACCGCTGAGAAGGACGTCCAGGAGAAGAGGAATGGGTAGAAGGCCAAAAAGACAATGGGCAAGGTGCAGAAGCGGCAGATGACCGCCGAGGAGTTGACCGAGGGAGAGACGAAGACCTTATTTATGGCCAGACAAAGCAAAGTCGGCATTCATCAATTAAAAGCCAAGCTTCCAAGGCCTGCAAGCATCCTTCCAAAGAAGCCTTTCTGCCAAAAGGGCGCGACGCACAAGAGTTACTGGCCCGAAGACCCCGTCTACTTCATATGGCGGTCAAGATAGCGGCCCAGAGGGGCTACAAGAGCCTCCCCCCCAAGGGGCACAACAGCATCCAGCAAGGATGCCTTCTTGGCCTCGTAGTCGGGGGAGCCCTGAGAGGCGTGCTTGACCATTTTCTTCTCTTTCTTGCTCTTCTTCTCCTGCTTGTCCTTCTTCTCTTTCTTAGCCACGGTAAGAACAGCGTCCGTCGAAACCTCGGCGTTGGAAAGCATATAGCGGAGATGATCTCGCGCGGCAGCAACATTCTAGGGACAGATAAGAATAAGGCAACATAACAATAAAGAGTAGACAAGAAGACGTGCAGTGGGCCAGCGGGTGTTGCGCTCCTCGCTAGAGACCTCTAGGAGCTCCCGGAGCTCCGCCACAGCAGCGCGAGCTATCGCGGGGGTCGGGTCGCATCTCAAACAGGAGTCCTTAAGAGAACAATGGAAGCACAGATTGCTGCTCTCAACCTTGAAGCAGACACCTTTGCCACTGCCACGGATGGCGGCGGCATTGGCGCATGGGAGACACGGTACATCGCTCTCGACGAGACGGCTGCCCTCCTCCTTGGCTTTGCGTTCCGCAAACATGAACTCGGACTCGGGCTCGGGTGCCGTGATACGCAATCCTGGGTTTTCGATGAGATTCAAATTGAAAATTCGCACAAGAAGCCATGGACTCACTCTTCACGGGCCGCGGGCGGGGGCCGGCCTTCGCTGAGGGGATCGCGGGACCGACGAGGTTGGCAGCGGCGAGACCACGGGTGGCGGCTTGCGTGCGACCAAGAAAGACTTTGCCCAGGGCATCTTCCTTGGCGCGTGTGGCCACAGCTTCGTCGTTGTGGGTGGCTTCAAGCAAGTCAGCAAATATTGAACCGCGTCAAGTCGGCGCAATAACTCACAAGAAGAGGATCCGTCGTGGCCGGACATCTTCGGATTGTCATGAGTCTGTATAGTATTTAGAAAGACAAGTTGGAAGTATGTGGCAGCTCGGGTGGGCAGGATATCGTGATTTTACTTACGGTGCGGGTTGATGAGGTTGTTTAGGAAGGAACGGAACAAAAGGTGAAAACAGAAAATGGATATGATTGATACAAAGACACAACAACACAATCAAAAAGTGGGGGCCTTACAACTCGTAGGCACCGTTTCCCACATCCAACCACCTCACGCGATTAACCTACTTTACCAGTTGCGCGTTCCATAGGAGCCATCTTTGTCCGTTTCCTCAATGCATTCAACTTAAGACAGCCCAAGCTGTAAACTGTAACTTGCGACAATTCAGACCCACAACATTAGGACAATGAACAGAGACAGAATAAGCTGTTCTGTGCCTCCCTCACCGGTCGATGGGGATAGCCTGGGTAAGTGGCCACAACATGTCAATGCTTGCTATTTGGCCTTGGGTAAGGAGGCACGTAACTCAGCGCTCCCGGAACGCATCGTCTTGTAACAACAACTTCTGAGACAGCAGCACAGAGGAAGGGGATGGCAACGACACCTTCTTTCTTCATTGCATTCTCGTCACCGCGGCTGCGGCTCAGCAACCCCTTGCTTGTGTCCTCTTAACGGCGAGGACGACAAGAGCATCAGGGAGTCTAGGAGAAGCAGAGAATTTATGCTATAACTTATCCAAGTTTATCTAGAGACTTTTCAGCAATCCGAGAGAAGGAAGTTAGGTCTCTGCCTTGGCATTTCATCGAAATCGCAGGTGAGGTGTGGCGGTTGTTCGAGAAGTATTCAAACCACAACATGAGTCTGTGGTGTATGAGACAACTTGCCGACAGCCGATTAGAGGCCCAGAATTGGATGAATATCGTAAGAAAGACGAATGTATGGGCTTCAGACTGTGAATGACAGAGTCATTGGTTTCCACGGGTGGGCATGGGTGACCAGTGTGTATCATTGACAGTCATATGGTAGCATGTGCCTTCCTCCCTGGCAAGATACGAAAAGAGGTACAACTTGCGCAGAAGTATGACTGGCAAAGCGAATGTATCGTGGATGTATCGCATCGTAGGTGTGCGATCCTTTGTCCCTGACGTCCCCGCAACTGATAAGGTGCTTAACCTCACCAGTCAACAGAGCCGCCAGGGCGTCGTCCTATGAAACCAGTTGAGGCGAGCGACCCCAAGTCCTCGCACGTCAAACCGGTTTCCACAACAGACGGGCATCGACCGTAAACGCGTGAAAACTCACAGTCGGGGCCTCGCCTCAATTAGGGGCCAAGAGAACACGTTGAACCTTCCGAACGTCAGTACCGATGATGTACTCGAAATCGACAACCCGCAAGTAGCAGGCCAGGTTCAGTCCAAACTGGCAATCGTGTTCTTCAATGCCTCTCTGCTCTAGCCTCTCACCTTTCAATGGAAAGTTTCACATGCAACATCACGTATCGATGCAGAAGGTCAATCGATCAAAACTTGTTTCCCATTGCTCAGTCATCCTTTACTGCTGTGTTCTAGGCGGCCGCGCCAGGGGCGGCGTCGTCGGCGTCGTCGGCGGGAGCAGCGGGCTGGACGGAGCGGCGGGCTGGAGGGCTTCGAGGCCCTTAGGCTAGTGGCCCAGACCGCGCAAGTGCTTTTTGAGGGTTTCTTTACCCTCCCCCTCCTCGAGCACCCGAAGGTACTGAGGAGGCTCTGTTTAGCCTCCTCAAAGGCAAATTGGGCCTCTGCCCGCTTTCTCATCGAGGCCAGCTACGCCTCCTCTCTATCGGCCTTCTTCTCGGCCTTGTGCTTCTATGATTGACCGTTAGTTGTATTCAATCATTAGAGCTCTGTATGCGGGGGATAAACATACATTGCTGTTGCTGCGGTTGCGGTTGTGGTTGCGTCCGCCCCGATCTCCGAAAACGTCTTCTAAAAGCTCTCGCGCGGCCCTATTGCCGCCGTCGCCCCCGAAAACCGCACCCAGTAGCTCTTGCACGAGAATACGCTTGTCGTTGTTATTGTTGTTGCGTGGCATGGTCGCTATATACCGTGAGTATTGCTCAACTAGTTTCTCATAGGGAGGCATATGTTAAACAAGTTCAAGTCACAGCATAATCGCAATACTCAATTAGTTACTTGGAGACAGGATGAAAAAGGGCAAATATTTAGAATGCAAAGCGAAAAACGCGGAAAACACATCTCGCTCGTCAGGCCTCGCAGCTGACAACCGCAAGAACCGGTCCGGAAGTGTAAAGGTCAGACTGCCAAACACAACAATCAAGAATAATAGAATAGAAAAGGAGGGGGATACAAAAAAAGGAAATACGGATAGAAGAAGTGATTCACTTACAAGTTACGGCGGCTTCGAGTGTCTTTGTGTGATGTGTTGTAAATTAACTGTATGCTCTTGGATGGAGGATTTGATGGCGGTTACGAAACGAGAGCTTAGTAGGAAGAAACAGAGGAGAATGAAAAAGTAAGTAGGCTAACTTTATTATACGTACCTGTTACTCTATTGGCTAGTCTACCTAGCTGACAAGTTGTTGAAGCACCTTCCTGATGCTGCTTTCACTGATAATGCTTAGCAGAAAATCAAGTATGAGAGCCATATCAAATCTCTGATGAAGACCAAGCTCGTAACGTCTCTTAGATCTCCGGGCCTCTCTCTTCAGCAAGACGTCTTGTATGCCTGTATTTGCACCGATGCCCTCGACCCTCTTCCAGGGGAGACCGTGTTAGCTGCGCTCGGCACCAGACTCACAGCATCATCCGGAATGCCAAATCGCAACCCAACACACTCACAGAGTGATGTTTCCAACAAAAGCATCTAATTTTTCATGGTTGCAATAGCGGAGACATCTATATATCGCTTACTCGGTACGTGGCACATGGGATGAATGCACTTCAAGGACGACATAGTCAGCGCCCAAGAGCACGAAGCGCACATCCGAGAAGGCCGTGGTGCTTTTTCGAGCCCGCTCACTGGGCTACCATTGTCGCAGCTGTCCGTGAATAGCAAAGAAAGCACAATGTCGACAAGCTCCATGTAGTCAAGTCCAAGTCCAAAGCAATACTCATCTGGTAGTAAAACCTCACTCCTATCCTTCTTTTCATCCCTTCTTTTCCCTTGTTCCTTTCTCTGCCATCCGGCGTCGTACCTCTTTGCTGACGCGACTTAGCTGAAGGTCCCCGAGGGATCCAGTCTCACGTCCGACCGACTAATTGGACAACTTTGCTCTCTCGTGGTCTTGCTCATCGGTCCATGAGCGGGTGATCTTCGCCGTCGACGATGGTGACGAGTTTGGGCGCAACGTGGCTACAACCACATGGGATGTGAACTCTTCGGCAAGAGATGAAACCTCGGATGATGCCCCAAGACCTTGCAGTTGCTGTGTTGAATAGGTCGGTGTTCGCTACTTTTCGGAAGTGGAGGGTCGCAGTCAAGTGCTGAGGCCGAGGACGAAAGCTGGCAGTCTCTTAATGTTGCCGCATGTCCAATATCATCCTCTTCCGGAGAGCCACTTACACCCGTGGGATGTGGCTCATCTGAGGGGGGCAAACCACACCGGCAGTTGGAACACATCCCATGCCGTCAAGGTCAAGACATTAGGGTTCGCCTCGAGTGAAACAAATGTCCATGTTCTTATTACAATGCATCAAGTACGATGGATTGTGCTCCGGCATTACCACGCTATGTTTCCCGCGACCTGCCCTGGTTCTCAATGGCCCACAGCTCCCCGAATTTGCTCCCTGTCGTGGCTACAAGATCAGCCGGGCTGCCCGTCTCGATTATACGGCCCTGGTCCATCACGAGGACTTTTTCGAAAAATTCCATCACCATTTCGAGCCTGTGCGACACCATGACGATCGTGTACCGCCCAAACTCCTCCTTGATGATCTCCTGCATCAGCCGGTCCGTCGCGTAGTCCACGCTCGAGCTGACCTCGTCGAGCAGAAGGATACCTCCCCCGCGCCTCTTGGACCGCGCGTCCCTCATGCGCCGCCGGAGGATCGCCCGTCCCAGGCTGAAAAGCTGCTTCTGCCCCGCGCTGAGGCTGTCGGCGCTCATGCCCTCGTGCAGCCCGCCCAGCTCCTCGACGAAGCCAGCTAGCTGCACCGCGCGCAGCACCGAGAGGCACTCGGCGTCCGAAGCCGCCTCGAACGGGTCGAGGTTCGACTTGATCGTGCTGCCGTCGGGAAGGAAGACGGCGTCTTGGGGCACGGCAATGATGCGCCGGCGGAGCGTCGACCGGTCGATTCGGTGAAAGGGAACGCCGTCAATCTCGATGTTCTGCGAGCAGGTCGACACGGGGTCCAGCAGACGGAGTAGGAGGAGGATCAGTGAGGATTTTCCGCTGAAGCAAGTCAGTAAGCCTGCCTCGGGCTGTGCATAGATTGGACGCTGAGCACTCACCTTCCGGTTCTCCCGCAGAGGGCAACTTTCTGGCCGGATCGGATGGAGAAAGTGAGGTCTTTCAGCGCGAGACTTGGTGGCGTCGCGAAACCGTCTGGTGATGTCTGCTCCTCATTCCTTTTGTGATTCCCCAATTAGCGACGCCCGAGACACATCACGGTTTCGACTCACCTGTACGAAGCAGAAACCCCCCTGATTTCAATCTGGCCGTTCATAGGCCATTCTTCCGGCAGTTCGATGTCCTCACCTGCAAGATTCTCCGGGGCCACCTTTTCAGAAAATGTCTTGATACGTGCGACGGCCCCAATGGACGTCTCGAGCTGCGTGTAGGTTCGAATTAACCAGCTAATCGTCTCGCCCCAGAGCATTAAATTAATCAACGAGGCTCCAGTGAATCCGGAGCTAGCCCTGAGTCCGATAGCAAGGCCGACGAGGACGACGGCGAGGCAGGCGACCATGAGCTGCATCGTCACTACGAGCCACTGTTGAATCATGGCGAGCAGGTAGGCAGGCCGTTGTGAGGTGTCGAGCAGACTCTGGTTGAACTCGACATCCTTGTCTGTCCAGCCGAATGCACGAATAGTCGCTACACCTTTGATGGTATCAAGGAAGTGTGTGTAAAGGGGGCTCTTTGACTCCAGGTCCAGCAGTCTGAGTTGTCGACTTGTCCTCAAGTAAAACCGTGAAACAATCCAGCAGAAAAGAATGACAAAAGGATAGCTAACAGCCATAAAGGGGCTTCCAACAGCAATCACGACTCCCATGAAAATTGACTCGAAGAAGCTCATGACCGAATTCAAAAGTGAGAGGGGTAATTCCGAGTCAATTAGAGTCATGTCCTGTGAGAATAGGTTGATGATGGTGCCCGTGTCAACAGTTGTAAAAAATGTGAGTGGCGCGTGGATGACAGTGTGCAAGGCTTGTTGATGAAGCACTTCCCCGGAGCTCGTAGTCATATAGATAATCAAAGCGATACCGCCCGCCACGAGGGAGAAAAGCTGCAGAGCTTTGAAGAAGCCAAAAAGCCCAGCGTAGTACTGGCTGCTCTTGCCGAAGGTGTCCTCAGCCCAGAACTTCATCCAGATGGTCGGGAAAGTATTCCAGACGGCATAAGAGGCGGAGCCGAGCACGAAGACGACGGTGGCAGGCACGCTCAAACTGCGAAGATAGTGTAGGTACACTTTAGCGTCACCAACTTGCCTGGACTTATCCGTCATCTCGTCGACAATGGCCGGAGCAAGCTTCGGCTTCAGCACCGGCGAAGGGCCAGGCTTGCTGTCTGATATGCTGCCGGTTTCCGAGTCCGTGTCGGAGTCTGTTGCCTTAATTCCGAGGCTGGCAACGTATTTGTTGTCCCGCATCAGGTCGTAAAAGGTGCCTTCCTCGATGAGTGTACCATCCGGTCCGAGGGCGATGATATGGTCGGCAAGAGGGAGATATTTGATTGCGTGTGTGCACAAAACGGCCGTCGCCCTGCGCCGGCGGATAATGCCATCGATTGAAAACACCTTGTTAAAGACTGCGGCGGCAGTATCGTTATCAAGGCCGCTCAAGACGTCGTCCAATATTAGGAGCCTGGTATTGAGGTACAGAGCACGGGCAAGAGAGACGCGCTGTTTCTGCCCACCGCTGAGCATGATGCCGTTGCTTCCAATCTTCGTGTCGTCGCCATACGGTAGGAGTAGCAAGTCCTTAGAAAGCATGCATGCGTCGATGATCTCGTCGTACCGTGCTTGGTTAAAGGGGGAGTACCCAACAATGTTGTCTTTGATGGAGCCATTGGAAAGGAACGGGTTCTGTTCGCAGTATCCGATGGGAGCACTGAGTGAGGGGACCGAGACCAGACCGCTACTGAATGGAACCTCGCCGAGGAAGACTTTGCATAGTGTGGATTTGCCCGACGCCACAGGGCCAACAACAAGTGTCAACTGAGATGCTGGGACGGACGCCGTGATGTTCTGGAGCACCATCTTGTCTGCCGTCCAGCCGAAGCTGCCGTCCACAATGGCGATGGCAGGGCCCAAGGAACAGCTCTCGGTGCTTTGGCCGGCTGGCTTGTCGATAGACTTCAGAGGGATTCCTTCCAAGCTATCTCGATACGCGGTTTCTTCGGATTGCTTATCGTTCCGTGCTGATAAGTAGGTTGATTGCCGGAAGTCGACGCGTGGATCCGCCTCAAGAAACTTCTGGATGCGTCCAACACAGGTGAAACCGGCAATCAGACCCGGGATAGATTGAAAGAGCATGGCCAATGGGGCGTTGAGAAGAACCAAGAATGAAAATGACGTGAAGATGGTCGTGACATCCAGACGGGACTGCGCGAAGGCAAAGGTCACGGCCGGGGAGATCATTGCTGGCGAGAGCGCACCAAGTGCTGAAACGATCAGCAACCATCTGAACCCGTTGCCAATCTGCATCTCTTCGACCCTCATTTTTTGCACGAATTCCCCAACAGGGCCCGTGATGCCAGAAATACGTAGGTACTTCATGTTGGAGATGACATTTGCAGTAAGCCCAACACGCTTCTGTATCTGGGCCATCCAGCGAGATTGCCGCTCGCCCGTGAACTTTGCGGCCACCGCTGTGATGCCGGTACATATTAAGATCACAATAATGGGCGCGATAAATGCTGCACCAAGCTGGCGCTGTAGCAGCCAACAGCCAAGGGCAATTTCAATGAAGGTGGCCCAACATTCGTGCAGGGGGTAAAAGCCACGAACAATTCTTTCCACGTCGGTGCTCATGAGCGTGGCAGACTCAGAATCGCCATTATTATTCGCGAGTGAGGCTTCCGTGGTCTTCTTGTAGACGGCTGCCGCCAAGCAACCCCGAGCCATGTAAAGGACTCGCTGGTGGAAGTAGTAGTATAGGGCGGTGGAGACGGCGATGCCCGTGTAAACCAGAAAGGCGGCACCTATTAGCCCGTAACCCTTGTTTTCCGGTGCGTCCGGATCTTGAAGATACTGGAGAAGAGTCTGGATGAAAAAGGGCTGACTGTAGGTGAACCCGATGAGCGCGAGTCTAGGCACCACTGGTAGGAGTAATGGAACCGCGAGCGACTTGGCTAGAGCTCGGGCGAGTCCATGCTTTTTGCCGCGATACGTTCCCTTATCGAGTTCCCGAGCCAGCGCGGCTTGCATCTTCTCTGCTATCATGCCTTGATCGAGGGCGTACAAGTCCTTGACCGTGAGAACGTGGCGATAGCCATGGAGAAAGAGGCGGTTAAGCCAGAAGTAGACGCCCAAGCTGAAGAGCCCGCTCGTCTCCTCGGGGCTGTGCTCTTCTGCGGTCCAGCGAATCCACCTTGTCTTTCTCTGAGCCTCGACAAAGAGTATGACGATCTTGACAGCCAGTGAGGCAGTGAATAGCCTAGCGAATAGTTGCGTCGGAGCCGACGTTCCGGCCACCAACCAAGATGTCCGAGTCTGAGCAAGATCGAACAGGATCTGAAGGAAGATATACCCCGTTAATAGTATCGAAGGTCTAGGGGCTCTTGAGTGTTCGACATAAGACAAGCCGATCATGCAGAGGGCAGCAAGGAGACCGAGGGCTGACGCTGCCGCTGCTAGCCCATCGACGCGCGAGCCATCAGAGGTAGTTCGAACAATGAGTAGTGCGAACTGAAGTGTGGCGAATATTGTGATGATGGCCTTGACAGACTAGATGTTAGTACTAATCAAGAAGACTACTCGTGATGCTGCAAGGGCCCACAAACCAATTTTGAGGTCTCTATGCTCTTAGCGCTCACGATACGAGGTTTCCGAGAGAGGTAGGCAACGCGGGGAAGTGAGAGAGTTGCAAAAACGGCAGCCGGAATAATAGAAAGGAAGATGCTCTCGAATCGGAGAGTAAAGTCAAAGTCGCCACGGCATCCGAGGACGGCGGGGCCGAGCGAGTCGTCGTTTAGACATATTGAGCCCATGATCCGGATCCGAGTCCGTCTTGGCTACGGGGAACGGTGCAAAACTCGCTCTTCAGTACACGGTTCGCGGGTCCGGAGCTAGGAATTGATGTTGTGTGGATTTAGTGTCACGAGCTTGGCGACGAGTAGCGACAAAGGAATGTGGTGTGAGAAAGCGAACAGACTGGGCTTGTCAAACCAAGCTTAATATGTGTATTGCTGGTGTGGTTTGCTGACATCACGTGGAACGAACACCAACGGAGTTGAAGCTCGTTGCTGGCAATTGATTTCCTCAACAGGAAATTCCGTACGCAATCCGGCCAGGGTAGGGGATGCCTGGTTATCGGCGAGCGGCCCTGGAAGCCAGTGACGAAACATATCTGAAAGGTCCCAGTATCGCGGCGCATAGTCGAATACGCGTACGTAAGCCTACCTTATCTTGCTGACATCCAGCAGAAAGAATCTTATGTCGGACCGTGCTGTTGGGACCAAGAAAGCGGCTTAATGAAGCTCCGGCGGGTCAGCCTGCAGGTGTTGGTTGATATGTGAGCAGGACTGGCCGACGCACGAGGTCAAAAGCGGAAGGTCGTTGGCGTTTAGTGGGCGGGAAACGCGTTGAACTTTGGCGAATCGAATTCTATCGGATGTATCCGAAGAGACGCCGCCAATGGCCACGAGCGTATGCGGGGCATTGTATGACATTGACCCGGGGGGATTGGTTTGCTGCAAGTCGAATGGGAAATGAAAGAATCGCAAAAAACGTTTGTGTCCTTGTAAGTTGCGTTCGTTGGAGCCGGGATATTCATCCAACGGTCCACCAGGGGGAGACCTGATACTTGTTAGACCTGAACCAGTAAGCGGGTGCGAACTCTTGCCAAGGATATCCTGGGCCTAAGATACAGGCTTGGCTTACGAACAGTTGGTCCGCGTGTGAGCGAATGGGCGTCGAGACTGGTAAAGAGGCATCGGTGAAAGACGGACGCGTCGGCTTGATGCAATGGCAGCACTCCAGACCACGACGCCGATGACGAGGCAAACTGAGGGTGTCAGGACCTTTTGCCAAGCGCAGGGAGAAGCTGGGAGTGGGGTTGTATGTCCATTTCCGATAGACAAGCCATTCCCACGTTGTCGTTGGTTGGCGCTGGTTATCCTGGAGTGCGTGGGATACAATGCAGCAAGCCAAGATTATCCGACCCTGGTTACCTAAGGCACCTACAAAGCACAGACTTGACATAATCCACTTATGTAATCAGAACAGACGATTCACACCGCCACCAATTTTCACCAGCCTCACACCATCAACAGCCACTTCTCGGCTCAGTGGGGAGATGAAGCGCCCACCCCCAAGTGCCCAGTGTTATGCTGTCACACTTCGGCCGGCACCGGCTCGGAGTGGATAGAAACGGCCGCGGCCAAGCTTCAGCGTCAGACGATGCATGACGGCCCCCCAAAACCGAGGCAACACTACCTGACCATGGGCTGAGCTGAGCTGCGCCGAACTGATCTCGTGGCTTTTGACTTTCAAAGTGGACTGATTGCAGGTTCAAGGACGTAAAAGGCCACAAACGCCGAGGAGGATCCCGCCTACAGACTCGCTCAAACGCACAACACTGGAACCCTCTAAAATACCACGGATTTCCAGTCACAGACATCCACATTAGGTGGTCGATTCATATCCAACTCGACTGCTAGGATCAGAACCGGCTTCGTTTCCACGCTCACTCGCTCGAGAGTCAAATAAAGAACGCCGTCAAAGACTCGCGACCAAAGGGAAGCGACATCCGACGCCCAGACCGCCAAGAAAAGAGGACTAAATAGCAACGCCCGCCATGTGCATTCTTCTCATTAGCACCGCCCACCCTGATTACGCGCTGATCGTCATCGACAACCGAGACGAGTTCATCTTGCGCCCGACCTCCCGCCCGCACTGGTGGTCCCATCCTTCCGGTGCGTCGGTCCTCTCCGCCCGGGACCTCCAGAGAGCGGAGAAGGGGACGTGGCTGGGCATTACCAAGACGGGCGTGCTCGCCGTTCTCACAAACTACCGCGAAAAAAACACCGGGGATGCCGACCGTCCCGTCCACGCCGTTCGCAGCCGCGGCGGCATGGTCACGGCCTGGCTGGGATTCGACCCCGCCGAGCCCGTCGCAGAATCGGTGGATCGCCTCGTCAAGGAAGGTGGCACCAGGGGCGTCGGCGGCTTCTCCATGGTCGCCGGCAAGCTGAGACGGAAACGCGACAGCGACTCGAAGCCCGCACGCGCGCTCGAGGCCATCGCCGTTGTCTCTAACCGGTGCGGCGAGCTCAAGGACGTGCCTTGGATCGCGGAGCAGCGTGGCGAGGTCTATGGCCTCAGCAACGACGTATACGAAGGTCGCGAGCCGTGGCCCAAGGTCGTGAACGGAAAGCGCCTCATGAATGAAGCCATCCGGGATGCCGTCGCCCGGAATTTGGACGAGGATGCTCTGGCCAAACGACTCTTCGAAGTGCTCGATACCGATACTTTGCCCAGGCACCCGGGTATGAGCCTGGCGGATTACATCAAGGAGTTGAAGCAGTCCATCTTCATCCCTGCTCTAGGGGACGATGAACACCGCAAAGCCATGCAGGAGGCCGTCTCGAGAGGGCCGGGCCAGTGGGCTACCGACGATCAAAAGGCGGCCGAAAGCCTGCAGCTCGGTGAGCGGCCCGATCCACCGGCGCAGGCTGATCTGGGATTCGAGCAAGGCTTATACGGGACCCAGAGACAAAGTTTAATACTTGTAGACTGGGACGGCAACGTTACGTATCGCGAGAGGGCCCTTTGGGATGGAAATGGAAACCCGATTGAGCGGGGCCAGGGCGACGAGGTATTCAAGTTCAAGATCGAGGGTTGGGAGAGCTGAGAGCTGCAAGATGCATCATGCGGTCGGGGTAAGCGCACCGTGCATCGAAAGCAGGTAGCTAGCTGCCTACCTATTTACCTATCTAGGTATCTAGGTAGCTAACTCTGTCCTCGAGGGAGGATCGGTTCCTGTTTCTGCATCATGATACGACGTATGTAATGAGTCAAGAGATACAAGAGGGGCATTTGCAGACTCAAAGAAAGAGCATCCTTCCATGATGAACTGGACGTGACACCCGTCGTATCCTAGGTAGGTACCTGATGGGGGTGGTCCTGCGTCATGTCCTGCATCATCATCAGCATCAATGAAGCCATCGTGATGGAGGCGTTCTTGCAGAACACGGCTACAAATACCAACTACCAGGAAGTCTTAACATTATGAACCTTCCGTCCGATCCTTATGAAAAATACCACACTCGGCAGGAACTGGATGCATTTTCAGCCTTGACCAGAGGCATTTTCTCCAACAGGCCGTGCAACGCGTCCTCCAAACATCCCACCCGCACAACATCTGAGCACCTCTTTTCAAACCTCTTTTCATCTGAATCACCTCCAAACTCAGACGTGTATCGGCTGCAACTCGACGCTCCCACTTGTTCACCCTGGGCTGCATGCTCTGACAGTTAAACGCACTTTTTCTCATCCCTAATCTATACAAGAGCGTGCAATTCACCACCCCTTTCTGCCTCCCTTTGCCCCGCCGTCTTTGTCTTCCCAGCCATGTCCTCCGCAGAGCCCGGTTCTGGCTCCTTGCTTGGCTTGGTCCTCCTCACCCACACCGCGCGTTGCATCGTCACAATTCTTTTTCATTGTGTCAAAATCCTCCGCGCCAGCCTGGATCTCATCCCGCTTTGGTTCCGTACTCTTGTCCTTGCAGCCAAGCTCGCTCTCAACTCCACCATTCAGTCAGCGGGCATCGTTTTGACCTCCTCCATCAACACCTTCGACCTGTGGCTGAATACGCTTGGCATCATTTTCTGGACTCTTTCATTCACTACTTTCCTCGTCTTAATAATACCTTGTGCCGTCGTCATCATTCTCTTGGAAAAATGCGAGACCGCTTATCTGCGTCTTCCTTCCTTCCCCTTCGAAGCCGCCGCCCACGAGTTTCTGGACCAGACGCCTCCCGACCAACCATCTCTGGACCCGTCGGACCCGTCCGTCATATTGACGGATACGATATCGAGCGTGCCAAAGAAAACACCGTCGTCCCGAGCATCGACGCTAAGAAAGCACGCCCATCGGACCTCCAGTCGACCCAGCCGCGTCCAGAGGTTCATCAGAAACATCACAGTCTATCTTCTGATGCTGATCAAGGAGGTGGCAACCTTGGTGTTTCCCAAGGAGGCGGATCCCACGTGCAAGACGACTCGGAGCTCACACGATGCTCAGAAGCCTGTCCACCTCAAAATCCGCTACCAGTCGCACAGAGTGACCCAAGCCGCCAACTTCATCTCGATCGTCAAAGACGCGCTGCTGTCAAAGATCGTCGAGCACTGGGAGAAATTCCCCACCCCAACACCGTCCTCACGCGCTCTCCATCTCCAGATGAGGCCTTTCTTGACCTGCGAGACTCAAACAGAAACCAAGGTAGCCAAACCATCCCGAGATCTGCCTCAGGAATACCATCATCGATCTACAGGGTTCGTCGTCTCTCCGCCAGCTTCTCCGGAGGAGGCCCTCTTTCAAGTAATCCAACGGTCGCCTGCTCGAACACCATCGCCACCACCGAAATCGCAGCGCCCTCAAAAGATCAGAACCAAGGAATACACACATCCAATCACGGGGGAGACATGGGAGACGGTGCTCTACGCTCCGCCGGGAGTGGCAGTCCCATCTTTGGAAGCTCCAGGAAAGAAGACCCCCAGCCCGTCCGGCAAACCGACCAAACTCAACAGCCAACTCTCAGCCGAGGAGCTGCCGACAAGAAACGGCTTCCCAAGTCTCGCACTCTAACCGTCCTGTCCAGTCTCACGGCCTCTCTTTCCAAGTCATCGCTGACAAGCTTCACCGGGAGCGAGCGCAAGGTTTCTCAGCAGACGGTGCCGTCTCGCAAAACCAGCACCTCTTCAAGCTTTGGATCTAATGCCCCGACCAGAACCGTCACACCAACCCCGGCGACCGCCAACGACAATCCGTTCATCATTACCACCGCTCAACCATCAGCGTACTGGACGGGTCGTTTTTTATCCTTACAAGATCGTTTTCAAGGCGAATGCCTGCAGGAAAAGACCCTGGCGACTTTGATTACCGCGCACGCAACAAAAGCCACTCTTCTAGCTCAACAGCGAGAAGCTTACAAGGACCGCGGAAACCTGCCCTTGAGCACGACCACTGCGCTCGATCATTATGGCACTGCTGCCATTCGGGGACCTAGCCTTCTGTCGGACGAAGACAACTGTTGCCTGCGCATCTTCCTACACCTTGACGCTCTGTGTGGTACCCCCGAAGCTCAGAAGAGTCTGCAAGCCTGGCAAGAGGCGTACGCGCGCAAGAATAGACGCGAGGCTCTTTTACCGAAAAGCACAAGCGTGGAAAGGGGATTCGTGGCACGTCTCTTTAGTGGAAGCAGCAAACAGGATATGGGTGGCTCTCGGTCGGACAAGGAGACAACAAAGGGCAAGCAGGTTTTAAGTGCGTTTTGACACTATTGATATCAGAAGGGGGGGGGCAGGGAAACTCGATAAAAAAGAAGCATCATGGTTATCGGCGTTCTTTATTACATGATGGAATCGGACTGGGGAGATACGGAATCTGCACTACTAGCTCATTGTTACCCTCGGAAAGGCAGGGAGAGTTGTTGTTTATGTACGAAGCTGGTACAAGGGATACGTCAGGCAGACACCCTTGCAGTAGTATGTTTAGACGGCGGTTACGAGAGATGAAAGCTTAGGACAGAATACCCGGTTTTTTTTTTAACTTGTACAATGGAGCGCGACCGTCTCCGTATGTCCATCCCCAAACGCCTGCTAATGCATTTCAGTGACCCAGTGTGTGTCGTGTCGTGGCGCCCCGCCACTGTCTATGCTCCTCTCTTTCTCTCTGGCTCTCTCATCCTAGTTACGTACAAACACCATCGCGCTGGTGGGTCTAATCCTCGGCCTTCTTCCTGAGCTTGAGATAGTCCCTGATCTGCTCGTGCTTGCTCGCGAAGAACATGCCGAGCTTGTCGTTGCGCCACACGAGGACGCCGATCTCGGCTGCGTAGCCTGCAATGTCCTCGTACTCGCGGGGGCTGTCGAAGTCGCGGAACAGGAAGCCGCTCGTCGTCGTCATGCGCTCCGTCTCGAGCTGCCACAGGCGGATCTGGTCGATGACGGTGGGTGGCAGGACGGGCCGGCTGCGGGCGGCGGCCATGCGGTGCATCTGCTCGTGGGCGTGGGCGGCGAGGTAGGAGATGATCTGGTCGGCCGTGATGCCGCGCTCGACGGCGTTGCGGATCGAGTTGCGCGTGAGGCGGCCCGAGACCATGTCGGCGAAGCGGAGCTTGAGCTTGCAGAAGAGGGAGAGCACGGCGATCTGCAGCGGGGTCTGGCCGTAGGCGTAGACGCGGTAGTTGGTCTCGACGATGATGCTGCCGGTGGCGCCGCCCTTGCCGTCCTCGCCGCCGCCCGGGGTGAGGCCGTTGGAGGGCCGCGGGGCGGTGGCGGCGGCGAGGGCGGCGGAGAAGCCGGCGCCGGCGCTGCGGAGGGCACTGGAGCTGCTGGTGAGGGTGGTGGCGAGGCGGGTGGGGAAGTACTGCTGGGGCTTGTGGGAGGGGATGTAGATGAGGCCGAAGTCGAGGAGGCTGGGCAGCATGTTACGGCGGGCCTCGGTCAGGGCGTTCGTGTCGTAGGGGCGGCCGAGCTCGAGGCTGGCGAGGAGGAAGAGGAAGCTGAGCATGTCGGTGCTCTCCATGCCGGCGGCGTCCTCGGCGTGGTCGGTGGCCTCGAGCCACAGCAGCAGAAGGGTCCAGACCTGTGCGTTGGCCTCCTGCAGGAGGAAGGTGAAGCCGGCCTGGGTGATGCCGACGGCGGAGCCCTGGCGGCGGACGAGCTGGCCGGCGACGAGCAGGTTCTTAACGGACGACTTAGGCCCGCCCAGGTCGGCGCCGCCGGGGTTGACCGTGTTGACGATGTAGTGCAAGATGTCCTCCCACTTGCGGCGGGCGTAGCGGTCGAGGAAGGACACGGTGATCTCGGGCGGGACGGGGAGGGACGAGGGCACGCCGAACGAGTTGTGGGTGCCGCCGCCCTCGAGGGCGAGACGCAGCGAGTTCTTGAAGTTGGTGGTGAGCTGCATCTCCTGGGGGCGCTCCTTGGAGGGCACGGTGATCTGGAGGATGTGGAGGCTACGGAGGGTCGAGATGGCCTGGTCTTTCTGCCTGCAGAACGGTGTCGAGGGATTGGGTTAGTCGTGTGTGATTGGGACCGAGGGGGGGGGGGGGGGGGGGGGGGTCTTTCAAGCGCGCACCTTCTCGATTCCGGTTTGACCCAGACGTCCAGGTCCTCCAGCAACATGGGCTTGGGCATGTAGAGAATGGCCATGACTATAGTCTTTGCTGGTTGGGCTCCGGGATCAGTAAACCTGCGTTCCGACGAAAACCCCACCCCCAACGCACGACGCGCGCGGGTCGGTCGGGGGGGACGGGCTGCTGCTCACCCAACGGCGGAATCATTCTTCGGAAGATGGCAAAGGCCGTCGAGGGCTGCAAGTAGAGCTTCCTAAAGGTCGTGCCCGGCAGCTTCTCCAGGTAGTCGGCCAGCTGGAGCGACTGACCCGAGCTGACCGACATGATGGGCAGTTTTGCGCGCTGGAGGGTGGGGGGTCTTTCTTTTCGACAGGTGGTGGATGTTTATCTCATGTTTCAGGGGCGAGAGACGCGCAGGTTCGGGATCGGTGGCTTCGAGTCCCGGAGGAGAGGGGATCGCGGAGACCGTTTCGTGGGGTTGGACGTGTCGGTCGAGGAAGGCCAGCAAGTCACGATGATTTGCGACAGACGGCGATAGCGGTCATCGTTCAGCGATTGACTGATGGCTGCAGGGGTCGGCGGAAGTTTCCGCCTCAGGCAGGGGGTCTAGGTACGTACCCACCTCAGCTCTTATCATCTTTATCCCTATCGGTCAAGATACGTACTGCTCCTTCCCAAACGTCATCCTCCCTTCCTCCAATTGCCGAAGCTCGGCCGAGGTCTCTCTCATCACTCATTGCTCATCTCATTCTCATTCACAACTCACCTTCATCTTGTGCCTGATCCTCCCGGTCCCTCCTCAATTCAGCGAAGAGCCCAAGATGCCTCCCAAGTTGCCGCCCTTGCGCTTCGTGCGCTCAGTGAGTTCCCACATAGATGTCGCCAGGTGGATTGGTATCTAAACCGAACCCCTGCCAGGTTCTCAATTCGTTCGCAAAGGACTCTGGCCTAGAGCCGAGGTGAGTGAGCATGCACCGGGGCTTAGGACATCAATTCCAGTTCTACGTGCCTGCGAAACGTTCATCTCAAAATTCAGACATTGACAGATGTCAGATTGCTCGGCAACAACGTGAGATGATGCCTGGCTCATACTGGAAATCCCGACTCACCAGCTTCTAGTTCCGGGTGACCGGCGCTTCGGTTGGCAAGGTCGACTTTGAGCTGGCCATCCAGAAGGAGCACACTGTGTGTCTCGCTCCCCATTCGCTGCTATTTGACGGAGCGATCCTTGCTGACTTGATAAAGAACCGTCTCTCTACAATTCATGGCGGCACCCTTGCCAGCCTCGTCGACCTTGGCGGCTCGCTCGCCGTGGCCTCCAAGGGCCGCTTCATGACCGGCGTGTCAACGGACATTAACGGTATGCAGCAGTCAACATAAATCAGATGAGCTCGCCCACCGATCGTCGACAGCATGCTGACCAAGCCAGTCACGTACCTGAACCCGGGAGGGAAACCGGGCGATATCATGACAGGCACTGCCATCTGCGACAAGAGTAAGCTTCGGCCCAGCCGGCGTTGTGGGATATAGTTTTCTGACTGACGTGCCCGCAGTGGGAAGAACCCTGGCGTACACCACCGTCACCTTCTTCAACAAGAAGGGAGAGCTCGCCGCGCGAGGCAGCCACACCAAGTGAGTCCCGACCTCCCTGCCAGGCCCCTATCGCCATTTTCTCGCTGACTTTATAAGGTACATTGCAAAGACATGGGAGACGGAGGACTTTGTGGCGCCGGACGAGTACGTTGCGGAGGAAGAAAAGTAGAAGAGCATGCCGAAATGCTCGACAGTGGGACGAGTGAGACAGTTGTAAAGACCAGGACCAAGAGTATAGAATTGGAGGGAGACATGTCTTGATAGGTGCATATAAATAGCACCATCAAGCTTTATACTATTTAGATTAAAAATGAGTTACTCTGTGTCAAGACTCGTTGCCGCATCCGTAGCCGTGGCCGTGGTCGTAATCATGGCTAAAAACCTGCGCCCCCACGTACTCCAAATTAGGAAAAGAAGTAAGTCCGTCCCCAGCACACCTCTATCGCCGTTTGTCTTCGCAGCCTCTCATGTGCTTCCAAACGAGCAGCAAGCGACCCTCTCACAACAAGCCTCCCTAGACAACCTGCTCCATGTTCTTGGTACGTTGCTCCTGCTCCTGCTCTTGTGGCTCCTGTGGCTGCTCAGGCTGCGCCAGGGCATATTTTTCCGACGTTGCCAACACAAACAGGAGGACAAGGACAACAAACGTCAGATAGGGGTCGAGGAAGACGTCGAGGAAGAGCTTAAAGTACCCCAGCCCGTCGCCAGCGTAGGGAGAAACCACCAAGCTGGACAAGACGATGGACAACACCAGCCACACGACGCGGACCAGCCAGAGAATGCCGGCTGTGAGCATGAGGTCCGAGACCTAGAGGTTTCCTGGATCAGCATACGGCTCCAATCGATCGTTCTCAACTTAGATACCGATTTTTAAGAAACGGTACCCGAGAAAGAAAGAGGGGGGGAGAAAGAAAAAAAAAAGAAAAAAAAGAGGGATCTCGGAAACAAACGTACCTTACGCAAAGGGGTACCGAGAACCTTCTTCCGGGTCTTGACAATGTAAACCAGGACGAAGATGGCGCAGATGATGTGTGTTGCGTAGAGCGCTGCTTCGAGGCTGAAGGAGACGATGCCGCGGATGTAATAGGACATATCGGAGTCAGAGCTGTCGTCGTAAGGGTCGCTCGCCTTCGCAGCCCAGACGCTGATGGTGAGGATCATGGCCGTGAGACTGGCCAGGAGCACCCAGATGGCGGCGCCATGAGCCCACTTCTTTCCGCGCCCCTTGGACGTCTCGTCGGGCTGGGATAGTGTGAGGATCCGGGCGAGGTAGAAGAGGGAGAGGAAGATGGCCGCCGCCCCAAAGTGTTGGATGGGTATGGAGATGCTTTCCTGGGCCCGGATGGTGAGGTAGCGGCTTGAGTAAATGTCATACGGTTCATTTAAAGTCCTGGCGGTCATGGCCCCATGGATTACCACTATAAGATTGCCGCTGGAGACATTTGGCGTCAGTACATCGCAAATCACTGGAGGCTTGACGCCGGAGTTCGGGCAGGGGGACGGGGGAAATCCACAAAGTACTCACAGGAAAAACAGCCGGAAGCCGAGCTTGGCGTATTTCACGAACCGGAAGCTGTTCACATCGCCGCTCACCAGTCTGATAGTGAAAAAGTGGAAGAGAACGCTGAGAGCCAGGGCGGAAATGGTGACCAGTCCCACGAGCACGAGGCTCACCGTGTATGTGGTGACAAGGGGGTCGTACATGTCGAAAGCCGGCTCGCTTTTCTGTTCTTGTTATAAAGAGCCGCCGCGGTCGTCGCGCGAGATGTGTGAGTGTTGAAGGGGCCTCGATGGTCGTCCTCCATCACGCGTGATCCCCCCCTCGGGACAGCGCTCCCATATGTATTCGCATCCTCCCGGCGAAGGATCTGACGATATTTTCCCAAGGGCCCCGCCGCGGTAATCCCTTTTGGGCCGCAGTGATTTCCGTGATCGTATACACCGGCGGCTGCCTGCTGTGCCCCTCGTGCTGTGCCGCATCCTTTCACGAATCCCCACTTCCGGGCGTTTGACTCCCATGGATCCAATACGCTTTCGCACTCGGTTCGCTGGCAGGCCCATCCATGTTGCCCGCCAGCCCATTGGCAGGCCGCTGTCATTTACCCCCCTAGGAAGGACATGGGCTGAGTCTTCGTGTCTTGAAAGGGAGAAAGGCCTCCGGTGGAAGTTCAAAAACATGGGCCGATTCTGTGCTTGTTGGTCGTGACTCTCCATATCAATTGTGATCAAATGTTGACCGCCCGTTGGCGCGTGGACCGTTCCTTGTCTCGTGCTGGCGGGTGCGGTGGATCCTGTGGCGCCGGTTAGTTTTGAAGCTTATTTTTTTTTTATATCTTTACCCTCAACGAATCCCGTCTGCCTCAACCTGACGTGCTGTAGCTATGAATCAACGATGTGTGCTATCATCTTTTGTCTTTATCAATGGCTTGCATGTAGGTTTTGCTGGTACGAATGATGATCCTATGTAGGTGTCTTACCGACTGAAAATCCATTGTGGTATGCATGAGCGGCGGATGTTGGGCGCTTCTGGACGCAGCAGTGCCCGGGGTTGGAGACTTCTACCGCTTCCGAAAACCGCATTAATCCAAACTGGGATCTCATCACGATGTCTCCCACCACCCTCGAAGTGGCAGTGTCTTGCTGCGGTCGTGCCCGGCAGCAACCTAGCGGCTTGGCGATGGAACTAAGCATCTCCTCCAGGGATATTGCAGCCTTATCTGAACGACCTTCGAATGGCTGTTGGCTAATCGACTGCCACTCGTGACAGTTTGCAGTTCATCGTGATGCCCGATCACTGATGAATCCCACAGCACGTGTCGAGCTCCATTTCGACAAAGATTGGATGCTAGTAGAACAGAGCGCCTCACCCGGGTTGTGTCATGGTGCTCGTTGTATCTCGTGTACGTCTTACAGGGCTCCTGACACACAAGGTATTGTTTCCCGTACCGGCTTGCATGCATAGCCACTCGCTAGATGGCATTCATCTGGAGGGTTACTGCTTGAGCTAGTAGTGATCAAAGCAATTAGAGAGAGAAAAAATCATGTACTGAGACTAAGATGACAGCACCGCTGGCGAGAACTTCCAAGGTCGGGCGCGATGCCAAGGAACGTAGATATCTTGGCATCTCGCCCGCTGTGCCATACTTGTGAAGGGAGCAAGTCTCATCGCCAACCAGAGTCCCGATCCAAGACCGCCGACTTGCGGGGCGGGACCCGTTTCCCTTCCCGGTGCGCTTCTAGACATAACAGTTCCCGGTTGCGACGACTCTCTTTAGGTGTCAAAGTCGTCTGGCGAGGGAAAGTCGCCGTTGAGCTGGTCGTAGGAGCGGTAAATGCTCGCTGCTAGCTGGGCAAGGTAGAAGATATCTAGAGTGCTTTTGCTCGTCAGCCCCGGTTTCTTTGGCTTCTCCTGTTCGTTGCTGTACTTTTATTCTTCAAAATCAGCATCTGCAGGGATGGCATACCGGTTGAACCTCAAACCTCCCTCGCCGAATGACCACCCACGAGAGTGGAGTTGATCAACGACGTCGAACACTCCGTTGCCATTCCACAACCCTTCGTCCAGGTAGATAAAAGCTATTCGCAACACTCGATCATGGCGGTCGACCGGTACGTCTCAATTTTCGACGCCCACGCGGAACTGTTCAGCGTTCATGGCTCGCTAGGCTGATGACGATGAACGCTTTGGATGCAGCAAAGAGGAAAGGATGTCGTGGGTCTGGGCCAGAATGCGCCTATATCACAGCCACAAGAGGCTTCAGCCACTCCGCTGCTGACTCACTTAAAATTATTGTATTAATGTATCTGTATATCTATGTGCAAGCGTCTTGTAGTCTGCCTTCCTGGTTTTGCCAGGAGACTCTGACCTATCTACTCTGCCCATTTTCTCACAAACCTGAGCCGCCCGCCGGAAGCCTACTGCAATTTGACATGGTCGACAAGTAGGATCTGCAAGAGTTGAATGGTTGAAGAATCAAAGAGTCAGAATGTTGCAGACAGAGGCGAGGTGTATTAGGAATAAATAGCGTGAGGCCAGCGGAGAGCTTAGGGCAAGACTTCCAAGCCCTCTCGTCACATCGGTTGACGAGAGTCCCTCATTTCCGAGTAGGAATGGTTCGTGTTCATATCTCCCACCCCCGCCAACCCAACCCTGCTAGAGGCGCGCTTCCAACTGCTTCCGCCTGAGCTCTTCGCCCTAGGCCACTCCCCGATCACGACCTTTTTGTCTTTGTTCGCCCGCACCGATGCCGAGTAGCCGAGGTTGTTGAGGCCGATGTTGTTGTTGCCGTCGTACATCAGGTCCGAAACAGACGACTGCTCATCCGATATGACGCGCGCAGGCTTATCGTCGTCGCCGCCGCCGCCGCCGCCGCCGCCGCCGCCTGCGCCACCCGGTGTCGAGCGCAAGACCTGGCTCGCGCCGAGGGAGCCCTTGGCCGATCTGGTCAGCGAGGCGTGCGTCACCTTGACGATCTTGGGAAACGCCACGCTCCAGAGCTGGCGCGTGCTCGGTAGGCAGGCCACGAAGATGCCCACGCAGAGCTCGATATGAGACCAGATAGAGGTCAGGTATGCGTTGGCTATAAGCGTGGGGTTAGTCGGGAGACTGGCCGCTCGACGGGCAGGCATACACGCCTGTTTGTAAAGGCAGAAGAAGAGGGAATCAATAGGGGAAGCTCTTACCTGTGGCGTTGAACGACACCGCAAACGTTACGAGTGCCTGCATACGATAGGCGCTGACTGCCACAAGGCTTTCTTATAGTCAGTAACGGGGACCCTCCCCCGAACTTTTTCTCCTTCTTTGTAGGGCGGTCCGACTCACAAGATTCCAACGCCGAGCATGAGCATCACGCCCAGCTTCTGCTTCGGGTCCATCTTCAGCTGGTAGATCTGCCACACCGGCAGCGCAAGCATCCACACGTCCAGTGCCACGTTCACAGCCCCATGCGAAATGGCAAACGCATTCACGTCGAAGCACTTGCCCTCCGTCTCCTTTGACCACCCGACCCAGAAGTACTCGATGGGCTGGCAGGAGGCGATTGTAGCGGCGAGAAAGGCGATCAATGACAGTAGGTTGAAGACCTGCGTGTACCACAGGGCCATCCGGAACTTTCCCTCGGGGAAGATGCGGAGGAATAGAAAGAGAATGGATGCCTTGATGAACGCGAGACAGGTGATATAGCAGATCCCGAAAATGTACACTATAAGCAGTGTGTTGGTTATCTGGGCTGGTGTAAGGTTCCAGATGTCACCGGCACCTCCAGATTCGGCCACTATGAGAGATCGTCATTAGCATCGTAAGGGGGTAGTATCAGTCTCCTAGCCGAGAGGGTAAGTAGCGCGACTCACAGAGATAGTTCGCCGGCATGAACGCTGCGAGGATAACCTTTAATACTGTTAACAAATGTCCGGGCATAGCGGAAGTTGGCGAGGGGGAAAAAAGGAGAGAGAGAGGTAAAGCCGTACATAGGCGATCATAATGGTCGTATCGTCGTGGCCCCATGGAGAAAGCTTCATCCATTTGTTGATGAGTCTCACGACAATGAAGAACGTCGGCAGCGCGAAGAGGATGCCACGCAAATACTGAAAGACTTCGTCGTGATGGACCACGGGCACTCCGCAGGCCGCGAGCGTCTCGTTCTTGGTCACTGCAACTCGAACGGTTAATGTCAAATTCACCCCCCTTCGGGCCCTCCCTGACCCTGATGCGAATCCGGCCCCCGCCAGCAGCACTCACCTAGCGCTTCCTTGACTGTACAGCTCGCTGTCACGCATGTCTCGACTATCTTGGAGAAAGCTGTATCGGCGCACAAGCATGTCTGGTTCGTGAGGGAGCAGCTTGTGTGGCTGGATTCCGTGAGAATACAGGTCAACTAATAATGCGTCGCGTGAGCCAATTTGTCCCATGTCGAACCCCCCCCCCCAGTTCCCTCTCTCCTTTTTGCTGGGGATTCACTCACGGCGCAGCTCGGCAGCTGTGACGGCAACAGGTCCGCCGCGTGGACGACGCCCCCCAGGCCGAGGAGGCAGGCGAGCAAGGCGAAGATGAGCCGGGCTGCGGCCATCCTGGGCGAGCGGGCTGCTAATCTTTCCCGGCCTTCAGCAAGTCTTTCTCTCTCTCGCGCGCGCGCGCGTGTCACTCGATCTTTGGTTCGTCGGTTGTCCGTTGGTTTCGCAGTTTCGTCCTCCAGGGTATATATTTGACGGGGGACCCAGCATTGGGAAAAGATCCGCGGCGGTCTGTAGTATACATAGTAGACGATACATGTCCGGGCATCTATGTTCTGCCAATTCGGGACGCAATTACTCGTACGCGAACCACACAACCAGCAAGGAAGTCCCGAGAGCTTGATCGCTTTGGGACAGACGGAGTGGGTGCCTTTTCGTCCCTTGCATCAGCTGTGGATGCTCGCGCTCAGAGCCACGATGCTGCATGCTACCCTGAAAACCAGGGCTGGAGAATATGACTCGCGGACCAGCCAGCCCTGGGCTAGCACAACTTTGCGTCTTTGTGCATGGATGATGATGATGACTATGTTTTACGCCGGGACGTTCAAAACAGTGACGGGCGAAGGGTAGATAGGGCAGCGACCTGAAGGCATTGGTCCCATCAACTCCTCAGACGCTGGCGCGGGTATGATAGGATCGAAAGTTGATGCATCCAGCGAGAGAAGGAGAGGAAGGTTGCATCCCCGTCGCCAATGGCGACACTGGGTGGCAGCAAGACGCATGGCCGTGGATCACATGAAATGCCCGAAGAAGAGCGCTTCTTCAGCTGCATTAATCCTCGGTACCAATATGACGACGCTTGGTGGGCGATGAGGTCTCTGGCAAAGTGAGATAATACTCCGTTTGATGGGCCTCTTGTTTTTTTACCCCGTTGCCACGTAATGAAATACAATAGACATTCCGAAATCGGTGGATTCCCACATCCTTATCGCCGTTTTGACTACGCACAAAAGATCTCAATGTTACGTTGGACAAGGCAAACTGGAGCCCACTGCGACGGTATTTTCCAGAGTATAAGCGTATTTGGTTGCACCTTCACAACCAAGACGGGGGCCACGTGATGTTCGTACCCGAATTGTTACCGGGTTTCGGCAACGATGCTTAAAATGCTGCATAGCACGTACGTAGTAGCAGCCAGCGATAAGACGGTCGACGCTCAGATGACTCGTCGGGGTTCCATCGATGGACACCGGGTGGGCGTACACGCGGGGTTCGGTCTCAGCAACAGGAAACATGAGATCGTTTCACGGGATCCCTCAAGTTTGTGTTCCTCATTAGCGTTCTTTGGAGTCCGAAGGGGGGCGAGGGGGGGCAATCCTCCACGCGACTGGCGTGGGTTCTTACTGTGTGTCCTTGAGAGCTGAGGAAACGCCTCTCCTTAAGTTGATAACGGTTCCATAAACCAAGACAGCCGCGTGGGGGCCGCAGATATTGGCTCGGCGGCGGCGGCGGCGGCGACGACGCCTTGACTTGGAAAAGCCCGACTCTTTGACCCCGTCCGTGCAGCTCCGTAAGAGGGATGTCGCCGTCGCCGGTTCCACACTCTTTCGTTTGCCATCTTGTCAACCTCTCAAGGCTTGATGACAAGGTGGAGGGGAACGCAAGGTTGATGTGCATTTCACATGCTTCATAGTAGTACCCGTGGTACTACCCTGCGTCATGTCCGTGATGTCGCTCCGTCCCTTGAATCGCCTCAAACTTAACCCCCCCCCCCTCTTCCAGGACACAATCTAAACACTCCCGCTCGCTCGCTCGCACGCACGAACCAGGTGTTCGCTTGCTTTATTCCCTGTGAGCCGGCTGTGTCAAAGTCTTCGTCCCTATTCCCTTACTCTCTGCCCGTTGAAAGCCCATGATGTTGTACCGCGGGTCCTTTCCGCGTGCACGGCTTCTACTGCGAGCAGCACCGGCGCGGACTAGACTCAACAGGATGCGGAACCGCCGAAGACAGAAAAATAAGGTAAAATAATCCCTCGTCAGGGCCGCGACTGAACCCAGCAGTCATGGCGCCGGTCTGTGGAGGCAGGTCGCGGAGGAGCGAGGCGTCGTCTTCGGCGGCCACACGGTCGAATCCGATCAATGAAGTCCGACCTGGACAGGAGAGGGCTCCGAACAGCCGCCTGAAACAAGAACGAGGAGGATCTTCAAAAGAGACCGATCGACGGGACCCGGGGCATGCAAATACACCCAATGCTCGAGACCCATGACATGATGATGGAAAAGAATGCAGTTCGCCCTTCCCCGGAACAGCAGCGCTGGCTTATCTTGGCGTCTCAGCAGCAACGTGATTAGACAGATCCAAAAACTCAATCTAAGTCGGCGCATCGGGACCCCACGGCCACCCTGACACGGCGTAAATTAAATACAAAGCCACAACACTACCGCATCGCGGGGTCCCCCCCCACCCCTCCCTCCCTCCAGCTAAGCCTGAGCAAAGACGGACGAGGTTCTGTGCTACCCACGATCGGTCCACCCAAATCCAACCTCGACACAATGTTCACATGGCGGTGCTGGGAAACTGAACCTTGACTACCGCCCGAGCTTCGCACCACCAAGACGTGAAGTCTCTTTTGATTTTCTCGGGGTCGGAGGGAACGGGAGCGAGGGAGGGGGGGGGATTGTTTCCGTTCCGCTGCTGGGGGCATGGATGATGCCCGGACGAGAGCCGAGTGATCTCGGTCACGACACCAAGGTGAGCATGTTGGCCCAAGACTCCGACCTCCGCCGGGCGGGGGTGCTCCTTGCTATGTCGACATAGCGGGATGGGGTGTTATTGAGATACGACGAATTTAGGGAGAAACCAACTTCCTGGGGGAGACAAACATGAATCATCACACGTCACCCCTAGACATAAGATTCGTTCAGTTTATGATCATATAGGTTCATTACTTCGTAAATGGCGCCCTCTATAAGAACAATGCCGAACATTTCGCCCCAATGCCAAAGACGATGGGAGACCGCCTCGAGACTTGGGTTGTTCTCCTGTGGTTACAGGTGAGCCTGTCGAACCGCCATCTGTCGTGGCTGGATTGCCTCATATCCGCCAATATCTCCCTCAAGATTTCCAGCGCCGACAGTATCCTTTTTTTTTCTATTGGGGAATAAAGTAATAATCATTTCGCCGTCCCAAGTCCCTCCCCCCCCCCCCAAAAAAAAACCCTGGCCAATGCAATCCGTTCCGTCTCTTCCATAAATGAGGTCTGTAGATCGTCTTCTGTACATTCAAACAAGTCATACTGGTTGACAAGTGATGCGCTTGATTGGAGCATACACACCCTTACGTGAGTGTAGCCAGCATGGCGCGCATAAGCTTGGGAGGAGGACCTGGCGATACCATTGTTAGTCTGCGTTGCTGCATGGCGGGAAGACGACGGAGCGCACCTTAGCGGTACTTTGGTACGCTGATGGACATCCTACCTTTCTTGTCCTTCTCAATCCGCACCCCGCGCCGCGGCTCTTCGACCTTCTCGACCCTCTCCTCGAACAGGACGACGGCGCCATCGGGCATCTGCTCTGCACGAACAAGCTCGCGGTTTCCGTGGCGGCGGCGTTCATGAAGCTGGGCCTCCAGCGCCTTGATTTCGGCTCTGATGTCCTTGCGCGAGCGCGAGCGGGAGCGGCTGTGTCGACGCTCTGCGATGGCCATAGGTCCGATGGGCACCTCCTCGCTGTACTCACGGCGCTCGTAGATTGTCGGCGCCGTGGACGTCGTGTAAGACGTGCTGCTGCGGGCAGGAGAGACATCACGGATGATGGTTGTCTTGTTGACAACCTCCACTGGAGCTGGGGGCGGGGGCGGGGGCGGCGCTTCTTGGACAACAGTAGTGGTAGTGGTAGTGGTAGTGGCTGGGGCCGGAGCCGGAGCTGGGACTTCGACAACGGTTGGTGGCGCAGGAGGCGGCGCCACCGAAGCGGGGGCTGGAGGAGGCGGCGCTACCGAAGCGGGGGCTGGAGGAGGCGGGAGTGCTGCTGGCGGAGGAATGGTGTAGACCTCCTCATGGCGTTCTTCAACTAAATGAGCGGCTGACGAGCGAGCAGCGGCAACCTCGAGCTCACCTGATCAGAGTCAGCATGGGGCAGGAAATCGTCAGACAAAACATAAACTTACTTTGCTTGTATTCTTCGCTGAGCTTCAGCAGTTCGTCAATGTTCTCCTGGCCAAGGGCCTTCAAAATGATGATAGTGTTGCCCTGGGTCATGTTAGTACACGTTTGGTGCAAATGCAGTAACGGGGTTCATACCTCTTCAATGTAGGGATATCCCAAGTCGATGATGGCCCGCTTGGAGACCAGACGGGCTGGGATACGGGTCTTTCCCTTCTTGGGGTACGTGCTGCGGATGGTGGTAGTGCTTTTGCTGCTGCTGCTGGTCGTTGTCCTGCTGGAGGTGCTGCTCGACCTCGAGCTACTCCGGTGGGAGCTCTTTCTAGTCGATCTCGAGACTCTAGACTCGCGGCTGCGGTCCCTGCGGCGGCGCGACGTGACGACCTCGCGTTCCTTGACTCGCTCAGGCATGCCACGGAACTCCTCGTCGCCGTAGTAGCCCGGCTCGGCAATCTGGATCTCGTCATAGCGCTGAGACGGCGCAGGGCCCAGCTGGCGGGTGCGGGGCAGAGGGATCGGAACGTATGGGGGTGCTCGGTAGTCGTCGCGAGGATCGCGAGGGCGGACGTCCTCCCGGCGGGCTGGCGGAGGGTACTCTTCACGCTCGTAGAAGCGGAGCGGACGGCGATCAAACGTGTCGAGGGACGACTGGCGGCGGACCATGGTCGGGCGACGGGCCGGATAGGGGTCCTGGACTTCGCGCTGGGGCAAAGGGTCCTTCTCGAAGTACAAGCGACGGTCAAACTCGCGGTCGAGCGGCTCTCCTCGACGAGGACCGTAGCGATCCTCCTCGACGTAGCGGCGATCTCTCACCAGGTCGTCATCAAAGCCGCTGCGGCGTCCGCGTTCATAGGGGCCTCGGTCGAAACGCTCGTCCGAGTGGTCTCTACCACGGCGGGGCGGGGGGTGGTAATCGTCACGCTCCTCATAGCGGCTTCGCTCTTCAGGGTAGCGAGGCACGCGGTCGTCAGGGTAGCCGCGGTCGCGCTCCCGCTCGTAGGCGAAGCGGTCGCGGTCCCAGCGTTCAGCGCGGCCGGCCATTGTGGGCGTATCAGAAACGTATGTGTGTGTGGGAGTGAAATAAAGTCGATTTCGGGTATCACAAAAAGTAGCTCAAAAAACGTAGTGGCCGTGTAACGGTGTTCCGGGAGATCACAGACGGTATGGCTGTTCCCGGGGCGTGTTGTGGAATAGTCGGGTGATGGCAGGAGTTCGTGGTTGTGAATGTGGGAGAAGCTGCTCGTATTGCGAGATGCCGGATTTCAGAGCGATGACGACACCTCTATGGAGACGAGGAACGGAGGGAGAGAGAAAGGCAGAGAAGAAAGAGGGGAAAGCGGGAATAATGTGCGCTGCCGCAGCAGGGTAGCGGAATGGCTCCCCTCCTTAACGTATGGGTGTGGCTATCTATGGGTACAAACCCAGGCCAATAGCGCCGGTAGTGTCGGTGAAGGCCGTTGACCCGCCCTGGACCCGGTGGATTGCTTGGAAGTTTGGATTGGATAATGGAATCCGTAGCGGCGGCGCGGTGGGCGGTGCGTGGCGTGCGAGTGGCTTTTTCCAGGGTTTCTGAGACTCGGTTATGACACTGCAACAATGGCTGTGTATGCGTCTGGTTTATTTGCGGTGCTGTATGTCTGGCCGTGATTGAGCTGAGGAGCGAGGGGGGAGGTTGGGAGATAGTGCGAATGACGAGGGGCCCTCTTGGATGACTGATGAGCGTGATGACGGGTGATTGTGATATAAAGCCAGACTCGAGTGGATGACCGACTGTACTCCTACTGGGCGGTCCTAGTGTGGTGACAGTCGTGTCTGGTTGGTAGGCGTGGATAGCAATCGACCTATGAGAAGACAAAGTGAAGCCAGAGAGCAACCCAGGAAGTCTGCCAGCTGACCTCACGAAACTGGGCCTGTGACCTGATAGGACCCGAGGATTGTCTTGGGTCTTTTGTTGACGCTCCCTGACGCTGCCGTGCTGCTTCTGCAACGGCTATTGTTGCTCCCGAGGGATGGTACAGTCCCGTTGCACTTGGACTGAGAGGCAAGTCTGCTTTTCAAAGGTTCTTGGGGGAAAGAGAACAACCCAAGAAATGCGGTGGCCAGGCGAGATGAAGAGGTTTTGTAGTTTGGGTCGTTGGCACTAAGTCGTTGGCATCGGCGGAGGGTTGGGGTGGGTTGTGGAAATCAGGCTTTTTCCGGCAAGATGAGAGCCAGGACAGGGTCTCTTTTTCGATGGTTGAACCGACTGGAAGATGGTGGTGTTGGTGATGCCGCTTGAGCGATGATCCCAGTTCGCCTGGCGCACTTGGGATGGAGCCAACGTCTGTGGTAAACGTAAACTAGTGACGAGATGGTCGCTGTTGGTTATGCCACCGACGGGTAGGGTATCCCGCTGCTCCCTCGCGTGCCAAACGACACACACCAATGGGGAAGCGGGAGTGCGTCCGAACTCGAGTTACAAAGCCTGTTTCCCGTGTTGGGCAGGCCATGGCTGCAGCATGTATGCTTTGCCTTTTTTCCAGTTGCAGCTCTTGCTTGTAGCACAGAGGGGAAGTGATTGTCGGTCGCCAACAGCAGCCATGGCCGCCGCCATTATCGATTGTTGCAACGGTGGTCGAAATCGAGGGCTATTGTCGCTACAAGGCTACTCCTTGTCGACGGCACTCCCCGACGCCTGCATCGCTGCTTCTTCGCGCTGATTCCACGCATGTGGCCATCTAGACCCGGCCCAAGACACCCTCTAGCTTCAATGGCCCAGCCCGCTTTTGGAAGCTTCGAACCTGACTGTCGCCGCTTGGGCAGCCATCGCCAGGGAACGGACTGGAAAGGCACGGCCGTGGGCTCCGTTTCGGACCATATCAGCCCCTCGAATACACGGCTGTGTCCCCGCCGAGAGCCAACAAAGCCCACCATGGGTGCGCTATGGATCGCGGTCCCGTCGTTGGGCCTGAACGGATCGACGGGGAATGCCAGACTGCCGGACGGGTAGGTGGAAAGATGTTAATTCAGTGGTCTGTGGGATGAACCTCCCCCCAAGCTCGTCGCTGCTGCTCGCTGTCGAGTGTCTCTCGATTTGCCGTCTGGTCTAGCATGCCGTCCCACGTTCACACGTTGACGCGTCCCATCCCGTTTCTCCTTCTGCTTCTCCTGCGGAGGATTATTGGAAGCCACCGTGCTTTCGTCACTCTGCGTTAGGGGGAACGCAAGTTTGGCTGGCAGGTGCTGTGAGCTGAGCCCGTCTTGCGGGGGTTCAGTTGACCGCCACCCACCCTGCTCGATGACGTCGGGCATCAAATCTGGACCAGTCGATGCCCGTTGCCCAACCAGACGCCGACCCTGGGCCCTTGGTCGGCCTGCGGCAGTTGTGGGATGCGTAAGAGGAGTCCCGGCCTCTATCTGTACGTACGAATATTGAGGTACATAAGGGGAAAATTGTAAATTCTCCACCGCTGGATTGCGACGCGGCTTGGGTGCCCGATGGCGGCCCTATTGGTCTTCGGGGCCCTTTCGAGCCGGGGTGGTGCTGTCTCCAACGAGGGAGGTAGCATTTGCAATTTTGCGCTCACGTCGCTCTTTTTGCGTTGGTCGATTGGTGATTGTCAATTGAGGTTTCGTTTTGGAATTTGGTTTGCGTCATCTGGATTTTCGACATTGGTGAGTGATGGACTTGGGAGAGACGGACTCGGGAGCGATGGAATTTTGGAATCATGCGTTCCTTCCCTTAGGTAGGTAGGTACATCGAATCGAGAAGCTTCCTTTCTTGCCTTGGGGCTGTTCGCTCGGTTACTGCCCTCGACGCGAACCAGAACAGGAGATGCGTTATCGGTGCGAGTGCATATCCGCTTACATAATCAAGATAAGGCCAGGAGGGCACGTGGATACTCGTTCAATGGTGTCGTTGTTGCCCAATTGTTTCACGAACCAGAAAAAGGTACGTACTCGGAAACCGAACCCATCGATCGCGCCTCATCGCGCCACGTACGTGGTAGAAAGTTACATGTCAAATCACGACTCTTCGCTCCTGATTTCATGGCCGACTCCCAGATCGATCGGCATCCAGACTTGACTGCCGGCTCAAAGGAGGCATTGCCTGGTTATCGGTATCATCCTTCGTATTAAGCCTTGCCCGCGGTCACCGGGACATCCCTTCCGCATACCTAGCTAGGTGCATCGAGTCAAGGAATTGGCCCATCTCTGGTGCTTGGCTTCCATCAACTCCAACACCGACGCCTGCAGCAGCAACGCAACAGCAGGACACACACGCACCAATAATGGGTTTCCAAGCCCTCCATCCTTTCAAACCCTGAGGTTCGCGACCGGCGAGCCTCGAGGCGACATAGTCTGGATGCGAGTTTTCTTGCGGACCACAGCCCACACTTCGCAGCCTTAGGCGGTTCGTGCCGTTGTCACCGTTAAGCTTAGCTTGTTTCGGAGCTACCCCAGCTTTCAGGCCCGATGTGTCCAACCATTGCTTATTCGTACCCATGATGGTATATTGCCGTTGTCTCCGGCGCTATCATAACCTGGGCCTGTCGTGGAACTATTTCCGCTGGCATTGTTTCCTTCTCCGAGGCTGAGCTGCAGAGGCCCGAAAGGCAAAGGTCAAGCAATCGCTCCTGGCCTATCGGAAAGCATTGAGTACGGGTTGTCATAACAATCCGGAAGATGAGCGTCCATCTTGCCGGGAAATGAAGCATGCCTCTTCCGAAGTCGGGGAGCACGTCCAGCCGCATCGGACATCAGGCGTCTCTTCAGAGCTTCAAGACCATAGGATACAGTATCGAACAACATCTTCATCGGTATCTCAGCATTTATTTGCCCCCTTCAGGAGTGAATTCCCGGCTGGGGATCACCAATCAAATCCCCTACCGCCACCAGGTAAGCAAGAATGCTACTGACGAATATCAATCCAGCATACGGGGTTTAAGGATTATGTAGCATACAGCGCATTGAGAGAGGCCGGCACGTGATCAAACCAAGGTATAGAAACGAAAGGTGAGAGAGGAACGAACCTTCGGGGGCCTTGGGGCAGGACATTAGCGTCTCCTCTGACATCGACAGGCTGCGACAGATTGGAGGCTGGGAATCCACTAGACTGCATCCCGAGGACCACGACTGCGACCTTGAAGCTGAAGCTTCATGTTGACCGTTTTCCGTCGCAAATATCTACCATCAGGTCCATCCCAATCGGTCTTTCAACGGGTTTAGGGATGCCACATTACTTTCAATCCGTTGCGTTCCTCCCATGGTCGAGACAGCGTATGCCGCAATGGCCCCACGCACACACACGAACCACTGATGATACAGTGTCCTTCTCAGCTCATTGATCAGACGAAGAGACTCATCTCTGTGCGTATGGCACATTGGAGGCTTCTACGCGTTTGCCGATGAAGACTGCCGACGTTCGAAACGAGGCGGGAATGTAGCATGATCTGCATTTACCCCCAGTTGCCCTGAGTCGTGTCCAGTGCAATGTGAGCAACCCAACAAAAAAGCAATACAACCTAAGCGTTGTCGCTGTCTTCGTCGTCGAAAAAAGATGCTGACAAAGTCCACAGTTTGCTTGGAATCTGCAGTTGTGCCGCATGGTTATTGGCGTTATGGTGGTGGCTTCTAGCCAAACCAATGCCCAGCAAAGGCGCGTAAACATATATCCCATCACATCTCTGTTTCTGCCCATGAAACCAAAGATGTTGTAACGCTGAGAGTTGATCAAGCTGCCATCCCAACATGCTATTGGCAAAAGGAACGACCTCAATGGCTGTTTCAGCTCCATGTGGGAAGACGATGGATCCGCAACCGGGGGCCATCCTGCGCCAGCCGAAGCAATTGCCCATGGTGCCGCTTGCCGAGCTCAACCCGAGGTTTAGAATATCAAGCGGTAAACCCGGCTGGCTGTCTGGCTTTTTCTGGCTTTTCGCCAGGGTCGGGGGAAAAGGATTGCAACAAAACAGTGTGGATGTGTACGGGTAAACCCGCGTTGCAAGTCTGGGGTAGCAACCCAGCGCGCGCCTCCACCCCAACTCAGCCAAAAGGGTAGGGAAGATGACAAGGGTTGTGGTGAGGTAAATATAATAACGGGCTTGGAGGATCTTCTTTGTCGACCTTAATCCACGAGACATACTCGGTCGAGCAAAGGAGCACGCGGTATCGTTACATTCACGCTATACGATAATAGCCATCTTCTGAGAGATCTGTTATCCCTTCCTCCGATATCTGCCGTCCCCGTCACCACCCTGATATCCTGATATCCCGCAAATACCAAGCAAGGCTTTCGCCCAAGGGAAAAGAAAACAGGAAAAAGGTCTCCGGTCTAGTGACGGTTGTTCTTCGCCATGAGTGACGATAAGTCCGCCGTTAAGAATGTCGACAATATCGTCGCCGACATGGTACAGAGGTCGTCAAATGAGGCGAGAGATGACCCAGAAAAGTAGGACCTCGCTGCTGGCGCACAGCTAGGGTGGCTGGCTGACTTCTTATGCTAGGCACTCCGAGCAGCCTCTCGGTTACGATCCGGCCGTCGAGAGAAAGCTGAGGCTGAAGATTGACCTCATGATCGTACCCACAGTCGCACTCCTGTACCTCTTCTGCTTCATTGACCGGGCCAACATCGGTATGTCCTGTTCGGTAAACCCTACAAACGCCTCCAGCTTACACTCTCAGGCAATGCTCGTATCGCTGGTCTCGAGAAGGATCTCGGCATGAAGAGTCTCGACTACAACGCCACACTCTCGATATTTTATATTAGCTACATTCTTTTTGAGATCCCTTCAAACGTTCTGTGCAAGCTCATGGGGCCCGGCTGGTTCCTGCCGCTGACCACCTTGCTGTTCGGTATTTGTTCCATCGGCACCGCCTTCGTGCACACTGTCCCGCAGCTGATGGGCGTCCGTTTCCTCCTGGGCATCTTCGAAGCCGCCATGCTGCCAGGTATTGCGTACTACCTGTCTCGCTGGTACCGCCGCGCCGAGCTCGCCTTCCGCCTCAGCTTATACATCGTCATGGCGCCTTTGGCCGGTGCCTTTGGCGGCCTCCTTGCCTCGGCGATCCTCCGTATCGACCACTTTGGCAGCCTGCACTCCTGGCGCATGATCTTTGCCATCGAAGGCATCATCACCATCTGCATCGCCCTCGTGGGCTTCTTCACCCTCACCGACCGTCCTGCCACGGCCCGATGGCTCACGCAGGCTGAGAAAGACCTCGCCGAGGCCCGTGTCCGCTCCGAACGCGTCGGCCAGAGCCAAGTCCTCGATAAAATGGATACGCGCAAGCTCCTCCGGGGCATTCTTTGCCCAATCACGCTATCTACTGCGTTCGTTTTCCTCCTTGACAACGTCACTGTGCAGGGCCTTGCCTTCTTCCTGCCCACGATCGTTAAGAGCATTTACCCGACGTCGTCCGTCGAGCGCCAGCAGCTCCTTACCGTTCCGCCGTACATTACAGGTGCCGCCTTCACGGTGCTCCTGCCACTGCTCAGTTGGCGCCTCGACCGTCGGCAAATCTTCTTCATCATGTCAGCGCCCTTGGCCATGGTGGGTTACATCATGTTCCTCGCCTCCAAGGACCTCTCGGTGCGCTACGCCGCGACGTTCCTTATCGCGTCGTCCGTCTTCGCCCTGGGCGCCCTCACCAACGCGCAGGTCTCGGCCAACGTCGTGTCCGACACGGCACGCAGCTCGGCGATCGGGACAAACGTCATGTTTGGCAACATTGGCGGGCTGATCTCGACGTGGTCCTTCTTGCCGTGGGACGGCCCGGACTACCCGATCGGGAACGGGCTGAATCTGGCGACGTGCAGCATCGTCCTGCTGACCTCGACGCTCACCCTAATCTGGATGAAGCGGGACAACCGCAAGCGGGAGGGGAAGGATCTCCAACAAGAACTGAGCGGTCTGTCTCAGGAAGAAGAGAGCGAACTAGACTGGAAGCACCCTTCATTCAGGTGGAAGGCGTAATCGTGGCCATGAAGAGGTGGTATTGCAAGACCTAAAACATAAGGGACGCGATAGACTTAGAGTATTATGTGTCATAAAATCGAATCTGCCGTCTTGTCATGATATGTACATGTATCCAGGTATTCTGGACTTTCATAAAGCATATGAAACAACGTCGTGACCCTTTCCTCTTTCGCTTATTCACACCGTCCGCATCCGCCCGTCACCCATCCCGGGTTGAAGACGCCGTCCCCAGGCCCTCGCCTTTCCCGACCCCATCCCGCTCACAACTTGCTCTTCCCCGGTGCGCAGCACGACGCTACCGTTTCATTAAACGCCAGCTTGCTAACCTTGTCCGTGGCGTCCAGGACCCCCTGGTTGCCTGCTGCGACCTGGCTCGGGGTGCTGCAGTAGCTTGGTGGTACGTCGAGGCAGGGATTATTGGCGAAGAAGTTGCGCGGCCGCAACAGGAGCGTCATAGATTCCTGCGGCATGATCGGAAAATCCTCTGGGGATGGGATGTGTGTTACGCCGAAAGTATGCCATAGGACGATGTCCTCCTGCTCGATGTTCTCGGAGCCGTCGCCGATCCACTCCGGAAGGCCCCGGGACGGCTCGCCGGAGGTCTGCGGGACATGGCGGCCCGCGGGCCAAAGCTCGTCGTCACGGTCTGTGAGTCTCGATTAGATTTATTGACTTGTGCTCTCGGTGGTCATGATAAGGGAGAGAGGTAATAGGGAAGAAAGAAAAAAAAAGGGGGGGGGGGGCTGGTCAACTTACACTTTGTGACGTGGACCGCGTGCCTCGCGAACCCGGCGCGCTTCCACACAAGCGAACTCTCCTTGGGCAACAGGCCCGGCACCTCCCGGCTGACGAGTTTATACGACACGGGCTTGCCGCTGTAGGGGTGTAGCTTGTCCGTGTTGGCGATCTCCCAGGTACGGGAGGCGTTGTAGTCTGTGCGGGCTTTGCCCGTGGTGTCGAGCTTGGTGCGGCGCGCGTAGAAAGCGTTTCCGTAGAAGTTCTCGGGCGAGCCGACGGGTGCGTCCGACGCCACGGTGTCGACGGCGAAGACGGTGTTGCGCGGCCCGTCGACGTTGGGGTCGATGCGCAGGCAGAAAAGGTGCTGGTGGTTGTGCGCGTTGACGCCGGGGTAGACCTGCGTGCCCCATCCCTTGGTGTCCTCGCCGGGGTTCATGCTGTAAGTGTTTAAAATGCCGGTAAGCTTTATTTCTGTTTTCGTTAGCGACAGTTCTGCCTCGGAACTCCTTAGTTATGATCTGGGCTGTACCTGGTTGAATTGTTCCGTCTTGCTAGAAGACGGGGCGGGGGCTAATGTCAGCGCTCGTCTCTTATAATGTGCCAAGGAATCAGAAGACGTACGTGGAATACCCATTGGATGGCGTATTCGTAGTTGGCGGCGGTGAAGATCTGCTGGATGATGAGCTTGCGGCCGCGGGTGACGATGACCGAGTCGTCGCGGAAGTCGGTGTGCTTGAAGAGGATGCCGCTGTCCTCCTCGTGGATGCAGATGGCGTTCTTGATGGTGCGCACGCCGCCGGCGCGCGTCGGGAAGTCGGCGTCGAGGTAGTGGATCTCGCCCTTGCAGTCGCAGCCGAGCGACAGGCTGTTGGTCATGTACCCGGCGCCGTACTCGCCCAGGTCGAAGGCGTGCTTGCGCTGGTGCGGGTGCTCCGGGTTGCCGTAGGGCACGACCATCTCGGCCAGCGACAGGCGGTAGAAGACGGGTCGCACGTTGCCCTTGTCGTTGAAGGTGATGTTGTTGAGGACGATGCCCTCGCGGTAGTTGAAGCCGATGTGGAAGCGCCAGTTCTGCCACTCGATCTCGCGCCCGGACATCTTGAAGGAGACGCCCTGCGGCTGGGTGATGTTGATGGGCTTGAGATCGCGGCGGTAGCCGCCCTGCCGTTCGACGGCGGCCGGGTGGTAGTCGATGGGCGCGGCCTTGCTGAGCGGGCGGCGGACGGCGGGCACGTCGATGGCGATGATGGCCTGCTTGTCGGAGTCGTAGATGGGGCAGAAGTCGAGCGGGTACTGGTACTGGCAGGTGTCCGGGTCCGGGCGGTAGTACATGAGGGCCTGCTGGAGGCGGACGGTGCTGCCGTGGCGCTCGTCGTAGCCGATGGTCCACGGGTCGCAGTAGACCTTGTGCATGTCTGACTCAGGGATACCCGACAATACACATTGCTCAATCACTTTCGGGTCGGTGCGGCAGATGTGTTCGACGATCTGAAGCTCTTCCATTGTGATCTGGGAGGCGAGGGTTGTTAGCCTCCGACGACGGTACTGTAAGAGTTCGCAAGGGGCAGAGGGCGGAGAGACACACGATCGGTTGCACGCCCTCCATGTGCTCCCACTTGGTGATTGCGCCAGAGGCGATATCAACAAGACCATCGTAGACCTTGCCGCCCTTGGCGATCACCACGACGTCGGCAATACGGCGCGGGAGGGATGTCGGGGACGGCGAACTGAGCCATCTGGTCAACTCCGCTTTGCGGGGTTCGTGGAGGGAGATGACGTTGAAGAAGACCTCGCCATGGGCCTCTGTGACGACAGCGATGGCCTTTTCGATCTCGGCCGCCGAGAGGGGGTCTAGGGGATGCGGTGGTGCCATCGCGTCTCTGTAAGGGGATTGTGCAATTGTGGTGTATGATTTCCGGACAACTGACTGGCTTTGTGAAATCAAGACAATGAGGGCAGAGGATCGAGAGAGTTCGCAGTTGGAGAGGGGTTGGGGGTTGTCGAGGTCTAGATAAAGCTTACATCTCCAACAGGACCTTTAGCCAGACCGCGTAGATAGGCGCGCTCCATCCCATGCGGTGTGTCGAACCATCCGCCGTGGACGGCCGGCTCGGCGAAGCAGCTGGCAGAGACATACGGTGCGTCATAACAATGACCAAAAGGGTGCTGCATGCCCAATGGACTGAGCAAATGCATTGGAGGAGGTGGGGATGGACCAGGGGATGGATGGTATCTTCCAGGATATTGATTCCGATAAGAGCTCGAGGGGAGCTTGGTATCGTCAAGGAAGATTGGCTCCAAGGTCGAAGCTTCGGCGCGGTCCCGTTCAATTGACCAGATAAGGACGGTTTCGCACAGCTCGTGCATTAGCATGGAGTCTGGCTGTAGCATCCCCGAGGAATCTATCGCATCAGCTCAAGCGCGAGGAGACGGTCAGACAAAGAGCGTGAAGGTGGGGAAGGGGAAGGACGAGACGAGGGGCTGGATTGGGGAAACCTAGACGATAAGCTCTGGCTGCTGCTCCGGCTATCTTGAACTACATATCAGAAGCGGGGTTGAACGGACGCATTTGCCGGCACCGGAGTCGGTATAAAAGCGGGGCTGTCCGGGACCAGCATCCGGCAGGCGGTGTCCCTCTGGCCACTCAGAAGACGCCGGGCAAAATTGCTAGTTTGGGCTTAGATCCGATCCGTTCTGCTCTCTGTCTTGTCTGATGCTCTACCCAACACCGATCTAACAGTCTCCGCCTTGCCTTGAGCACGAAAGTAGGTATACACAGGCACGAGTAGGCCAGGGGGACTGGCAGTGAGTCTTTAGGACTTTTCAGTCGGCACAATCTTTCCATGCACCTTCAGTCTTACCACTTGCCTGCAGCAAGTTCGACAGACCCACTTCCGCGTGTAAAGACCGATTCTTCGGCGTTAAGGATTGGCCAGATGATGTCAGCAAAATCTCTGCCGGAGGTCGGTGACTGCGCTTTGCGCCGACCGATGGCATCATCAGCCACACCGTCTGACCTCCACGCTCTCTGCAGTTGGACCCCTGCCTGACACCAGCCTCAATACATCTCTGCTCTGAATCTGTCTTGAGACTTCTTCGTTATTTGGCATCGAGTAAGAGTCATCGGTCATGCTCCAAGGGAGAGCTGTTGTTTCTTCCAACAAGCACACAACACTGGCTTCTTTCCACACCAAAACACCCTGGAATTTGAATGGTCTGGATTTCTGGTAGAACACTGGACAGAATCTCTTCGATACGGCCTACATCTCGGGCTGTAACCTCTCGCGTTCGGACCCAGAGCCTCAACCACCCCTGCAACTCTCTTGGAAGTTGACTGCCCGTCATGGCTTCCTTCGCAACACCCCTGCCGCAGTCAAGCCGGTCCGAGGTCCTCGAGTGGCGCTTCCCCAAACCCTACCATCAGTATGTTCTGACTGGCAAATCACGGGCGGCGTGGCACACTTCATTCGTCATACCCCAGCTCAACCTCCTCCTCGATGCCGGCCTCGTCGTCAACAACCTACGGCCCAAACACATCTTCATCACCCACGGCCACGCCGACCACTGCTTGCTTATCCCTGCCTTCACCAAGCGGGAGGACCCGCCAGACGTCTTCTGCCCCGTCGAGATGAAGAAGGCCCTTGAAGACTTCATCCTGGCCAAGACGCTCCTCAACCGTGGCGGGCTGTACACGAGCGACGACGCAGAGTCGCTGGGGCTGCCGCTGGACGGCAAGGGCGTCGACGACGAGGGCCGCACGGAAGGCGAGAGGGCGTTCCTGGGCACCCACAAGACGACGGCTGTCAGGCACGGGGACGTCGTCCCGCTGCGGAGGCTGAAGGGCATGAACGCCACCGTGGTCCGGTGCGACCACAACGTTCCGAGCGTCGGATACGTCTTCACCACGACTACCCACAAGCTGAGGCCCGAGTACGCCGCCCTGCCCGGCCCGGAGCTGAAGGGCCTCCGGCTGTCGGGCGTGGAGCTGACGGCGCCCGTCACGACGCCCGTCTTCGCTTTCCTCGGCGACACGACGGCGGCGACGCTCGCCACCGAGCCCGAGTGGCTGCGGCAGGGCATCCCCGTCGTCATCACCGAGTGCAGCTTCCTCTACGACGAGCACGACGCCCAGGCGGAGAAGACGAAGCACACAAAGTGGAAGGACCTCGAGAAAGTGGTGCGCAAGTGGCCGAAGACGACCTTCATCCTGACGCACTTCAGCATGCGGTATAGCAATAAAGACGTGGTGGAGTTTTTCAAGGGCCTCGAGGACGCGCCTACGAACATTGTGGTTTGGGCCGACGGTCAGCCGGAGTGAAGCGGTCATGAACCTGGCATCTTTCGAAGAATCGCTTCTCGTCAGAAAAGCGACCATTGCAAGTAATTATACAAACATATACAAACCCCATTGAGGCACTAGTGAGTATGCGACCACACAGTCCGGAAACCGACACAGTAAGAGACACAGCCCTCCAACGCCAGTCATAGTGCTCCGATGAGTTATGTCATCTACCGCCTCAATGCCCGGCCATCTGGGCTGCATGAAGCTGTTTTCCGTCTCGTCCCTCAACGTACCTGCAAACCCCTAAACACGTCGCCCACCGTCGCCTTCCACAAATCCACGAGGTAATTCGTCCTTGGTCCCCAGATACCCGTCCCAAACTTGGGGAACACCTTCTGGGCGTTCTGCAAGTAGGTAGAGTTGAGATTTATCGCGCGGTTCGGCTTCATGTTGAGGTTCTCGGGTTGCGGCGTCACCGACCTCACCCCCTTCGCGTCCATGGCCCGCCACAGCCTGACCAGGTACGAGCTGGTCGCCTCGGCGCCCAGCGTCCACGACGCGTTGGGGTACCCGAAGACGTACGCCATGTTCGGAACATCCTGCAGCATGCAGGACTTGTAGGAGTACTTCGTTCTCAGGTCCACGGGCGCGCCGTCGACGGATATCGAGATGGAGCCGGCGAAACTTATCCTCAGCCCCGTCGCCGTGACGATGATGTCGGGCCTCAGGACCGCCCCGCTCTTTAGGACGATCTCCGAGCCCGTCACCCTGTCGATCGTGTCCGTGACCACCTCAGATTTCCCCGACCGCAACGCGGCGTAGAAGTCGGCGTCGGGGCAGACGCACAGTCGCTGTTCCCAGGGGTTGTATCGGGGCTGGAAGTGCGGGTCGACAGGCACATTCGGCGGGAGCTGCATCTTTGCGGCGCCCACCAGGAGCCGCCGAGCGGCTTGCGGGAACCATCGGCAGTAATAGTAGAGGAGGGTGCCCAGAATGAAATACTGTATGCGGAGAAATCGGCTCGTGACGATCTGCGGCAGGACGGACATGAGAAACCTGGACAGCAGCCCCCGCCGGGACGGTAGACTGAAAATGTATCCCGGGCTTCTCTGAAGCATGGTGACATGGGCCGCATCTGTGGCGATGTTGGGCAAAAGGGTGATCGCGGTGGCGCCGCTTCCGATGATGACGACGTTCTTGTCGCGGTAGTCCAGGTCTTCCGGCCAGAACTGGGGATGGACGACCTGGCCCTTGAAGTCCTGGATACCGGGAATCTCCGCAGCCAAGGGCTGTTCGTAGTCGTAATACCCGGTGCCGAGGACAACGAATCGGGCGGAAAACGTCTTGAACTTCTCGTCACCCGCCGTGACTCGCAGCGTCCACCTGGAAGTGTCCGAGTTCCAATCTGCGGCGAGGACCTGGTGTTGATACCGTATGTGTCTGTCGATGCCATGCATCGATGCCGATTCCTCTAGGTACGAACAGATATCACGGCCACCGGCCAGTGGGTTATCGCCCTTCCACGGATTCCACGAGAACCCGAATGTGTAGATATCCGAGTCTGATCGGATACCGGGATACCGAAACAGATCCCATGTCCCTCCCAAGCGGGCTCGTCCCTCCAAAATAGCATATGTGGCATTCGGTGGCCCGTGTGCTTGTAGATAGTACGCTGTGTTGATGCCGGAAATGCCAGCACCCACAATGATGTAGTCAAAGGTCTCGTCAGCAGCCGACGGACCGGTGTTCGAGATGGAGCCCATGATAAAGGCGACGGCGAGATACTACCTGTCAGTTTTCCAAACGCAAAGATGAGCAAACAATAATCTGACAGCTCTTAAAACCGTGCGAGGGGTCCCGGGTCTTTATGTGAGTGGTTCACCATTACAGTGTCTACGTGCTGCAAATCGTCCAACTGTTAAAACCCGCCTCGCAACTTACTCCCAAAAACAACGCGAGCCGAGGACATTTGTGTTTGAGTTTTCTATTCCAGGCCACATCAAAAACATGCCGAGGTTGCTCGTCGACTTGGGACGAAACCGCGAAACGTGATGGTCTCTTCTCCCGTCCCTTCTCTTTTTACGCACGGGGGAGTCGCACTCGCTTAAGGTACGTGGCCCAGCAGCAGACTCAACTATGCAGCGAAAGTCGGGAAGTCTAATAAGCGCTGATACGGCTCGGGACTTTGGTGATATGCAAAGGGATCACATGGAAATGGCTCAAGGCAGTATGAGAACGTTCAAAGTCTTTCACACACGGGGGGTTTATACTTTCCTTGGAGTGGCAAACAAACATACGCAATGCGTGTGGAAACACTCAACACGCACTGACCTACACGGTGGTGTAGGGGTCCCCAATTGCCTCGGCTGGTCGTCATCAGAAATTCAGGCAGCCTAGACCCTGGTTGCGTGCATTCATGAGATAATACGACTTTGGTGCTGCGATGGGTAAGGAAGAGCCCGTGGACTCGTGCATCGACGGGTCAGTATCCGTGGAAGGCCGAAGGAGATGGTGAATTCGAGATTATAGAAGCCGCGAAAAACACAGGCGAGCTTTCAAATCACGCTGACCTACTGCATAAGTCCACATAGTAGAGGGAGTCAAGAAGTATGACGCTAACTAGAATGACACATGTGTATTGGGAAAAGCTAATCAGGGCAAGTTTGTGAATGTGGTTGAAAGCAACACATATGCTCAACCCCTCTTGGCTTGCACCTCCTTCATGGCATAATTATTAAGACTACATATTGAGTCTGAGGCACAAGGCCGTGCCAGGCTAGCACCACCAAAGGATCTATTTCAGCCGCTTATAATATATCAATCCGTTCTCTCTTTCATCTTTTCAACATACTTGTATACAGTCGCTCATACATGGGGCTTTCTTTTAATACGCGTATACCAAGATCGTCAATTGTAGCAGAAGCCAGCAAGCGTTAACCTCTCAACCCCCCAGAGAATTTTCAATATAGTTTAGTCTCAATCCCAGTTCACGCCTCAGGCAGTGGCAAAACCGCGGGTGGTCAGGATACATACTCTCTACGTGGCAGAGAGCTTACAGCTTTTGGCCAATATCATGCCTGGAGAATGAGTCTAGCCCAGAATTGACCACTACCACTTTGGAAGAGACAGAATTGATAAACATAAACTTCCCGAGTTGCCTTCAGCACTCTGGGAGCTGTTTAAAATGTATTTGATTTGAGGTCACATAGCGGCATATGGATACGACTTCCGAGTATCATCTGCTTGAAATTGACGAGACCTGTCATCCAGCCCAGGATGGCGGCGATATGTAGTTCCACGAAGCAGTAAACCTACCAAGCCATCGGGTTGCAACCATGCGTGGATGCCCAGGTCCGTATATAGACGCATTCCTGAGCTCAGAAGGTGCTTGGTACTGCGAAAGTGGTGTCAACAAGTTACAGGAGCCATCTGTTGATGAACCTACCGGCCTTATATTCCCAAGATTGGCTTGGCACTTTCATTGAGTAGAACTACCCGCCATCTTGAAAAGAGTCAGCGACTCCTGTTGCTTTGTGCAAACGAGAAACAACTGAGATGAAAATAACATGGTGTACATCAGAGCATGCATTATTTTTTATTGCTGTAAAGGAGTGGTATGGTACCCGTTTTGTCCTCCCGGATGTGGCACCTTTCGCCAGTGCAAAATTACCACCCATCAGAAAGGAAGAAGGTTAAATGGGTCAAGAGATCCATTTCTATAATTATGATTAAGGAACAACCCCAGCCCAAACGCTGAAGAGAACTGCCTAGACACCCACAAGGGATAGTCGGGCAAATTTAAGCGCACACTATATCCAGATACCCCCCAAGGTACCCTTGAGGGGATCCAGAAATTTGAACCCTGCGATTTGGACGCCTGATTCTCTTGTTAAAGCTGGCTGTATCCGTCAATGGTGGCGAGAGTCTGGTCGGGATTGTTCAATGTCGTTGGTAGAAGAAGAGTCAGGCTGAGTATGTAGGTCGCCGGCCTCTGGGTATATCCGTCCGTAAACCATGATGTAAAAGTAATGTAGTAGAAGTTGAATAGTTGCCCGAAAATTCGTATCCCACGCCTCCCATATTCATAAAATATGTGGCCACCCGGTTGAGATGTTCTTGTTGTTCACTAATGAAGCCTCTGTCTCAAGACGAGAAGACAACAGCAACAACCATTCCGACGATGCTAATGAGGAGGCCGAGCTTAGATACTGACCGGCGGCCTGCAGCGTTGACCGGCGACGAAGTCGAGAACGGAGGGTTAGTAGGGGGAGGGTTCCATCCGTCACCGCCATTGCCTCCTTGTGTGGCCGATGCGGGGGGAAACCCTCCACCACTTCCTGACGGTGTTGCTGATGCAGTTGCTGGCGATGATCCGAGACCAGAGCCCGAGATACTGGATACGAATGAGCCAGAAATAGTTTGACCGCCGATCTGACCTGCTCCAGCACAACCGCACACTTGGGATGATTATTAGCTGCACGTCTAGAAAGTAAAGAACCATCGTCACCACTCAACATCCAGGAAGGATAGGTTGCGTGACGAGGTGAAAATGAGAACAATGTGTTGAGGCAGCCTACCAGATGATGCTCCGTTGATGACGGCCTGGAACGATGCGGCTGGGCATCCCGTCGCGACGCAGGGTTCAATGGCAGCGTAGAGAGCCGCTTCTTTTCCACATTGACAAGAGAAATCAAGACCGTCGCAGCCCACAAATGAAGCGCCCTCCATGAAGCAGCTCTGGGCGCAGGACGGGATCGCGGTAACCGCTACGCTTGCGCAGTTCTCTGCCGCCGCGGCACCGCCCAGAAGCAGCGCTACGGCGGCGACGACGACAACAATGTCCCTCATGGTGATGTTTATCCCTTTTGTACTCGGGAGTATATGGATGAGTGGTTGAGATGAGAATGGATTGGGAAATGGTGAAACGAGAAATGCTTCAAGGGGTCTTTGTGGACATGGAGATGGAGCATTCAATTCGTTCCTGGAAGTCTAGAAACATGCAGGAGGAAAGGATAACAAGCTTATTTCCGAGAGAGGCCAAGGGAAAACAATACGCAGCAGAGGGTGGGAGCGGAAACGGGGTCATAGTCATCGAGAGTCACGTCGCTTTCCCCCTTGATGCAGACTTAATACTAGCCAAGCTCTTTCTTGCTCTCGTAGCTGAACCTCACAGCTCAGCTAGCCACCTCGGCAACAAGACAAGTTCCCTGAGTTGTACTTTTCACATGTGCCCTTCTAGCCGACAGGTTGTCGGCATGAAGTCATGCTTTTGTTTGGCCGTATTGGGAAGATCATCGCAAATAATACGACACTGGTTGGAGAGATACCACCCACACCGGACCAGTGTGCCAGTTGATGTTTGCTCTCCGATTAGTCGATATCTCACCCGGCCTTTCCTCATCCACATTTCCCCGCAGTCACCCCCGGGAGGTTCGGGCGCTGCTTGCCGATACGGGGAAAGGCGCGGGGAAAGTGACAGGGATATTGAGGGTGGGTGGTGTTGATCCTTGGCCCTGACGCTACCGCAGGTGCTCTCCTGCCCAGCTTTTTGGTGTGAACGAATCATTTGTTCGATTTGGCCGCTTAGATGGATGACTTTCCGTCCAAGTGTTGGATGCCGGTCAGACCAAAGAGAGCAGGATGTGGGGGGGGGGAGGGGGCGAGGGGGCGAGGCCTGTTGGTGTGATTGAACGTGCAGGTACTTGACCACGAGATGCCAGACTTCGTAACAAGGATCGAGGGCTGTGCGATCCTGGGTGACTTGCCTGTATTAGCAACTTGGTAGAAAGGACCGAGGTTGCCTCGAAGCGACTGGTATTTGATTGTAGACGAGTCTGGTTTCCAGCTCGTATTGACGGGGGCGTGGTGGTGAGCTGAACAGTGACGCTTTCTGGCGCGCCAATCAAATTCACACGAAGCCTCTTGGCCGCCATTAAGCTTCGATTCGCTGTATGAGGCGCACCAGCGGTTCAATTGGTCTGCTAGTTGATAGTGTTAGCCCTCACCAAACTGGCCTCCACAGCCAATTACTCGTGTGCTGCGGCAGGACACTAAAGTCGCTTTTGAGACAACCTCCAGACAGATAGTATGAAGATGCTGAGAAGGCAGGCATTAAAAATTCAGCACTGGGGTTTGGTTTGTCGTTGGTATTTCTACTCAGGGCACAAAAAAGGAAATTACATATGTTCTCACCTAAGAGTGTTGGTCCAGTCTTCTATGTCTTAGTGAGCCCACGGTATGTACCATGTATAATAATGATATGGACAACATGGTTCCCAAGAAAGAGACAAAGCGGGGACCAATAACTGGTGGCTAACTCAATGTAGAAATTGATGCAGCCCTCGTAACCCTGCTTATTCACCTCGGCGTGACAGAACCAATGGATGGGCCAATTGCTGTCGACAGCATATAACCTGGACAAGTAATCAGGGATCATGACATCGAAGTCGACGGTGTGTTCATTCTAGAACGATGTCTGTTGTCTGGTGACTCGTGGGCTTACTATGTTAGCCCAGAGTCTGGGATTGCCTTTCAGCCCGTCGTCCTAGCCACCATGGACCCGTCCAATAATACTGTGTCTTGTGCACGTTCAACGACCGGTGCGTTGCGTGGATCCTATCAATCATGCCGTTTGTCAATATTCACTATTGGAAGCTTACGAAATATCCTAGTCACTCACCTTTAAATTGAGTATTATACTCGGACTGTGTTTTGTTATTGAGCTTTTGCATAATCACCTCAGCTGTGGATCTCCGTGGTTCTTAGTCATCATCTTCCTTGAGCTGTTACATTATTATGATCTATTTGACGGAAAAATCTATGCTGTGATTGATAAACTACGAACCAGTGCAGTCGAGATGTTCTACAAGACGTGGAACTCTTTCTGTTTCGATGCCGGGCATCGCCATCTATCACCGATAGAGGTGCTTATCTCCGATGAGCCCCTCAACTGTCCACAATATCCTCCGTGGGGGTCGTGCAATGTCTTCTTTGCGTCTTTTTCTCCTTAGGAATACCAGACACCACTGAACTCCTACTATTCGTCAACCCAGATCACCATCCTGTGATACTAACAGTTCCTGTTAATATACCATATCTTGATTCTTGATTAACGAAAAGACGCCCCTTTTTTTAGCAAATATGCCGCAATTGACGCTAGCACAGCCGCGCTTTATCCATAGCCCCAGCCTTCCAAAGGATTACCTCTCATTTGCTGAGCATCCAGAGACTCTTGTACAGGAGGCACTGGCACGCATACTTGTCGAGACTCCTCCTCGAGAAATCTATACATCTGACGAATGCCGTGGTCTCTTCCGTGGTCCAACGGCGTTAGCGTATTTGCTACTCAGGATACACATTGTATATCCTGCCATGAGGATCCATGGGCAATCTCTCCAGCATTGGGCCGCTTCTTACGTAGCCCCTCGGCGCATAGGAGGCAATTCGGCTCCGTGCGGCCTCGCGTGCGAAAGTGCCGGGTACTATGCCGTGAAGGCCATCATGGACGAAACGGAAACGTCAAATTTTTCCAAAGAGCTAGAGAGGCTTATTGAGGAAGATGACCATCCATATGAGCTTCTGTTTGGGTTCGCGGGACTACTTTATATGATTCGCGCTATAGAGTTTTGGGTCAGTGCCACGATGGTCTTCCGTTCATTTGGAAATAAGCTGAACGAGTTCACTAGAGACCAGAAACAGCTTCTCTTTTGGCCACGGTCAAAGTCCGAATTATCGAAAGAATTCTAGGTGCAGGGCCGGGTTGGACCTGGCGTGGAAAACGCTACATCGGTGCCGTGCACGGCGACATCGGTATCTTGACACAGCTTCTTCTAACAGACCCGACGTTGGCAAATAATTCCATGGTACGGAACGCCCTGCAAAGGCTCCTAAGCTTGCAGCACCAAAGCGGCAACTGGCCTACAGAAGACACTGATGATGGCTACCACGAGCTCGTGCAATTCTGTCATGGGGCGCCTGGATTTGTTTCATCGCTTTTGCATATTGGAGAGCTATTTCCAGACATGCGGTGTCAAATTGAGAATGCAATAGCGTTGGGCAGAAGGTGCATTTGGCAGCAAGGCTTATTGAGAAAAGAGCCTTGCTTGTGTCACGGTATCTTAGGCAATGCTCTGTAAGTCCCTTCCGCGATGCAAACCTTGATCCCAACATGCTAACCAGTTCGGTAGCGGGCTCTCTGGGACGGAAAGGAGCCATTTCCTGGCATGGTCCTTGCCTTCTAAAGTTGCAGAAGAACGTCAAAAGGATGAGTCGATATTCTCACCAGAGGACGGCAGACGCATGTCCATCTGGTTCAATTATTGGCCAAGTGCAGCTTGGACATGGACAGTTTGTGCGGCAGATAATACTCCAGGAGTCATCCTATATGGCGATGTTTAGTCGTTTAATCCGTCGTGCGTGGATACAGTAATACTTTTGTCTTGTTGACAGTCTTTCCGGTCAACATAACATCTAGCGAAGGGTAATTAATTGACCCTCATGCTGAGGTATCATTAGAATACAGTGTTCGTGCCATTGCTCCCGCGAAAGCAAAGCGCTTGCAAAATCGACACAGCGAGCTCCAAGCTCACCGACCCGCTGTGAGTTTCGAAACTCATGAAAAAGATTATTTCTGGTCCGGGTCATGGAATCTCTCTGGACGGCTTTTCTCACTGACTTTCATTCCCATTAGCTATATTGTCTAATTCGTGGGAAAGGCTGGGTGATTTGATGGGCGGGTTGATGAGTTCACCACCACTGTCGTCGTTATTGATCCGTCTGGTCCGTGGTCCTTGATGATCCGCAGTCTTTCTTCCGGCGGTATGCTGAGTATCGAAAAGTTCGACGTGCAAGGCGTCGTCGTACTGGCGTTAGTCCTGCTGTATGTAATATCGAATTCTCTCTCCACCATAATCATTTCAGGCGCCTGTGAGGAGAGATCAAGTCCCTTCCCCGCCTCCAGATCATTGGATACATGCCAAAATTTGCCCTGTGAACCTTTTGGTGTCCGAGAATCTATCGATCTCGGGGATGGTACTTGGGGCGACACATTATCCGGGGAGCGATGATCGAGCAGGGGTTGAAGTGCCGGGATGCATGCCGCAATAACAACAACATCGGCTTCGAGGCTGCGATCCATCGTCAGCAAATGCACAGAGGCATGTTGATAAGAACCAGGAGTATCCAAGTTCCTTCTGTGTTGCTTCTTCAAAGGTGAAGATATCTTCTTACCTTGTCCAAATGGTAAGATCTGCAGAATCATCTATATACCTCTGTAAGCAACCTTTCAGTCAATCGGGATGGGTTCGCAAGGGTACTTGCAAGTGAAATCAGGACTACCGAGAGACTTCAATCTCGTGCATTTGAAAAGTGCCGTGAATAGTGCTCTATCAGTTTTATGTCAGTCCATCTTATATTCACAGTATCAAAAAATATTTTTCCATGGAGACTTACGAAACACCCAATGCCAATGAGATTGCCAGTGCAAGTCTTTTTCTTCGAGTAACTTTTAGCCTCCTTACAGCTAATGCAACGTAAACAGCAAGGTACCCGTTCGTGGCAGCTGAGATGACTATTTTCAGTGTTAATACCAAATGGCCAAGTTGATATGATATCCAGTATTAGCTTACCACTGGTGGATATGGAATACGCAACTGCCCTTTCAGGGCCAAGACACGCAGTCTTTGTGAATGTTATTTGCACGACTGCCTCTTGCGGGCATTGCGCGAAAAGATAAATCACGTTTCCCAGTAGCCCGGCGACACATAGAAACACCATTGTCCAGAGAAAAAGTCGATGAAGTCGGTTTGGTTGAAGAAGTCGATTGATGAGGGCGACAATTGCAACCTTCGGGAGTGCCAGGGCAACAAGTCCAAAGGCAAAGGCTATCACTTGCCACTTGAGCGCTTCCTCTTTTTGCGCGTCAGTGAGAATGGCAACATGCTTGCCATTTCCCAATGAAACGGCCTTAAGCGTAGCACCGGTCGCTGTCCATCCCGACGCCTGTCAAATTTGGATCATCATTACTGACATCCGTTATAAGCGGTCTGAGGAATACATACCAATGCTAGAATGAGAATCCCGTCGTCGTATTGAATCCGTCTTTGTACCCATCCCTTGACAAATAGTCTGGCAAAAGCGAACAACGTTGAAATGATCGTTGTTGGTACTACGGTGGCCACGATGACTGAGCCAATGTTATCGTTATCGACGTCGACAATGTTTGAAGTGGCGGCATCAGGCGTCAGCGTGGGAAATGGCGGTATTGTCGCTCTGGCTATTGCTTTGTACAACATGTACATTATACGCGCCGACGCAGAGAGGTATTATTGGTGATGTGTGATCATTATACACTACATGGAAAGAGATTACCCGCAGGAGAATGGCGGGGCAGAGGAAGAGTGTTGGATTTTGGATTTTGGATTTTCGGGAGGGGAAGATAAGGATGATGGCTCCCTAAATTCCGCCACTTTTACTAAGGGTCATGGCGCCTGCACCCTACTCCAGGAGACGGCAAGACCGAGCCGCTGCTTCCAAGCATTACTGTTCCGTAGCTACCGGTATGGCTCGGGCCTGAGGGCATGCTGAGTTTACCTTAGTCTGAATTTTCGATAGGATGAAATAAAACCATTAGGAAAGCAGGGCCCTGGAATCGGACACCCCAAGGAACGTAAGGATTTGACAAACTCAAAGGCTGTGACACGCCACCTGCAAACGGAATTCGGCAAAGAAGCCCGGGGTAGGGACACAACCATCGGTTAAGATTACCTTGTTAAGGAGGTTAATGACACATGTAGGCCACGAAATGTGAGCCATAGTGAGCCCTAGTGAGACACTAGGCTGATTACAACCGCCCTACGGAGCGAGTAAAGGTGTTCTGCATGGTTGCAGACGCAATCCTGAGTGTTTGCTTGGCTCATAAATTGCCATTATAGGTTTAAAAACGTTTTGTTCATTGTGTGGTTGTGATTAGTCCAACGCCATTTTACTAAATGGATACCAGGACGCTTTCGTACAAAGAAGAACGCTTGTACAAGTAAATACTTTGGCAAGTTCTGTTTTGTTTCCAGACCCAAATTACAGCTTTGGCAATCGTTGAGTTGCAAAACCGGATTCACATATAATCAGTTCCCTGAACCGGGCTGCATGCTTCGGCCTGCACGCTCAAATTCAAATGATCAGCGCAGGCTGCGCAGCCAGCAACTATCAGTAGTACCGGTAGCATGGCAGCGGTGTGTCTTTACAGGGAAGAAAACCTTGTTCTCGGGACGGATAAATATATCAGAGGACAAAGGGTCGACAAAACCAGGCCATCAAAGGTATTTACATAGAGAGGCATGCTTTTGTACTTCATAATGCACCCCTCAGACCCGCGGGCTACGATGAGCTGAAAGTAGATCTTGAAGATCGTCGTGACCGCCAATTCTCATCAAAGCTTGTAGCTTATGTAATAAGGGAAGTCCGTCACGGGAAACAGCCTGTATTTTGGCATGAAACAAACACCTGCATGAAAGTTTGTTTCTCAACACAAGCAGTCAGCCAATGTGAATGTGAAACAACCACAAAACAGTATTGCGGAGTTTAACCTCGAGACTTTGTGCCAGATATGCGAGCTGTGGAATCAATTGGTTGATTGTGGCCGTTAGATCTGGAGTTTATCTCAACATGAGCAGAAAATTTACAGGGTGGCAGGGCTAAGTTAATGACCCCTATGTTACCTACCCCCCACAGCTGATATCATAATAGAGGGGGAATATTCACCAAAAGTGAGGTTCTGTAGTAGGGGGGTAAACGTTAGTTACCTGGCAGGGGTCATTAACTTGGGCCTGGTACCATAGTATAATCTCATCCCAAGAGGCTACACAATTTTAATCGTGTTTTCATCCTCAGCCTGGAGTCTATACAAACTGACTGAACTGAATCTTTGCGCTACATGGAACGACTTCATGCTTAGTTTAGAAGACTTTTCCCATCAAGGCATCGTATCCGTCATGGAAGACGCGTCCGGTACACCGGAAACTCAGGGATAGTGTCGAAAACGCCAAAATCCATTGAATCCGACGAGAAATAACTCCACGCCCAAGGTTCCGGTTCCTGAGAGCCGGCTGCGACCGGCTGGGCAGCCAATCTCCGGCAGTACACGACATAGAACGCGTGACGGAAACCACTACCCGCATCCCATCCAGCAGCGCAGTCCCACCCGCCGTCCACGTGTTCGGTAAGCCACTCGGGAGTCTTGACCATCTCGGTAGCAGCCTCCTCGGCATGGGGAGGGGCATACCGTCCGACCTCAAAGGAGGCCTGGTGTCTCGACTTAAGCTCTGTCAGCCCCGGTCCAGCAAGGGCATTAACGCTTTTTGCTAAAGTGCGGAACTCCCCCGGGAACTTAATGCTCTCCTGCACCTCCCCGAGACACGACTTCTTTAGATGCTTCTCTACTAGCGAATGCCACTCCTCACGAAGAGCCACCTCTTCTTTAGATGGCTTCCCAGAGGTGCCTGTGCCGTCTAAGTCGTATACAACACAGAGCTCCTCCCAGCGACTGAGGACCTCGCGCGGTGTAGAGACTAAATTCAGGAGATCCATATCAAATATAGGATGCAAGGCCTGGAGCCGCAGCTCGTTGATGTCTTCGTCGTCCTCAAAGTCGCCTTCTTCTGGCTCCGCGTAGGCAACCAAAGACACTAAGAGACAAGTTAGGACGTTACCTAGCACGTCATACTTTAATAGACAGACTTACCATAGACTTTGAGGCTGCCGTTGAGGCATACAGCTCCCACATCTCGGAGCACAACCGCCGCATCGTCCATCTCCTCAGGGGGAGAGTACATGGTCGCTAGTAGTGCGTCCTTAAGAGATACACGCGCACAAAAAGAGAGAGAAGGATGAAGAGACAGAGGAAAAACAGTGTAGTGTTGGGAAGCATAAAAGGGGAAGCGTCTGACGCGCTTCTTGAACTGTGCCGCTGGACCTCGCAGAAGCTGCATGCTTTCAAAAAGCCCTGCAGTCATAGTTTAGCAGGAGGGTTTGTACACAGGGTTGCCTATGTGGCAAGTGGGCTAAACCACGGCTACGGCTACCTGGAATACATGTCCTACGCCTCAAGTGTGTCGCCCATTGCTCCCAGTTGGACGACGGCAAAGACCATAAGGAGCTTCCCTCTAAAAGGTCGTTCGGCGCCGCCGGCATAGTAGGCCAGAACATGACCATAAATGAACATGGCGGTCGTCAAGACTGGAGAAAGTTGCAGATCATCTCCTCCAGGCGCATTCGTCTCTTGCCCACACCCCTCGCCGCGCGAAGCTGATGCCTCAGCAGATAAGCCGCGTGCGCGATGCAGAATACGCTCACAGGTGTGGTTTTAAACGCCGAAGCCACTGGGCTTGTGTGCATCTCTGGAGACATCAGCACTCTTGGGACGTCCAGCAGCTTGCCGTACAGCCTGCGTGTCCTGTTGAGCAATGCTATCCCGCCTAGAACCTGGCATCCTCTGATCAGGAGGTCTGCACCTGGTTGTCCCAGAAGGAGCCGCACCCAGGAGCGCCGATTCCGTTCGTCCGCCTCCTGCAATGTACCTGGAGTGGGAAACTGAGATGAGCCTGATTGCATAAGAAAATTCGGGCACGCGGGCGCACTTCTACCTGCCCTGCCTCATGAAAGACGGCTGCGTTGAGCGCGCCATCGTCTCAGCCGGCGGGCCCAAGACCTGGTGCGAGCCATCCGGCATCAGACTTGAGTCGAAGAGTCTGCGCTTGCAGACCCTGCCGCCGGCCGCGCTCGCGGAATCCTCTGGCACACTAAGATGACATACAGCAATGCCTCGGCTGTCGGCGGGCACCCAGGGACGTATATATCCACAAGCAAGATCCTGTCCACACCCCTCACTACGCTGTAGCTGTAGTGGTAATATCCGCCGCCATTCGTACAACTACCTATATTAATCACCCACTTCGGATCCGGCATCAGATCATAGCACTGTCACACAGCCGAAGCCATCTTGTTGGTAACGGCGGCGACGATTATGACGCTCGACTGCCGCGGCGAGGCCCGGAAGATGATACCCAGGCGGTTCATGTCGTAGCGAGACATAGAGAAGTGCATCATTTCGATGCCGCAGCAGGCGAGAGTGAATGTGAGGGGCCACATGGAGCCGTTGGGTGCCCAGGCGACGAGCTGATCGAAAATGATACTGTCTCACGGCTATATTAGCAACAAGTATTGGCGAGTGACTTGGACCGATTCGTACAGGACATGCTCAGCTACGCTTTTTGTTCGCTGTTCGGCGGAAAGACCGAGAGGAAAAGACAGGCGCCTGCGGGCAGTGGCATTCTTGTATTGGTGGAAGCGCGGGCTTCCATGCTGCTGCTTTCGGTTTGGATAGAAAATGTAGTAGAGACTGTGTCGTGCAAAGGTGTTGAGGCAGTTGCGTACGCCCGCCAGGGGGACTGTTGGACTTGGTTCATTATGTGTGTAAGTAAACCGTCATGTCTGGATCTGCTTACCTTTTGAAAGCAATATTGCAGTCATCTCTGTGGAAAGACTAAGAGAGGATATATCTTGACGAGACTTACTAAGGAAAAAAAGAAATCGAGAAGAAAAGAAGACGGCTTGAGCAATGTTCTGATTCCATCGATTCTCAGTAGCTTGGCAGCAAATTTATACCCAGGAGCTAACATGGTCGTTTTTTACTTGACAACTCACTTACCTTGTTTTTCTTGAAGGTTTAGATACTTTTAGCCTTGGATTCGTGAGTGACCTTGATTTTAATTCCGCATATTAGATTTCCCTTCTTCTGATTATGGCTAATGTTGACATTGGAATTATTCGCATGATTTCGTCCAAGTGAGCCAGGTCTAAGAGGACGCACAGCAAGTATAATTTTCATTCCGTACCCAGCTTAAGTACCCGAAACTCCCACCCGGACTTTGTTTCTGTATCTTCGAACTCTCCGCTTTCAACATCGGTCATCATTGCTGTTGTGGTATGTCATTCTCGTCATAACTCAATTGGGGGAGCGAAGAAGGATGCTGGTGATATATCTCGGACTGCCTAACTCGAAAAGAGGCGCAGTCAGGGATGACCGGTTGTTCTATATTTCACCGACGCAATTGCTTATCTATGGAAACTGACGTCATCTGCGACTGTCTGACCGTTTCACAGCCCCTTGATCTGGGCTTTCCGCCATGATGAGCCACGCTGAGGAATCGCGCGTGACCAGTATGTATTATGCTGACTTCTGTGCTCTATTAGTTCATAAGCAGCGCCCCCCCGCCCGATGGTGCTTCGATGCGACAGCACCTTTCTAACTCGACTTTTCAACAAAGACACTCAAATTTCTGAGCATCCCACAAGTCGAAATTCCGCCAAAATGGATCGTCTCAAAGGCAAAGGACGGCGTTTGAGCGACAACCCACCTCCCTACTCTCAAGACAACGAGGAAACCCCGACATATCAAACACCCAGTGCTGGCTTCGCCAACCTGCCTTCCGACTCAAAATCCCCTTTGAATTCGCTAGTCAAATTCCCTCCATCTTTCCAATGTTACCTTGACAAGCAGGAAGGCTTCTACTACCTCGGTCCCGTCTCGTCAGAAGAACGCCTCTTTGCCTTCTCTGCTAGCGCAAGACTCCAAACCACTATGCAACCCCTCCATCTCCACAATGGGCCGAGCGAGAGGGACCCCATCATCGTCAGGATGACACAGAAGAACCCCCGCTCCGTCAACTTTGCAGCGACAATCACCCTCCACTATCCGTCAGACCCACACACCGTCGCGGAAGAGATTTCCTATGAAAAGCCAGTGAACCCGCGATCCAGCTCTGTGTTTGCCTCATGCCTTGCCTTCCGGGTCAGGGTTGGCAAAGAGGGCAGAGAAGAGGAGTTTCAATGGAGGCGCTCGAGCGGGACAGAGGTCAAGGAGCTCGCGCGGCATGCGATCGGTGGCAAGTTGGTGAGGATGTCCGGGGCCAAGGCTGGCGCCGGAGGGAGCAGAAAGGCGCGCGAGCAGGGCTTCTCGAGTGATGGAAATGAAGTCGTTGCGGTCTTGGCACCGAGGTCGAATATCGGGATCGCGAACGGCTTGAAGTTCAAGTTTATGGGAACAGCGTTGACGGGGGATTTGGGAGAGAAGTGGGAGAGTGTGGCTGTCATCACGGGGTTCTGGTTATTCGGGATTTCTCGCGCGCGCGAGAAGGATGACGTGTGATGTCAATGGTCTCTATTACATTCACAGATAACTGATTGATATGATCTGAATATAGCGCGTTGATTCATGACAAGCGTCTCAGGTTCACTGCTCGGGGAGCATGACTACAAAGCCGGTTGATGCGCCGGAACAGAGATGGTCCACCTTGGTCCGAAGAGGGGCCGCCGTTGGCTCCGGTGTGGGTCGCCGGTTCTTGCAGGCTGAGTTTTCCGGCACATTTGAGCCACAATCGTGCCGAGTCTGTAGAGGTTCTCAGACACGTAGGCACCCATGTACGTGCTCTGAACTCTTATGATAGAGTAAATCCCAGAGATCGGTACTCGTCATCTTTGATAGGCCAACGTTGTCCAAATTTCACACTCTGATGCAATAGCTCTCATAATACCTCTAATGTGGGCACTGGGTCACAGCCTCGATCTCTTCATTGAGTCCGACGCCAAACAATGCACACTCACACGCGATGACGCAAGATTGGTGTGGAAGCAGGTGTCTAGTGCCCTCGCGAATACACACTTGAAATCAATTATCCATCACCATGTCAGGCCGAACAACATCGTATGGGGCGAGCAATTCAAATACGCAGTTCTCACTGACTCCGGCGCTGCACTGGTTAATCCTGAAAGCTTGCCGGAGGGCGGCTGGACGTCGCCCGGTACCCCGCCATATGCACCACCAGAGTTCTTCGAGAAGAAGAAGTGCCAAGCTGGCGACATGTGGGCGTTGGATGTTACGATGTTGTTTGCGTATGGGGACATCCCCTGCCTGGTGGGCCATGGATTCTACCGCATGTTTTGAGAACGAGGACATGAAAGGCGAGATGATGAGTGGCTGTTGTAAATTGAGAGCAGGATAAAGTCTCTGGAACATGCAGGCAACAGGTCACTTCTGGCATCAGGTCAAGGAAAGCGCTCAGCCTATGAAAGTCGAACTTCAAGATGCCATACAAGTTTGTCACTACTGATCCTTTGTTTCGAACTCCAATGCAACATAAAAGAACATCCAACTATTTGAGTCCCTTTCTAGTGAAAAACGACCCAAGTCGTCTATGAGACTTTCTGAAGAAAAGCAGTGGAAAAGTAGACAGGCACTCTGGGACTAGAATCAAGCACATCATTTGACGTTACAAGAAATTCAGTAATTCAAAATCAACTCTCAATTGGAAAAACCAAGAAACTAGTTCCATGCTTTGCAGCAAGATGTTCCAACACCCTAGCGCTTCCTTTCCGACTAACGCTGTTATTACTTCCGGCATGGTTTCCCCTCTTAGAAATATCCCGCAATAAACAAAATACATTTGTAAATGTCGAAGACCGGGCTGATAGAGTTGAAAGCATAGCCTGTTAGCCGCCTTTGATAATGCTACTGGGGTCGCGCTGATAAGAATAGATATGCGGGTCAGTGAAAAGTTCAGACTCAAACAGATGGGCAGCAAAACAAGCTGTGTCCGTGGCCACCTGTAGGGTAGAAAAGCTCACATGGCTATTCTCTATGGACGCTCGCCGCAGATTTGCCGGCACAGCGAGATGGCATGGCCATCGTAGATACCCAGGTCGTCCATGCACGAAATGACACACGACAAAAAGGTTAGCTTCTTTAATCATGTTTGTACTATGTCTACTTACCTCAGAGAGCTGTCGCTTCTCAACCTCCACAGGGCCGGCGGCCGCTGCAATCGCCACAATAGTGGCGAAAATCGTAAGGGAGAAGATGCGCATTGTCTTTAAAAAGGGATAAATGTCTGCAATTGCTGTTTTTCTTGAGAATAGAATGTGTCTTGCTATCTGATACTGATCATTCAAAGAGAGGCATGCTCGGCTTTAAGTACAGCTTTTCTTTGAATGAGTCTAATGAAAGACAGATAAGAGACAAAGAAAAAGCTCTTGGCTTGCTCCTTCAAAACGCAGTGTGTCCTATTGGAGTTGTCGTTTGTAGCTGGGCGTAAGTATCACGATCCTGTGGGATCTGCCAAGTGCCTCAGGTTGAGCAATCATGCACCGCCAGATTCCTATATTGGCTGGAATTTGCAAATCAGCCTGAGGCGTCAGCACTAAATTCATTCTCCTTCCTTTCGTGATCTAGCAACTATAGGTTACTGCGTATCTTCGTCTGCTTTTTTGAAGGTATCGGCAATTGAGCTTCTTCGGACTGGTGCTTACGTTTGACACGGTATATTCACTTGGGTCTCACTCAAGCACAGATATGGCCGTCGTCATTGGCTCTAGCTGTCCAGCGTTGCCTCCCAGTTGGCCAACCAATCGTTTACTAGATACCGGTTGAATACACGGCACACAGATACAAGCCCAAGGCAACTGCACAGATGCGGATTAGGTTGAGTGTCCCTTATCATTGTTTGTGTTACACAAAGGGCTTACGTGGCTTCCAACCCTGTACGGCGCTGGTCACACCAGCCTAGAGACAAACCCAGTTTCTCTGAAAATTAGAATCAAACAATTTAAGTTAGTAATTGAACCAAGTTACTGAAGTGTTCGGACATCAAGCGCGAAACGAGGCCACGGAAGTCATACATGGCAGTAATATCATATATCATTTATACAGCCCTTGGCGCCGCATAAGAACAAATTGTTTGGCATAGGATAATGACTCGAGCCTGAATGTTGTCTCGTTTTCCTGCTTCGATAAGCGCTTTGGCATTATGTATTCATCTGATTTTACCATCCTACCAATGATTACTGTAGCTTTTGTGTTGCTTTCTCGCTGCTGAGAGATAACTGGGCTAACCTTGCAGACATTTAACCACGTGTCTGTGGGGTTATGGTGTTTAAACCTGAAGTAGATAAGCAGGAGCTGCTCTCGCATCACCGTTTTCGCATCGGATCTACCTAGCCGTCAAATGATGATTTGAGATACTTGCAAGCAATAACAATGAAACTCGCTTCGGCCATCGGAAAATTGTCTTTTATGGTTGATTTCACATGAGATGTCTTGAAACGATACCTTCCCTAGTGAGTGTCTATCGTTCTTTGCAAACACGTCGATCTAGTTTCTTGCTGTAACATGTTATTTCTGCAAGACTCTTCTCGTCCACTCTTGTCTGACCTTGTTGCTTATTAAACAGCGGTGCAAAGACAAGCGCGTGGCATAAAGATAAATTGTGAAGCTGGTTCGTCTCAATTTTTACAAAGTGCATAATGCCCAAGCTCAGTTATGGACCTCTTCAGAATCAAGGGAGCAGATTTGTTGCACTTTTCGAAATGGGGAAAATCAGCGCTATCAACATAATCATACAGAGTTGTGTATCGCATTTACTTGTTTCCCATAGAGCCAATTAAGCTCAAGATGATCCTGGGCCATCGTCCTTGCGCAACATCCCGGCATTCGCTATTGTGTCTCACTTTTGCCTTTGTCCTCTTACAAGTTTTGCGCCCTCCACAGCCGCAGCGGAACTGACTCAAGTCAACGTGCAGGGGTCTCATCCGGCATAGAGCAGATAAGATTCTGTCAGTGCTTCTGAGCATCTCCGATCGGCGCTAATCTACATCGTGATCGGGCTAGAAACGTGACAGTTTGGTTCGAATAAAGAGGTGGAAGCCCATCTTGCCTAGCTTGGGATCAACGCTGAAACGAACTGTTTTTAATCTGCACAGCTCATGATCCAGTACAGTCAAGCTATCCTCTGCCATCAGAAACCACCAATCAGATCTCGCCGTCAATATGAGGTTAAGCTCGGTGGCTGGGCTGGCCTGGTTGATGGCGGATGTTACAACGGCATCAGTCTTGTTACCTTCTGAGGCTATCTCAAATCTCACAACACCAGCGCCGCCGCAAATGGCTGCTTCGCTGTCGCCATGCGCAGTATGATATCGCAACTCTTAGGCAGCTACGATGAAGCTCATAATTACTGCAGATGAGCTGCATCGCAGCCGAAGTTCCCAAGTCTGCATGCAATGCTACATATACCGACTTTGCATGTATCTGTACAAACCAACCGCTAAATGCAGCTATCGGCGCATGTTTGTCGCAAAATTGCACCGTTCTCGAATCACTTCGTAAGTAAGAACCTTGCTATATCGACGCTTTTGAGCATCTGATCACCTGATAATTTGTTGCAATTCAAGAGGCCCAGAACTATTCAAAAACCTCATGCGGTGTGCCAATCCGCCACAACACAGAGCAAGCTCCAGTCGCCTGGACTTTGTTCGGAATCGCGTTCGTAGCTATATCTGCACGCCTGCTGTCCAAAGTCTCCTTCTCGAATACGGCATTCCCCTTTCGCTTAGACGACGGAGCAATTCTGGCCGCTATGATCGCGTTGATAGCTTCGAACATTGGCTCCCAGACGCGTACGTTGTAACCCTATCATTATACGACGAAGCTTATTAGTTCCTTGAAGTAATAGGTCTTGGTCTCGGCAAAGACATATGGTCGATACCTCCGGAGAATATAACCCAAATTCTACTAGTAAGTCAGATGTAGTCTTTAACGCATGATACTGTGCCGTGTCTAACTCAACCACGAAGGTCTTCTTCGCTGAAGAGCTTCTGTATGCTTTCGTAGTTGCAGCTACCAAAGTGTCAATTCTGATTTTCTATCTCCGTCTTTTCAACGAACCATGGTTTCGAGTATTCTGTTACGTCATGCTGGCACTCACTACTATCTATGGCATTGGCCAGATGCTGGCTATCACCATGATATGCACACCGATTAGTTACAACTGGACACAATGGGATGGAAAGCATTTGGGAGTGGTAAGTTCCCCAATCATCTGGGCATCTTTTATTCAGATTCCTCCATTCGCGCACTGACAATTTGACTAATTCTCATGTGTACTAGTGTGGTGACGTGACTCTCATGACGTTCTTCAATGGCGGTATCAACCTTGCACTTGACTTTATTCTTTTCGTTATGCCTGTGACGCAGTTGTAAGATAACTCTTTTACCGCAACTTGACCGGTTATGGTTAGCTAACAATATGCAAAAGTATCAAAGTCTCATGGACAACGAAAAAGAAGATCGGGGTGAGTCTCATATTCCTTATTGGGCTACTGTGAGTGTGGATCTCAATGGTTCCCTAAGCTTGAGCCACCACTAATATACCACTCTGTGGCAGGGTGACAGTAAGCAGTAGTGTCCGTTTGGCAACGGTGGCAATGTTTGGTCACACAAATAATCCTACATGTAAGTAATTATTCTTCTTCCACCATCTGCACAACACCGCTCATACAAGGGTTTTCTGTAGACGACTTCAAACAGCTGTCGATATGGTCATTGGTAGAGATGCATTTAAGCGTCATATGCGCTTGCATGCCAGGAATGACGGCCTTCGTTCGGCGAATCAGACCTTATATTATTCACCGCTCCGATCCCGTGTTGCAGCAGCAGAAATTTGGTAATCAAGCTCGACCTGGTCGATCGATTGCACGGAGGATGCGAGACACACTTGCGCGTCTTACTGCATCCACTGCTACAAGGAATGAACTGGGTTGGAATAGTTCACGTGCTACCAAAAGCAATATTACAGGGACTCGACCTAGTATCATTGATCCAGAAGCACCCGAGTTCAGGGATTATTTGACATACGCTCAATATGCTGAGTCCGGTGGGGAAGGAATACAATTACAAACACTAAACAGCAGAGTAGGTCCGCGGGACAGTATTGAGATACGCAGACAAAAGTAGGCCGGACAGCAGATCTAAGTTCGTTCGCATTGTCTCTGTAATTATTTCATGGCCAATAATTTCTCAAACGCTTGTCTGGCGACTTGCATTCGGGAACGACATCTGAGCAGCACGCGAGAGCCTTGTCGATGCCCCAGTGATATTAGGGTCTTCGCCTAAGAAATTGGTGGGGAACCCAATGTCAAAGTCCTTGACACTCTCCAAGTATGCGATCTGCTCATCTGTGAGTTTGATCTTGAGGGCGTCGATGTTGGCCTTCAAATGCTCCACCTTGCGCCCGCCCACGATGGGTATGACGTTAGCCGCTTTGCACCGGACATAGGCCAGCGCGATAGCCGTCACACTCTCGACGCCATGCTCTCCAGCAACCTTTTCCAAGGCCTCGCTAATCTTGATCTCCATCTCGGTTTGCTGCGCAGAGCTGACAAAAGATCTCAGCCCCTCGCCCGCCTTTTTCCGCTCCTCGATGGCCTTCTTCGACTGAAACTTGCCGGATCCCAAAACATCCCATGGGCAGAGGGCCATGCCAAACATCCTAGCCATGGGCAGGATGTCGCGCTCAAAGTCACGGTGCAGTACGCTCCAGCGGCCTTGGTAGACACTGAAGGGCGTCTTGCCATGGTCGATAGCGTACGTGTTCGCTGCGCTGACAACCCACGCCGGCGTGTCTGATACTCCGAGGTAAAGAACTTTGCCCTGCTCAATCAGGATGTGAAGAGAGTCCATAATCTCCTTGATCGATGTCGTGTAGTCCCACCAGTGCAGGTAAAGAATATCGATGTAATCAGTGCCCAGTTTCTTCAGGGAGTCGCGGACGCTGATGTGGAGACTCCGTCGGTGGTTGCCAGTGAAGTTGGCTGTGTTTCCCTTGCCCAGGGTGTGATTCTTGTAGTCGGATGTGTACTTGGTAGCGAGAACGATCTGTTCCCGATTGTCCCTCTCCTTCATCCATTCGCCAATCCAAAGTTCCGACTGCTCATCCTGGTAATTGTTTGCCGTGTCAATAAAGTTGCCGCCCGCCTCAAAGAAAGCGTCCAGAAGTTTGTATGCCTGCTCTTTATTCATGGCGCCCATTGCATCAGCCCAGGCGTCTCCGATTGACATGGCCCCCAATGCAAGAGGAGACACGCGAATGCCAGCATTGGGCGAGAGCACGCGCAGCCTGCCCAGCTCGGTGGGTGGCTCAGGGGCCGGGGCTAGGAAGTTCGACATTTTGGCGGAGTTGGCTTGGGATGGAATGAAAAGGGCTATATCGCGATTCTTTGAAAAGTCTGGATATCCGATGCGACTATTGTACAGTGAGGGGGTTCTAGCCTTTTTATGGTGTGAGGATGAGGGGCAATGAGTCAATGAGTCGTACGAAGGAAGTTGAGGTCAGATCGGAAATAAGTCTCGGCATTTAGCTAACCAAAGCGTTCCGAACTGCATACTCAATGTTAGCCTCAAGTGCGGAGACATGGTGTGCCGATGACGTGGTTTTCCGTTACACATCGCTTTGTGCAGCGGGTATAATGAGAGTTCTTCGGTTGTAAGAAAGAGAAACTTCGGAGATATAGCATGAAGTCGAACGGATTGTCATTGGTGTTAAGGACCTTTTGGCTCTGTGGAGAGATGGCATCACTGGAGTTTGCGTGGTTATCTCCGGGATGGCCCGTGTAGTAAGGAAGAAGCATAAAATAGTGTTGAACGGTAGGCTCGTGTAAATTTGAAGCATGAACACAACCAAGAGCAACAGCAAGAGCAACAAGTTTGGTTTGCAGCTTAGAATTGAATCTAGTCACCATGATTCAATAAATAAAACACTTCTACTCTACACATCATCGTCCCTATACTAGCACAGGTAAAAAATAGCAAAGACTTCAGTCAATTGGATGTGCCAGACGAGCGAAATATCCACTGATACTCTGACAGCTTTGAGTTTACTTACCCCTTTCGCTTCAAGTGCCTCACCAGCTTGTTCGTGTGGATAATTGCTTCCCTAGCGCCATCCCAGGTCTTCCTCTTTCCCGTCTCAAAGTACCGGAAAGCATGCGCCGTCTCGACACCATGGTTCATCAGGTAGCTCATGTACGGATCCTTAAACCAGGTAACCCAACCACGCCACCCCCAGCCAAGATTCTCCATGCCAGTACCAGCAGCCTTGTGCAAGAAGCCTTGGAACTCCCACTGTTTGACAGCGCTTGGGTCGGATCTGTTTTCGAGGGTCCAGCGATCTGCGATCCACTGCTGATGCTGGTCAATGGCTTGTTCCATCTCAGGCCTTGAGGGAATCATATCAGCGCTGACCCCGCGCCAGATGTTACTGATAGCCATGGAAGTAACGTCTGAGAAGGAAAATCCATTGTTCTTGCCGTACATCGAATATGCGAGAACGGCGATGCTGTCCGCGTGTGCCGGTGGGAACAGGTTCTTGTAAAGTCGCGCGATGGGGCGTCCTCCGTAGGGATTCCCAGAAGTATCCGTCTTGGGCTTGCTCATCTCAACAAAGGGCATAAGATCAAAGTCTGCTGAATACCCTGTGCAGCAGATGACGGCGTCAACGTCATCCAGAACTGTCCCATCGGTGAACTCAATGGATTTGCCTCCAAGGAACTTCTGTATGCCGTACAATGATGTGGCCTTTCCCTCCCTTAGAATCTTAACGGTGCTGTCCATGCATCCTGCAAGGTAAAGACTAAGTGGTGCCATATTTTCATGCAGACGCCAAGAAGGATCAAGCTTGCCGTGCTGTTTCATGAGAAATCCGGAAGCAAGCATCACAAGCTTGTTTGACAGATTGGGGAAATGGCTTTGCAAGAAATACGACATCTGTCTTCGGGATCGGGTGACCAGAAGATCCGTAGGAACACCACTTCGCCAGCGACCTATGATGAGGGCGCCGTTGCGATGAGAGATGTAAGCCTTGTCTGTCTGCTCAACAAGAACAGAGAGTATGTCGCTGAGTGTGGCACTGAGACCAACAAGAACAACCTTCTTCCCCTTGAAATCTTCTGGCCTAATGCAGAGCTGGTTAGCTGGTCCTGTGATCCAGACAGGAGGGGCAGTGGATCATACTTCCTAAACTGCTGTGAGTGAATGAGAAGGCCCTCATACTGTTCTTGACCTTCGTAGACTGGCATCTTTGGTTTCGTCTGGTATCCATGGCAGAAAACAACCTTATCAAACTCTTGAACTTCTGGATGTCCTGATTTGTTGATCATCTCAACCCGCCACTTGGATCCATCGGCATTCTGCACGACTTGTTTGACATTTGTATTAAAGACCATGTGCTTGTAAAGATCAAAAGTATCAGTATATGACTCCATATACTCTTGAAAATCTTGTTGCGACAAAAAAGGTCCGTATTCTGATCGAGTGTCAGTCTTTGAATTCACCCTTTCCTGTATTCGTGAGAAGAGACGTTAACCCACTGTCTGGCATTGGAAAATCTGTATAACCGCAAGTGTATTTACTGATGTTTGCCTGTGTGGCTATGTAAGAGCGATTAGATACGTGCATCAGGCCTTTTCTCAGCTGGGAAGAAACCTACATGGCAGGGCCGTGGTCATAGTTTTGTCGTCAGAATACGACCAAAGGCCGCCAACGCCACCCCGTCTTTCGAACAGTTTTGCATCGAAGCCATCTTCGCGCAACGTCTTGAGCATAGAAATCCCAGTAGCACCTATTCCCTTAGTACCGTAGCTGGCTTAACTAATAGCTGTCTCAGCTAGGACTCACCTGCTCCTATGACCGCCACCGACGGCGGGTTGCTCTTATCCATCAACACAGGATCAAAAGGTTACACGATGGATAATGGTCAGAAGTTGTTGAAAATGACACCGATAAAGCTCGTTTGTGGAGCAGGCTTCAAGTAATGCTTTCTAGTTGGACGAAGCTTACCATTAATAAAGGAATGAAAGAATCGTCTGAGGTAAGACAATGCAATCTTTCGCCGTCAGCACTAAATCCATCTTGCCCAATTTAGTAAGCGCCTCGATGATCACATGAAGTCTGGGCGACATACCCAGTAAGCGCTCATGGAAGAGTGCGATCTTGGCGTTCATAAGCCCGATTTTGTGGCGCCACACATGTCACATTCGTGGCGAAGACTAGCGCCAACATATCGCTCATAGATTACTGAAAGGGTTTAAACTTAGGCAAACGGAATTTTCCACCGTGTGTTATCGATACTTCGAATTACTTGAACTTTTGAGGTGATAAGATGAGAACAAAATCCAGGGGTGTCGCGATGATATGATTTGAGAGCAAGCATTGGGAATATGCGGCTGTGTCTGAAGTATATGTAACTGGAGATTGATAGGATGAGCATACGTATCCATACCCTCGATTAGAAGGCTGTCCAACAAAAGGTTGTTAAGAGCATTTTCCGGTCCGGATGATGTTCTTTTGACCAAGCTTATATGCATGGATAACACCGCCTGAAAGTGCATCAGCGACGGCGGTAGGAAGGCAAGAGTATTGTGTGTTTTCTCGAGCGCCGTCATAGAACGCTACTCTTAAAATTATGCAACCCAGACCCTTTGAGTTCATGCTCCTTCTGAATCCTCAACTTGGTGAGACCTTGAGTTAACGCCAAACTAGATGTGGTTATCCTTAGTGGGTGACGTAGTGTGCTTTCTACGTCTCGGACTTGGTGAATCACTTGCTTCAGCAAAATTCATAAAGAAAGCTCTAGAGCGTGCTTGTGCTCCAGCCTAAACATCTCGACTCTCTATGACGAACTAGGCTAAAATCCTGGAACACCAAGATTTATCTCCTGGATTTACGGTATTGAGGCTTGGTGGCGTTAGGCATACTTGCGAGGCAGCAATTATACCTACCTATTATGCGGTTCAAAAAGTTAAGGTTGCCAAGCTGGCTGTTTCTCTCTGTGAAATTTGAAATGACTTTGGGTAAATTGCCTTTGCTAACATAACCTCTGATTTGAGAATTGACCGAGTTCAATAAGCAACAGCTACTTCAGTTTGTCGATAGAGCAGTCATCTTAGTCTTCCCAAAACTGCAGCAGGTTTGTTTTGGATTGCGTCTACGCACACGTATCTCCAGCCGAAACAACACTACACCTGGCTCTTTCTCACTGAGACGATTTCCTTCAAGCCGCCATCTTATGCTAGCACGGCTGATATTCCGATGCATATAACACTGAGACATATGAGTTAATTACTTAGAAGAAGCAACTTGTCCAATTTATACATGACGACAAGATAGCGCGACTTGGGTTCAAGGATCGGCTTATTTACCGATGACTATCCGTTTTGGCCTTGGGTTATCTTGTCCGTCCTTTTATGGGATCAAGACGTTATCTGTGAGCCGTGACGAGATTGTATAAAATTTTAAGAATTTGGTGGACAGAACTAGGCTTTAACCGTTTGCCACCAAGTGAAAAGGTGCTCACTCTCGCGGACACCTTAAACGAACCCGATGACGCCGGATCCTTTGTTTGTTACTTCCTCTATTCCAATCAGTTTCAACCTGAAGTTCCCACCGCTGTTTCATCGAAATGAAACAAGGTGTGCCCACAAGACATTCGCAAAGTTGTTTACGTCTACGCCGGAGCTGTTGGAAATAACGATAGACACACACATCCCGAGTCTACATACCCTTCAGTCAACAGCTATGGAGTTCCGTTCAAATCGGGTACACATATATGTTGGAAGGATTTAGCCTGTTTACGAAGGTGTTTTCATGCTGGCGGATACGGAATTAGATTGATCTAACGTTCATCTGATAGCTGTATGAAACCGCCGGCGTCGGCTAGGACAACCTCTTGACCAATGGCGCACACCTCCTCAAGAAAATGGGGCCACATCAGAAGAATCACTATTGGTTCTCTTATGGGACGTTACGAATTTCTTAGCCCAAGTCTCATTGACAATCTATGACAGAGGCACTGCTAGAGAAGCTTTCAAGTCATGTGCGATGCTGAGAGTATCAGCTGTGTCTGAATTGACGATAACTCTGCCTGATGTTTTCTATATCTCTGCTATCTATTACTTAACCAAGTACGGTTTCGCCATATGGACTGACATATTTGGCGAAAGGCACTGCGGGTTTGACCACGGCAGTCAGGACTTTGCCAAGATTTCGGAACAATGAGATAATTAAAACATCCAGATTGCGCCAGCCTTTGGGTTCTGCTTATCTTTAATCGCTATGTATACCTGATGGAGACACCCCAAATTCACTTGTCTTGTTCAGAACGGGGTCAGCAACCGTGAGCACCCTATGTGAGTAAGGCTCACGGGGAGGGTGCTACGCTCTAGCAGACACTAACACTGCCGGACAGCAGGGTTGACGTTATAGCGACATATCCGACTATATTTTTGGTGTCGATGGTAAGACATAACGCTCAAACCAGGCCATGCTCTGGCGATAGTGTGATGCTTTTTGGAAGAGCCTTACGGCCCGCACGAAGCGGTCTGTCAAACCCAATTTGACGTCCATAAACCACTATTCAATTATTGCTGTCCGTGGTTCCAGAAATCTGACACCGTTGCGGCTCGAGATCCAAGCTAGTTTCTCCCTCGATCTGGACGCTTCGGAGACAAACAATGCCGATGGATATGACTCAACCTTCAAACGGGGGTAGTATTATCGTGAACCTAGCCTCATACAATGGCTGGTGCAACATGAAGTCTCAGAACTCGTAGTCGGTAAGTTAGACCCCGAAGAAAAGAAGATCAAGGCCCCGATACCGGGGCCCCGATACCGGGGTCGCAGAATCCATGCATGTATTTGATCAGTTGACAGTCCTTATCAAAAGGTCATTTGTTGTACCTGACCTTGGATGTGACTGATAGTGGAACACATGCTCTAACGGTTTACCGTCGGATATTGGTTCAAATTACGAATATGGACTTGAAAAGAGAAGACCCGCTCAAAGAAAGAGGAGAATTGAATACCACCGGCGATGCTATGACCAGGGTTACCATTCGACTCTCGTAGCCTGCGGTGAAACACTCCGACGGGTTTATTAGCGTCTCAAAGAGAAAATATCATCTTCTTGCGGTACTTTGATAATATCTGATAGGATAGAAACATGTGCGTACTGCATCTTAGCTCAATCAGGTAAAGAACTCGTTGGCAGAAGTTGCAATGCTATTCTCAAGCCGCCACCCGATGCAAGGTGCTCGGCAAGACGCATCCCATCTAATCCATGGTCATATGCTCGTATCAATCTACGACAGCCACTAGCAAACATCTGCCAAGGAACGCTAGTGCAAATTGCGTTGTTTGCTCACGGACGTCAAACTCCGGGGGAGAACCGAAATTCTGGTCCCGTCGCTACCACCTGCCAACCGGGTAAGCGAGATCCAGAAAAGCAAGTATGCTTAATTGCGCTACCGTCCTTCGTCGGGGAAAAAAAAGGAAGACGCGTTCCCGCTCTGGGGCGGTCAGCAAGGAGGCATGAGGTCCCCGCGGCTCGGTGCAGATATCGAAATTATGCGACTCTAATATGCTATTCATGGCAACAGGTGGCTTGCGTGACATTAAGTGCTCGAAGAAGGAAAACACGGATCATGAGACACCGTTTCTTTGTGTCAGTTATTGGCTCCTTCATGGCTGTACTACCTGCCGCTTCCGAGGCTCCCCGTGTCCGGCGACTTTCAAAATATATAAACCAAAGGATATGTGGTGAAGATAGAAGTCCGTTGCCCACATTTAATTCTGCACTCCTCAGCACTCTCTAGCCATCGGACGCTGATATCATGAAGATCTCTGCAGCCATTCTAGGTCTTGTGGCCAGTGTATCTGGCCACACTATCTTCCAGAAGCTCTCTGTCAACGGCGTTGACCAGGGAGCTCTAAAGGGAGTCCGCGCTCCCTCGAGCAACTATCCGATCCAGAACGTCAACGATGGTGGTTTCGCGTGCAACAACAACATCCAGCACAAAGACAGTAATATCATCTCTGTCGCGGCTGGTGCCAGAGTTGGTGCTTGGTGGGGCCATGTAATTGGAGGTGCCCAAGGAGGCAACGATCCTGACCATCCCATCGCAGCAAGCCACAAAGGTAGCCGGCTTCATTCCATTTAACGCTCAGTTTGAGAGTCTCTTGTAGCCAAGGTTATGACTAACTCGGCTGCTGCGTCCAGGTCCTATCCTCGTTTATCTTGCCAAGGTCGACAATGCCGCAAGCACAGGGACATCTGGCTTGCGCTGGTTCAAGGTCGCCGAAGTTGGTCTTAGCGGAAGCACGTGGGCTGTCGACACCCTGATCTCCAACGGAGGCTGGCACTACTTTGACCTGCCGTCTTGTGTTGCGCCTGGCGACTACCTCATGCGAGTGGAGATCATTGCCCTGCATGGAGCTTCGGTCCAGGGCGAAGCCCAGTTCTATATGGGATGTGCACAGTAAGTGTAGAACATTCAACGTTGCGTTTAGGTCCTTGGAAAACTCATGGTACATAGGATCCGAGTGACCGGCTCCGGAAACAACGCAGGCTCCAACTTTGTCAGCTTCCCCGGCGCCTACTCTGCTTCTCATCCCGGTATCTTGGTCAGCATCTACGACAGCTCCAGCAAGCCCACCAACGGCGGCCGAGCTTACTCGATCCCTGGTCCCGCTGTCATGACTTGCTCTGGTGGCGGCAGCTCCCCTCCTCCCACGTCGAACCCTCCCTCGATCCCACCCCCTTCTAACGGTGGCGGTTCCACTGCGCCCTTGTACGGGCAATGTGGCGGCCAAGGATGGACTGGCGCCACCACGTGCGCATCCGGCACTTGCAAGGCCTCGAACGAGTACTACAGCCAATGTGTTCCTTAAGGACTCGGTCATGAAGCAAAGACGGTCTGATGGCAATGGTGCTAAGTATCGGCAGTGGTCTTTTCGCCTATTGATAGATCGAGAAGCCGCTTGGTAGGTTTGTTCCACTTCGGGCTTGGAAATTCTTGTAAATAGATGAAACAATGCTCTTGCACATCTGCACAATTCGACACGACCCGATGTGTTCTAGTTAAAATTCATCGGAGAATAACCTGAACCTCGATCTAATGAGTGGACGACATGAAGAGATAATTCTCGTGGTGATTGCATGGTCTGAACTCACTGTGTATTTATGCCTGAGTAAGCTGAAACCTATATTGGTGCTCTCGGGTCATTCTCACCCATTATGCGCACTGGAGATGAAGACTCCAGCTACTGTGGAGTCAAGTGAAGCACAAGAAACCACGGAGTGGAGCCAATCAAGAGTGGCTCAGAGCAATTCTAACTCACGACAGCCCGAAGGTCGGTTAGCTCAGTTGGTTAGAGCGTGGTACTAATATGTCATCGGATATGTTGAGTAATGCCAAGGCCGGGAGTTCAAGCCTCCCACTGATCATTCACTTTTGTCTGTGAGAAGTGCTGAACAAAAAGACTTTTAGCCTAATCCTGATTTTGCAGGGTCTTAATGATCTGAGAGGTAAAACAAGAAACAGACAACTCATGGTTCAAGTTCCCACTAGAGTATGCGGTGGCGACGGGAGCACCAGCCGGATCGGCAGTTCCACTGCTCGCCGAGCCCGGCCGAGTCACTTTTCTTTTGCCCGCGATTATAGTGTCGGAGGGAGAGGGTCTCTGTATGATATTTGCGTGCTACATATTCAATCTTTAACAATGGTAGTCCCGGGCTTCGGCGCCGAAATATACCAGGAATGAATGGCTTACATGAATTCTCATTCCAACTAATTCTCGGCGCCAAAGACACCGGGTCGCCACCCGTTCCATAAGCACTATTACTGCAACGCACAAGCCAGAAGCTGCCCATAGCCGACCTCGAGAGTTCGTGGAAAATGCCCGACATTCCTGAGACGATCTCAGGCGACATTCGCCACGGCGACGCATAGCTGAGAACTCGATGCTCTAGATTGGGTAGCCTCCCCCGCAAAAAGGTTGGGGCAGCGGCGCCTCAAAGCACCGACTAGACATGCACGATGCTGTCATCAGACCCTCGATCCGCGGAGCAAATTCGAGGGTTAATATCTCTCCTCTTGGTCATCTAAAATCCGTATTCTTCAAAGAAAGCCGCCGGCTTGTTGACACAGCAGTTGGTGTATGATCGTCTGTGGGTCCCATCATTCGTCTTTTGAGCGACCGTCTTAAAGTCGGACGCCGTCCTCCCGGCCTACCTGAGTCTTGAATTTCTTACTCGAGCAACGTGCACCAAGTCCATGATGGAGTTCGAAATTCCCGCAGTTCATCAAGCAGTCGCTGTCAGAGCTCCTAGAGAACCTTTGATCCTCGTCGACGCCCCAACATACCCACCCGACGTCGGCGAGGTCATTGTCAGGGTCGAATGGACTTCCTCGACACCGTACCATCTCCACCAGGCGGATGGCGGGCTTCTCATCGACATGTTTCCCCGGATCCTGGGCGACACCTTTGCTGGGACGGTGCTACTGGTCGGTCCCGGCCCGCATCACGTTGAGGTCGAGGTTGGGGACAAAGTAGTGGGGTACTCGTTCCGCGACAACAAGGACGGCAAAGAAAAGGCCGCGCAAACCCTCATCACCGTCCCGACATTTCTGCTCGGAAGGGTTCCCAAGGGCCTGACAATGCAGGAAGCGGTAACGGTTCCTGACAACCTGGTGACAGTCTTCCAGGCCGTGGCTGTCGACCTCGGCCTCCCGTTGCCGTGGCCTATCCCGAATGGATGGACGCCTCCGGAGGCCGATGCGCCGATTTTGCTGTGGGGCGGGGCCGGGAGCGTCGGCATGTATTCGATTCAAGTCTTGAGGCACTGGGGCTACAAGACCTTGGTAGTGGTTGCAAGCGGGAAACACCACGAGTACCTTCAATCACTTGGCGCCACTATCTGTTTTGACTACCGTGATGAGGGCGTGGTGGAGAATATCCAAAAGCATCTTGGTCCGAAGTGCGTGCCATACATAATCGACTGCATAGGTCACTTATCAGGGTCACTCAAACCTATTACTCAACTTGCTGGGAGATACACTAAGGTTGCTGTAATGCTACCTGTTGTTATCAAAGACCCGACTGAGATTGAAGCTCCAATTTATCAGATGACGGAACCTGCTGAGGGACAGTGGAAGGATGGTGTTATCGTCAAGGGTGTGAGGACACATTTCTATCTCAAGGTACGTCGGATATCAGGATTTCCAGGAGTAAAACTCTTCCCTGACAATGCGCACATCATTATAGAACCAATTATTCAAAGACAAGATGCAAAGTGAGATAATTCCGGCATTGCTGGAACAGAAAGTGGTGCGACCAAACCCCCATAGAATAGTGGAGGGGAAATCATTGTTAGAGCGAGCCCAGTATGCTATTGTACTACTAAGAAATAAGGCTGTAAGTGGTCAAAGGCTTGTATGGAGAGTGAGTGAGGGCGATGCTATCTGACGCTCTGGTCTTAAACGCGACAGCTTCTTCCTGACTGGCCTCGCACCGTCACCATGGTTTCTAGCGTAGGAGTACAATAAGAGCTGAGCCATGACTGTACCATATTTGTGGAATCAACGTCTCTGAGATTGTGGAAGCATTATGCTGATTGATTAATCCAGCCTGTAATTCAAAATAATCGAAGATCAGGCAGGGCCACTTTCGAACCAAAGTGACGCGACCCAGTGGGCCAATGTGCATGTAATGTGAGCGACTGATGATCAGTGACAACCTAAAAGCCTTGTTTTGATGTTTGTACCGACCTACAGTTAGGCCTGGGCGTGTTGTGGGCCTCGTTTGTAGCAAAAGTACCTACTTGGAGTGTTGCCTAGAAGCATTGAAATCTGAGCCAGGGGATTCAGTAGCTGATGAATCTCCGTATTACGTTTCACCAACTACATCGTCAAACAACGAGGTATTCAGAGCTCTTGAGCTAGGGGAATAGAGCCTGCGGGTGTTTCTTCCATCTCAACAAGCGAAATTATTGCAAAAAATATGTTTCAGATATTTGTACTAGATCCACCAGGCTTCAGAAACATGAGCCGGGTAAAGTCCATGCCTTATACAACGATTTGCTTGCCCAACGCAGTCTTCCGAGTAAATTTACGGTGCCTTTGACCGTGGGAGCTTTAAAATTGAGCTAACTGGTCAGTTGGGCAAGTATCATAACCTACAGCTCAGGTGTTGATAATAAATCTAATATTTCATCGCATTAACACCTGTAGCGGCCTTGATGCATTTCCCGTCCTATTAGCCAAGGCATCGGTTTCAGCTATGACAGTGTAGCAACGAATCTGCTTGTGAAACGTTGATTGCTATTGTCATTTGTACTTTGCCGGTGCTGTCCAGCGGGGACAACTCGTTACGGATCTTGTTTCAAAGGCCATGGTCAAGAACTTTAAACGTTGAATTACAAACATGACTTAGTGGAGGGTCGGAGACAAGTTGTGAAAACTGGTATAATTCTATTGTGATTATTGGTATTCTATTGGGTCTGGCTTAAACGCGGCACATCCTTCCGTCGTTGGCGACGCTCCACGACTCGCTGCCGACGGCGTTGCGAACGTAGAAGAAACCCTTGGGATCATACTTCTTCTTGAGGCACAACAATGCCTTGTAGTTGCTGCCGAAGAATGTCTGCTGGAAGTTGGGCTGCTGGAAGTCGGCCTCGTTCATGTAGGCGCCACCGGTGGGGGTGAGCGCCTCGATCTCCTTCTGGACCACATTCGTCATGAGATCCTGGTTGGCGAGCATCTCATCCCACGGGGCGGTGAAGTTCCAGACGGTCGTCAGGGTAGCGTGGACGATGGTCTCGCGCCAGGCAGGGGTGACGGAGTTGGTCTGCTTGTTGCCGAACTTGCTGACGTCCGTTCCGACACCGATGAAGGTGACTCCCTTCTCGGCGACGCTGCGGGAGAAGGATCCAATGTTGGTGATGTTGGAGCGGGGGATAAGACGGCCACCGTACTGAGCAATGCCGACCTGGATATTGCCGATGGGCAGCGGGCCAAAGTACTTGTCGTAGTGGTCGTAGTAGCTCTCAAACTCAGAGTAGTCAACGGTGTAAACCATGCCGAGATCATCCAGGCGAGAGATGAAGGGGGCAAGAATGGTCTTGACCTCGTCGGCGGTCTTGTTGTAGGCATTGATGGGCGCGATTTGGAAGAAGCTGGCACCGAAGTAGTAGACGACCATGGTACCAGCGTCAACCATGCCCGCGATTTCCTCATGGAAGGCATCGATGGCATTGAAGAAGGCATCTTTGTCGTTGTCGGCGGCCATCATGACAAGGGTAGCACCACCGAACTTGGCATCAGGGTGAGCCTTGACTGTCAGGGAGGTGACGACACCCCAGTTACCCGGGCCGCCACCGGACAGGGCCCAGTACAGGTCAGGGTTCTCAGTCTTGGAAGCGGTACGGAGGGTGCCGTCAGCAGTGACGACCTCCCACTCCAGGACGTTATCAGCGCTAAGACCGAAGCTGGTGGAGAGGGCACTGTGGCCACCACCCTGAGTGTAGCCTCCGGCGAGTCCGACGGTCGGGCACTCGCCGCCGACGACCGCGAGGCCAGCGTTGTGCGCTACCTCCATGACCTGGAAGCCCTGGACGCCGGCACCGACCTTCACGGCCTTGCCCTGGTAGGCGGCGGTGTTCCAGTCGACGACCTCGGCGCTGTTCATGTGGTGAGTCCAAACGGCGAGAGCGCCGGCACCGGTGGAGCGACCAAGGTAATCGTGGCCGGTGTTGCGGACGATGAAGCGGATGTTGTACTTCTGAGCGAACGCGATGGTGGCCTGGACATGCGCGGGGGTCTTTGCGTCCACGGCGTAGACGACGTAGTTGCCCAATAGACAGGGACGGGACTCCGGTTGGAAGGGATCACAGCTCTGGTTCGCAAAGAAGGGAGCCATGATGGAGCTGGAAGAGTTCATACTGCATGGAAGTCAGCGGTCTGCCAAGAAACCCTGAGCATATCAACGTACTGGATCTCCGAATACTGCCATTGGCTCTGCAGCGAAGCACAAGTGGCGGCATCGTAGGTCGGATCGTGGCAAGGTGAGCCCAAAGGCACGGTGGCAATCAAATTACCGCCCACAGTGGTATTGAGGGCATCCCATTGCGCCGTGGCGGGCCAGCAGCTGTCACCCGGGAAGCATTTGCAATCGGCGGCGGCACGCTCGACCGCGTTAGTGCGTCGGACCGTGTGACGGCCCCGAGCAGCGAGCGCCGCACCGGCGAGTAGCGCTTGGATGACAAAGCTCTTCATCCTAGAAGAGGGAAGAGAGTGCAATATAACGAGTGTGTGGTGTGGTGAGAGGTAAAGAGCGTGGTGAGACAAAGATCGACATTCGCTTGACGACTCAGCTCGCGGGGAAGAGCAAAAGGAGGGGGGCGAAGAGAAGAGAACAAAATTCTTCTGGCTCGTTCTCCTAGGAAAGTCTAACCCGGGCAGCCGCGTGCAGCACTTTTAGTACTATCCTGCATGACTGGGGAACCACGCACCCGGGACCACGGCATGGAGGCTCATCTCGTGGGATGAGGCCTTCCGACTTGGGATAGGCGCCGAGATTTCGACACTATTGAAGGCGGATTCGCCCTTCCCCCGTCCGAGCTGTGGAATTCAACCACGTTTACAGCTACATAAACACGTATCCAACCTGCTCAGAAGGGGGATGCTGTTAATGAGCGACCCGGTAATGGCTCAATCCTGGCGCTAAACCGATGGTGGCTGAATCCTTCATCAGTTCCCTGCTAAGCACGGCTTTCGGTGGGTCGGAGGCTGTGGAGTGAGGAGAGAAGAACAAGATTATCTCAATGGGAGGAGGGGAGGAGGACTAGGGATTTCTGTGTGCCCCGGTCGACGACTTGGTGGTGGTCTGCGCTGTACGAAGTACTTCGTACTGAGTAGTACTTTTACGAAGGCCCGATGTCTCCAATCAGACCTCGCTTCTATCGTGTTTCGTCGCATCCGGCTGGCTGATGGATCTATCGTCTCCGTGCTCCTCCCACAAGGCAACAAGGACTCGGATCGTGGTGATACCGTCCTTGTTTACCTTGGATCACCCTTTGGCGTGGCATAGCCAAGTTTGAGTGGACTTACGTGGGCATCCTTCCCTAGTCTTGTTCAGCGGGACTTTAAGGGCGGCGCAGATCAAGTGATCTTGTGATCCCAGCACTATCCCTGAAGACCTCGTTTGTGCTCGAGAGTCTGCAAGAACTCCAACGCTTGCCGGAGAGCATATGTCCGTTCCACACAAGACGAAACGACTTGGTTTCGAGGGATCTTCTTACTGTTATTCATTATTGCAACTGCGAAGCAAAAGCAGAGTATCTCCTAGCCGTTGGTTGTATACATATCAGTGCGAACATAGCAGAAAGGTGCATACGCGTACACCGCGGAGTTCTCCTCGGTGTTTTTCTGTGAACTGGCGCCATGCCTTTCGGAGATGAACGTGCATGGGGGGATCTTCATCAGAACTCTATTCATGCCACCCCTGTTGAAAACAAAAAAGACGCTCGATGCCTGATCCCTGATTTTATAAGATAAGTGGTGGAAAACCTCCCCACACACACCAACTCCATGTACGCTGTACAAATAAGGGCCTAGCGGCGGTCTAACCCAAATCTTGCTGTCTGCCGATAGAATTCAATGCACCCGAGGTTTCTTAAACACATTGTCGTACGAGGAGGCAATGCGACGACCGCAAGGGGCCCAGTCGAGGAAGCGAGAACAAGAGAACCCATGGTCCGGCTGCATGTTAATCTGAATAGGCGTATATAGTAAACAGTAAAGCAAACGACCTGGCTGCTACATCCATAGGTTGACCCCAGGAAACTAGAAGCATCGTCAGTTCGGACCACGGGAAGAGGCAAAGCAGGCTCGAAACGTTCGTCCAAACTCGAAGCATATGGGATCATGTGTCCCCGTTTCGATCAAGTATGAAGAACGTCCTAATATACCTAACTCTCGAAGTAGCTAGGATCATCAGAGCTAACCGACACTAATAGGAAGTGTCGGTGGGACTTGTGCAAATCTGCGTCGCTCAATTGTGTACGAAGTGCATCAGTCTGTCGGCAGAACAACAGACCGGTCAGCCATGATAACCTCGGAAGAGGCAGAAACGCTTCCCCCCCGTCCCGGTCAACGCTCTAGACTACTGATAGTCGTAGTGTAAAATCAGCAGCGTTCGTTTTGCACAGACGCTGCAAGACACTTTGTTTTCTCATTCGGATTTGGAAGGAGCTTCGCGAAGTTCTCCCTCCACAGCAGGGTGCTTGAGTCACGACATCACTCATGGCCTTTCATCTCATTTCGGGTTATTTTGTGTTTTTTTCTTTGCTTTTAATTAATATCATTTATCTCGTTCTCCATAGGATACCCCTAGTTCATGGTGTCCAGCTATCCCTCAAAAAGCGGGATCTCGCTCCACGCGGATCCCTCCGCCCCGTAACGGGCCGGGAGAGGCTTTCTAAACTACGCCACTCGCGCCCAAGTATGATACGGTCTCACCTGAAAAGCGGGAAGGATCCCAAGGTCTTTCTGGAAGCCTTTCAAACCGGGCAAACGAGGCCAGGGGATGCGATCGCTACCTTCGTCCGTCTCGCGGACGTGGAGCCGTGCCGCGTGACAGAGCACCTCCAACCGGCATTTTCTGGTTCTCAGTTCCAACCGACTGAGGCATCTTTTGGTTCGATGGAACATATCAGGGCGAAATAATACGTGTCGTTTCAGTCGGTAAACACAAGTTGCACATCCGCGGTTAGGGGAAGCATGCATAATCGTTGGGACATCCACCTTTGCGCGGATGTTATGGTTTGAGCCTTTGCCGCATGCGGAGGACTTCCCGAACCCGTCCCTTGGCCAAGGCTCTGCTTGTCTGTCACGTCAACTGTGATTGCTTCACGGACCAGCCTTTTCTCCTCCCACTGTTATATCTGCTCCAATATGTTGGCACATCTAACAGTCATTCGACCCGCCAAAATTCTCGGCGTTGTTCGGGCTGATGTATCACATTAGTGAGACAATATGACGGAGGACTAATCGTCACAGGATAGATTATATTAGACAATGGCTCGTTTATCCTTACTAGCCACGATTCGCTCTAGACCCAGGGTTCTCAAAACAAATATTAGAAAAAACCTGGATTCTGTTCCAACGAGGAACGAGGCACGCTTGCGACTTCAGGCAGACGACGAGGAGGGCTGTGACCGGTAGCTGAACCAGAAGCATCCCTGGTAGTGCGCTAATTACTTCGTAGTGTGACGCACCAGTATGGTACGACAGCGTAGTGCAAACGTAGTTTACGCGATATGGACACTTGCATGCGAAGGGGACTGCAGACTGCAGTGCATAGGGGCAGACAGCGGTCATGGCTTCTAGAATCCTGGGCGCATATCGAACTCGGAAGTAACATTCCAAGTGACTGCTCGCAACTCGTTACGTTTTGCAAGATGCGGACCGGGGTCTGCTTGTATTCAGAACCTCCTAGAGTGCGACGCCGGCAGACTTTCCGGTGGGGGGGCCAGTCCGTACGGAGTCTTGACCCCTGCGCGTCCTCGTGGCTTTTCGCGATCATTGCCTGGTCAAGGGCGTGGTCTCCGAGGCGAGGAAGGGAACTCATCCCTCAAGAGAGATCTAGGGCTCGGAGTGAGGGGCAAGGGCGTGCCGCCTGCCACAATCCACGGTCTAGAGACCCGGATAAATTTCATACCTGCAGGCCCGGCTTGGCCGTTACTGTACTGCGTGAAAGTGATTTCGTTGCAGAAGCTGACAGGGAATAGCCTTCTGGTCCAGATGGTCGGATTTGCCTTGTTCGCAGGGTCGGGTTGGGGTCCATGTCGAGAGATTATGAAAAAATGGAGAAGGCGGGCAGATATTTGTACATTAGTCTCCCGTCCGCTCCGCTCCTCTTATGATCACTGAGAGATCGCTTCCAAAGACGTCAGCTGGATGATGATATTGACGAATTGATTGCCACATCAAGCGGTCGAGTGTCAGCCGGCTCCGCAACCCCGTCTTCCTGTGCTCCTCCCATTTTCTCCCGCCTGGATCTTCGGCGACAGGACCTTCGGTAACAAACCCTTTCCGCCTCATCGCGCCCCGAGGACGAACGTGTCGGTTCGCTGGCCTCCAGCCCTGCGGGCTGGCATCAAATCTACTCGACACAGAACCAATACCGAGGAGGCTTTTCGGATCGTCAGTCGCGATGGATACGCCGTGGACGTACAACACCCCTCCGGGAACGGAGACCTCTGGCGTACAGATCACGACCATCGCTTTGGTTTTCACGGCACTGTCGCTGGCAATGATGTCTATGCGGCTGTATGTCCGTGTCATAATGTTGAACGCAGCCGGTTTGGGTACGTCAAGAACATCGGGATATCAAAGAGCAACAGAGGAGGGACTGACATTCGCATACAGATGACTGGGTTATCGTGGGAACGTGGGTTGCCGCTTGCGGTTTTGCGATAGTCAGCACAATCCGTGAGCTATTCCTTCGCCTGGAGTCTTCACTAGATGCTAACGGATACGACAAGAAACGAAATGGGGCCTTGGACTCCAGAACATCGAGGACATGCCCAGCCAAAATCTCTACAACTTTGGTTTATTACAATATGCCGGCGCGCCATTGTAAGTACACGGTTGTATATCCAGGACAGAGGTAGCAGCTTGCTGACCTTCATCAAAGCTACATCACCAGCATCCTCGGCTTCAAGATTAGCTTGCTACTCTCTTACCTCCGCTTTATTCCCAAGGGCCCCTACAGATTGGCAACATTCATCACCATGGGCATGTGTGTTGCATATCACGTGGCTTTTCTCATAGTTCAGATAAACCTCTGCACGCCGGTAAGTCTCGCCTTTGCCATAAGACTTTCCGCCAGCCACTGATAGCCTCAAGATTGCCAAGCAGTGGGACCCGACAATCACGAATGGCTCCTGCATTCCAGGAGTCCCGTTCTACACCGCCATGGCCTCGTTGACGATTCTCTTTGACCTTGTAGTGTGAGTTGGATTACCGATGCTTTGTTGCTCCGGACCAGCTCAACTGACTTTGTGACCGCCAGCATGTTCCTTCCCTTCCCAGTCCTCGCCAGCTCGAAGATCCAGAAGCGCAAGAAGTTCGTCCTCCTCGGCCTCTTCGGCCTCGGCGCCTTCATCACCGTCATCCAGATTATCCGTATCCAGACCGTCCACTCGCTCGCGAACTACCTCGATTCGGCGCCCCTCATCATGTGGTCCGCGGTTGAGAATAACCTCGGTATCATCGTCTGCTGCGTTCCGACTCTCGCACCCCTCGTCAAGTACTTCAACGAGAAGAGCAGGTCAGGGAGCCGGAGCAACAAATACGGCGGGCCCAGCGGCTACGGCAGGTCTGCGCAGAGTGGCAACGTGGGAAGCAGGTACGCTCTGCAGAGCTGGCGGCCAGGGATGAATGGGATGCAACCGCTGGGCAGCGGCACCGACCGCAGCGAAAGCGGTTTGCATCACTCGAGTATAGGCAAGGGTTCCGATGAAGAAAGCGCGGATTACGCTCTCGGCACGCCAGGTATTGTCAAGAAGACGGAGTTTGTGGTCACAAGCGATCCAAGGGTACCAGGGCAAGCTCTCTAAGTGGCAGTGGGTGAACTGGGGGTGAATGGGTTCACGATGGATGACTGGATAAGTTGGAGTCCAAGCATATGAACACTATTAATGTTAACGTCGCTGGGAATGCAGGTTGTTCAGGCCGCACTTAAAACCAGGCCCGCAAAGCTTTTGCAACGCATCAATGTGGCCCCAGTTGGGAACCCCGAACATGACTTGAACACTTATCGCCTTCTGTTATCGCCCAATCATCGCGGGACTCAATTGGGTCGTCCATCAAAGCAGCACTCGCGGTTGTTCTCGGTATACCTGACTCGTCGTCCGCTACCAAACTCTTCAACATGTTCGAAATGCTCCACCCGAACCAAAAGATTTTTACTGGAAGCCACTGAAGTCATTATTAGAGGTATTCGCGACCGATTTTGACAAAGGGGCGTTCTGAACCGTGGAAGACAGTCAATTGTTCGGTAAACAAAGACAACATGGCGATATAAGAATTAGCAAAGCTGAGTTGACAGTGTCATTGCCCTGCGCCCGCCGTCAGTTGGGAAGCCGGTTGGTCAGGTCCCATTGCACAAGGATGTACCCTGCCCTATGTTCCGAATAATAAAATATCAGTTCATAGAGAGAGAGAAAGTCTGCCCAATGACTCAAAATCCACTTGCCCTTTGTTAGCGCTTCCCTCGTCCCTCAGTATTCTCTGTTGCCCAGGTTTCAATGTCACTAGATATGCCTGCGAAAGCTAAGAGGGTTGGCCGAGTGGCTCATCAGAACTGTAATCTTGCCTCTTAATAGAAGCATCACCGTTATCTCCCTTGCCGCTCATGGCTCCCTGTTCTCCAGCAAAGTATCTTCTGTAGTCTCCAGGCTCCTGAGTCGCAGGCAGACCGAGGCTGTTGGATGCCTCAAAGTTGCGGCGAGAGCGCATGTTACCATCCCCCGTGTGGGCGAGACGTGCGTTGCTGCCGCCGGCAACTTTCTGGACACTTCCACCCTGGGTGTGGCGGAGAACACCGACGTCGTCCTTCATGAGCTCCTTCATCTCGCGGATCTTCTTACTGACCTCGAGGCCCTTGTGCTTGTTCTGCATGGCTTTCGCAAAGGATTCGAGGTTAGCCATGGTCTCACTGTAGATGGTGGTGTCAGCACGGACGACTCGGAAGTCTTCGTCATTATAGAGGGCATTTTGAGCGCTAATGTTACCGCCCCAGTTGAGCATATTGGAGTTCTGGTTCACGACCAGGTGACGGAAGATTTAGGTGGGATACTTTCCGCCGTTGAGGGCGACGGCGGTGATGACGTCGCGTTGGGTGAGAGTCTGGCCTTTGGCGACCTTGTCTATGGCGCCATGGTAAAGGGAATGGTCTCTGATATCCTCGCGCCAGAAGCTGGTATCAATGCCTCCAAGGACGATCTCAAGGAGCTGGGGGTCGATTCTGGCAATGAGTGTCTTGACGTATTTACGGGCCTTGTTGATGGCGTCTTGGAACCATTCATGATTCGCCTGTAGAACTGCCTTCTCGGCCCAAGCCTCGGTTTGGCAGCGGACAAAGAGGCCTTGGAGAACGCGATTGTACTGGCCGTCGTAGTTAACAGGAACAATGGCCTCGAGAGCGAGGAAGTCAACCAGGTCAGGACGACGGTCTCGCTCGGGGATATTTTGTCTTTGAGGTAGTCGCAGAGAGAGTGGCAAATGGTGTTGTTCGAAATGCAGCGGCGGAAGGTATTCGCCTCAATGCGAGACTGGATCAGGGCCAAGAGGGCAGGTATGTAGGTGGCCGTCTCGCGTATGATGTTCTTGGCCTCCTGGGCGCGTCGAAGGCGCTCCTCGGCAGGAATGAGAGCCGAACCTCGGTCGCGACGACTCATCATGGTGAAGGAGCTGGTGTGGGTGACGCGAGAATGAGGTTTCTGAAGATATTCTTGCCTCCTCTTACTCGGATGACCTTGCTGTAGCTTTGGGAGATAAAAGCTGAGGGATGTCAGGGATTAGATCTCATACCTGTATACTGAATAGCGAGTTGATGGCATTTTGAAGCTCTTTGAAACCACTGAGCTCTAGTGACTTTGGCAGTGATGACCTTCTACAGCTGTCAGTGTCCAAGGTATATGTTTTGTCTAGGGAAAGCCAAGAACAGACGTCAAAGAACTCACATAAACAAAATAAGAAGACTAGAGACGGTGAAGATCAAAAGAGAAGAGAGAGAAGTTGTTGGGCTGATTGAGAAAGTAAGTGAAGAAAGTGAAAAGTGAAGATGGGCGAGAATGTGGAGGCAAGACGCCGGTGGGATTTTGCAGCGGGAAGGTGTCACTGCCCTGAGTGCGGAAGTGAGCCGGAAGCTGTCCATGTGCCTATGATGTACCTCTAAAACATGAGGAAGAAGTTCCCCCCTCCTTCCTTCTCCGTTATCCTTTCTCTCTGTCGGTCTTGCCGCCCTTCCACGTTCTCATCGGGACGAAAGGGAATTTCAACCGAGAAGAACAAGTTTAATACACAGGCAAAATTAGATTAAGTCAATCATTAAAAGAAACAACGAGGTTTTGCCAGGAGATACAACTCTAAACTTTACTCTTGAACAGCTCCTAGCGGTGGTCATTGCTTTAAGCTTGAAGATGTCACTTTATACTTAAATCTAAATTTTAAGCTCGGAAAACTCAGTGCCAAAATAGTCACCAGCCTGATTAGCTTGTCGCGTAGAGTCTGGACTACCCAAACAAACTTCGTCACATGGTAGTATTCAGTCATGTTTTGGGACTCTTCTCAATTTGAAATCCTCCAATTTTCTATGCAGCGAGGCAGATGAATGCCAGCCGCGTTTTCATGTCTGTCGTCAAATCGTCATCTCGTAAGCCGGACAAAACATAACTCCTTCCATAACTCAAAGCAACCATCGCTAAATGAGAAGCAACCAAACCTCAAGAACCATAGTTGGCAAAAGGATGAAGCCGTGATAAAAGATCAACAATACAAGCTCAGGTCGCCAACGGGTTGATACCGAGGACTTTCATGCCATTTTCGAACACCTGTCTCGCATTCTCATACAACACAGCTCGCGCAAGATCAAGCGTTGGGTCCTCGGCTGCTTCTTCTTCCTCCTCATCTCCTCCTTCGTCATCATCAAGACAAATAACAATCTGCTCTGCCAGCCGATACAGAAAGGTCAGGACGGCAGACGGCTCTAGGGTCTTGTAAGCCGCATTGACGACGTCGGGATACTGGGCTATGAGCCGGAGGAGGTTTGTGTACTCTTCTTCCTCCAAGTGGGAGTAGTCGACCTCTTCGAGCGCCGTGGGATCGGCGCCAAGCTCTCTGATGGTCAGACAAAGACGGGTGTAATGTAATTGCAGCGCAGCACCTGTTTCGCCTTCAAACTCTGTCATTTTCTTGCTGTCGAAAGTGTACCCGTTTCCGCGCTTCGTATGCATGTCTTGCGCAATGAGCGAAGTGATGCCGAAGGGCTCAGCGGCAGCGAGTGGAGCCCCGGCGTTCTGTTCCGTGGACATGGCGTCTTTGACGGCGTTGGCACACTGGTTTAGCATGTCTCCCAGGAGATGCGCGTTGCCAAGCTGAGACGACAGGCCTTGTACTTTGCCAAAATTAACGTGCTGGATCTTCTTGGCCAGATCGTCGCGTCCCATCAGCTCGAGTGCCTTGATCACGGCCCGAAAGTGGGAATCCTGCTCGGCGTTCACGACATAAATCATCTTGTCGAAGGCGTACTGCTTTTCCCGATCAAGGATAGCGGCGACATCCCGGGAGAAGTACATGGTAGTGCCAGTTCGGTTCCGAATCATTCCGGTTCCGAGACCCTTGGCGCCGTGCTTCTTGAAGTCGATGAGCCAGGACCCGTCGCTTTCTTCAGAGATGCCCTTATCTTTGAGTAGAGATTCGACCTCTGCTATGGATGCTGACGTCACTTGGGACTCGCCCGCATACTCGTCAAACTTGATGCCTAGTCGGGCATACGCCTTTGCGTAATCTTCGACATAAACATCACGGAACCTCGTGGTAAGTGCTACTGCATCGGCGTCGCCCTCCTCCATGCGCTTAAAGAAAGCGTCACGCTCGGCATAGATACCCTGTGACTCGATCTCGGCAGTATTCTTCCCCTCGTCTTTGGCCTTGAGACTCGCCTCTTGCTCGGGCTTGAATAATTCGTTGATCCGGTTGTGTACGTCCAGAAGATGTCGGATGGGGTCCTTGTTGAATTCTTCCTCTGACCCGAATTTGTTCCAACCAACGGCAAGAAGGGCGATATTCTTGCCCCAGTCTCCGAGGAAGTTCAGTCTGACGACGTCCCACCCCATACGCTCGTGAAGATTGGCGATTGAGGCGCCGTTGATGGTGCTGCGAAGGTGCCTGCCTTCGAACTCGGCTGCGATGTTGGGCGATGAAAATTCGACCACAACCTTTTTGCGTCCGCTGTCTGGAGATGCAATGTCCCGTAGGCCATGTGAACCGTCCGCACCGTATAGGTCCTTCCGATCGGCAATGAAAGGTATTACGAGTCTCGGGAGGATTACTGGGTGAGAGAAGATGCGGATATGGACCCCATCGACGAAAGGAAAGGTATAAAGAGGTGATTTGGGAAACTAAATGCAGTTCCATTAACTTGTTCATCTTGACTCTGAAGCATATGTTTCTTACCTTGTCAAGCAGCTCAGCTGCAGCATCGCCTTTGGCCTTGATTTTGAGACGAGGAAGGATAACGGCAAGGTCGCCCATAGAGATGGCAGCCGTTGACTGGATGGCATCATATGCAACCGCAGGGTCGCATCCTGAAATCTCAGCCACGATTTCGGCAATGTAAGACCGGAAAATGTCAAGCGGGCGTACCAGCACCTCGGCCTCGGGAAAAGAAGGAAGAGGATAGTTGAGGCTGAGCTTCTTGAGCGAAGACTGAAGACCACTGATTGAAAGAGTCGCCATGATGGTTGATTCAAGCTGACATGCTTTTTTGCACAGCCTATCTTGCGGTGCAAGAAGAGAGAGGAGAAAACCCTTATCACAAACGATGGGATTCTAGTTTGGTTCTTCGGCAGCTAGGCCGGATTCATATCGATATGGGTGTGGTGTGGTTGGGTATCGAGGTAGGCCAACGCGGCGTGTCGTAATTGGCTCTGGTTTGTGTAAGTGCAGATGCAGGCTTACCAGTCAGAAAATGAGGCAACTTTCCCCATCAGTCATCGGGAAAAAGAGGATGCATTTGCGTTTGCCTAACCAGTCTCGGGGCAGATCAATCAGGCTTCATTGTAAATAAGGCGACGAAAGTTGCCGTAACATCGCGTCTCCTGTTGTTCATTGAAAATCGGGTCCTATTAGTGTAATCTATATTCTGAAGCCTAATGTTTCAAATGCCCTCGCAAAATAGTATCGCAAATACGTGGTCACCAGTCGCTGATTCTAATCAAGACAGAACCCCCGGAACCGATAAATACAAATCTACCACAGATGTCAAGAATCGCGTTAAAACAGGCTTGTGCTAAACATTCTTTGGCGTATAAAGTGAGGGTTGGTGACGTCTTGCGCGGATGGGGGAACTGGAGATGCTGCACGCCGATCAAGAATTGCAGCAGCTCCGCTTTGGCTCTATATACCAAAGCAAAAGATGTGAATCATAATGGTTCTTCAAACCTGAATGTTCTGTTACTGTTCGTTGCGGATCTGTGTTTCTCGCCTCTCCGTGTGTCATTATCCCATTGCCTAGCGCGAGTCGCGCTTGTTGCAGCCCTCAGTACACCGCGATGTTCGCCATCCCCTCACCCTGTATTGTCTCGTATAGTCTCTTTTCTAACACGACACAGTATTTCCCCGAAACCTCAAAGAGGGTTTCGATCACCTATCGCAACCCAGCCGGCTGTAAAGCACGGATCAGATGGATCCCTTCGTCGGCCAATGGCGCTACATCTCTGACGTCGGTCGAGCAAGTGTGCAGAGAGGCAGGCAAGGAACGGACGGTTTTCTTATAGTCCGCTACCGCGGAGCGTCATCACGGTCTGCGGGCTGCCTTACTAGTTGTCAACAAGTAGCTGACTTTTTGAGGGCTCCATCGAATTTGATTCACCGTGTTCCAACACTCGTGGTGTTGACTCTGCCCAACTAGCAGAAGCTTCTGCCAACGCCAGGCCCGAAAGCACACATGCTCCCCCAGCCAGTGGTGCTAATGAAAGATCTAAAGGGTCCATATTGGCCTTCTCTATTCCACTCCACGCGGTTTGGCCATGCGCTCGGGTCCAAGCCGCTGGTCTCGTGCCAAGCGAAGGCGCGAGTATGTCTATATCTCAAATTCTTGATTAATGAAGCCCACGATGTTCATCTGTTACCTTTCTGGACTTAATGAGACATTTTTCTGCTTGAGAGGCTGGCAAATATAAAGAAGACGACGAAAACAAGAAACATAGCGCAGACAAGAAAGGCAATGATGCAGTAATATTCAGAAACAAAAGCTAACTATAAAGATGATTATAAGAGAAGTTTTCAGTAAAATAATATCTTACAGGTAGCAGCTTGCCTGATCTGCAAGAAATATCTTTCTAGACAATGAAACTTCTGAATTAAACCTCTGTCACGTGTTTGATATAAAAACGGTGAGAATGGCGCCGTAAGCGGTTGTCACCATCATCATCTCAACGCTGCTGACTTTGAGTAAAGTTGAAACTAGACATGAGAATACCACAACACACGCTGAGATGACTCCTAACTGCACTTCTTTGCTGGGTTGATATGAAAGCGTCGACAAAGGTATCACGACGAAGATTCCTACCAATCCTGTCATGAAAAATCGAGAAAGCACCTCAGCGATCAGTACGGTATTTTGGTATGCCCCCTTCCCGTGCATACGAGTGTCCTCGACAATTTCCGCGTCTTTGAACCACCATTTGGAAAGTTGGCGGTACCGAATGTAGTATAAACACCGCCTCACGAAACGTTCGATCGGGTCCTTCCGCAGGCGTTGTCCTAGGTCTACTCTGAGGAGGCGGGTGTGGTACATTTGATGGGCCGTCCGGTCTTTTCGTAGACTCGCGTGTTGCTCATCGTCTATTAGAGACGAAGTTTCCATACCCATGATATTGTGAAATGCGACAAGCGCCTCGTCTATATTTGCATGAGATTCTGGGAATGGGGCCAGTGCCACAGAACGGATACAAAGCCGAACTCACCGTATTGTCTCAGCAAATCACGGAGCTTTGTGACCAGCTTGTGGTTTATGGTCTTGCTGGGTTCCGATGACATGCCGTCCCATCTGAATTCCATATCGAGTCGTTTACGCGAAGGTGGATTCTCGGACAGACTCAGCCCTGCTTGGTAAACGAGACGATTGAGCTCGGATATCTCGTCTTCGAGAAATCGAAGGTTCAGCAAGTGGATCGTTCTGAAGCGGCTAAACCCGTACAGTGTGACATCTTCATCCGCTGTGCTGCTTTGCCAATGAGCGTGAAATTGCTCTTGTAGAGCGTCGGTTCCCAGTTCCTCCATTTTGACCACTGTTTGCGCTCAGTTCAGAAAATTCATGAAATAAGAATCCCGTTACAGCTGGGAAGTTCAGTTTACAAGGCACAAGGAGATATATATGGCGCTTGCTAATCTGCCTCGCCTTGAAGTCTGCCTAACAACCCCGCGATCGGGGCTCATATGCAAAGTGACACCATTAAACGAATACAATGTAGCTGATATTGACCAATAGATAAGACATTCATGCTAAAGTCGAGCGACCGCCAACAAGTACCGCTACTCACTCACCACTTGTTATCGAAAGCACTACCGTCCACGTAGTTCACCATTTCAGTCACCCAACGAAGCGTCTCCCGCCCTTCGCCGAATTTCATGCCCTTACTCAAGACATTTCTGTAGTTCTCTCCGGGGTTCACTTTACCTAGAACGTATGGTCTCCGGGTCTCCACTCGATCTGGAACTGGTATGCTTCGGCCAACAAGAGCTTCCATTCCTTGCCATGCAAAGGTGACGGCCTCCTTTGCACCACAAGGTATGCCTGCATCATGCAACATGAACATCTTGACCCCAGGCAGGTTTTCTTTCATGTATTCCGTGATGTTGGGATTGTACGCCCCACCACCACACATGAATACCTCATCAACCTGCTTCCCCTCAGGACCATACCGGCGCCAATGGTCCACTATCGCCTGAGCTGTTATTCTGGTGACTGTAGCGACGACATCATCGGCAGACAGGCCACGAGCCTCCGCATCGCGTATAAGGTTGTCTGCCAAGGTGTCACGGAACACCTCGCGTCCCGTAGTCTTCGGCGGGTCCCACGAAAAGTAGGGAATATCTCGCATGAACTTGTCGACGATGTCCTGACACACTGTTCCACGCTTGCCCATCATCCCATCCTTGTCGTACTCCATTGTTCCATTCGTATAGTGCCTCACAACCGCATCAATAAGTGCATTACCCGGACCTGTGTCAAAGTCGTATGCACGATCAGGCCCCTCAGATGGGATGAAGCACACATTCGCAATACCGCCGATATTTTGACACGCGCGAAGTTTTCCAGGATGATGAAGCAATAATGCGTCAAAGAAGGCAATGAGAGGGGCCCCCTGACGCCCAGCAGCCTGGTCCGACATGCGGAAGTCGGTCACGGTGGTGATTCCCGTGCGTGAGGCGATGATGGTGCCCTCGGCCATTGTGAGGGCAGACTTTGGAACACCCTCTTCCGGCATGGAGGCAAGCCAAATGGTCTGTCCATGAGACCCAATTGCGTCTATGGACTTGATATCAACCTTGCTGTCGTCGCAGAATCTCTTGGCGGCCGAAGCAAAGACCTCTCCTAGAAGGACATTTACTTCCGATAGTTCGGATGCCGAAGTTCTGTCGTGCTTGATGATGTTGAGCACGCGCTTCTTGATTTTAGAATCCATGGAAATTTCCCCATACTTGAGAAGGGAGAAGTGCATCGGCGACTCTGGGGTTTCTTGTCGAAACTGACAAAGAGCGCAGTCGATCCCATCCTAAAGTAACGTCAATTACCAACTCGACATCCAGATCAGCCGCTGCACTAAGGCCTGCGTTGCTATCAATCGCATTTGTCGTACCATTGATGTGCCACTATTCATCCCCAAGACTTTCATGTCCAGCGGCTGGCCTTTTGAGGTGCCATTCGTGACCTCTTTTTTTGTGGACATTTCGAAGTACAAAAGTTGAATTTTCATAAGGCTTTCATAAATGGTCAGTAACTCAGTTTAGCTAGACCAGAGAACGAACTTTTGCTCGGAATCCCAGCTTCGAGAGCATAGGCTTGGTCACTTTTATTACTTCACGATGGCCATCAGCGCCTAAGATCAGCCTGATGCGGGGTCAACTACGACACATCATTGCCAAGACTATGATGTTAGCTGGACGTAAAGGTTTGGCAACACTGCATTTGTACATCATGGCTTGGTGGAGAACGGGAGAGCGGCTGCACGGCTAAGTGGCTAAGCATCCAAACGCGGTCCATGGGCTACATGGTTAAGCGGAAATCGAAAAGTGATCACACAGCGATGCTCTCCTCGCAAGAACTACGATTTACAAAAGACAAATGATAATGAGCCCGCGGTTGTAAAATACGGGAGTCAACTATGGGGCAGACCGTAGTTTTTCAGAAACATGGGTACTTGAACAAGCGTAGGACTAGGTTCCTCACCCGCAAGGCTGACCGCAAAGAGTGGATGGCCTTTTAACTTATACATGAATGACAACAAGTCGTGCAGTGTAGATTTGTGTTCTAGCAATCATGTCAGCTGAAAAGTGTACTAGTATGCTGCCTATAATGACAATCATACCGTCTGAACTGTGTTGGCTTGCGGCCAGACCATCTACTATTGAAGCATATTGGACAGACTTCAACCGTCTCCATTCGCATGACAAATGTTCCCACCTTCTGTCGAGCTTTCACGCCATCCGCTATCATAGACTGCAGACAATGTTGCGAATCATCAAGACATTGGTCATCTTCACCCGGTCCTCCCAAAGTCTGTCGTATCGATGACAGGTGAGATTGTAATAGATTGCATCGGTCTTATGTCTTTACTTGCGGAGATGGTAACCCATGATCAGGTAGTCCCGAACTTCTTATTTACAAATTATATCGATGACAGAGTCCATCATACAGTGATAGTTATACGATAGACCTCCAGGGGTTCCGGGTCCGATATAAGCATTGACACTTCGTCTCTAAGCACTGCTCATTCAGCCCCTCACCGTTAACTATTAGTTGGGCGCTGCACCCAACCCTATCTTCTCAATGATTTCTATTTCTTCCCTGACCTGTTTTCCATGCCTGCGCGGTACAGCTTCCGTCTTCAACCCGACATCCCTTCTCCTTTCCGTCCGCCTTTTACGCTCTCTCTTCCCATAAGTGTGACGATAGGCGATTTATCGTTGGGTAAAAGAAGGGGGATCGTGAAAGAAGGAAGAGACAAAGAGACAAATAGTTGCGAACATATCCGCTCACCTCCTCGTCGCTGCTTCATTACAACAATCAAGATGTGTCCAGTTAGCTACTGATATCCTGTGCAGGCAATTCTCCACATTAGGGCCGGGAAGCAAGACTTCTCCTAGTATGGAACAGATCACACGATAGCTGCAGTGGGTGTCATTGAAATTGAAGTGTGTAGACATATACGCCAGGGTCAATGGATGCAGACAGCCTACAAGAGAAGCTGCTGGTCACATGTCAGATGCCCAGAGTTTGCGGCGGTCTCCTGCGGCAGATGACTCTTGAGTTTATTTTTTACTTCAGAGGGCAGTTGAATTCGGCTCGCACTAACCACTTTGCAAGATAGCTGTTAACTCAAGCATCAGCTAAGTCGTATCGGTGCCTTGCTGCCCAGGATGTCTCCTTCGAAACCGAGGGAAACACACTTTGCTGAGCACATTGGTTGCTTTAGACGGAAAACTTGTATTTAGTACATTCTATTGGATGGATTTCACAGGATCGGATAATGTGTCTCAGTGCTCGTCATATCGCTTGGATCGATACGTTATGAGGGATACTTGACCCGTCCCATCACCTATACCATAACTTGGTTGTCCAAGACTGATATAGGGTTTCCCTGACGCTCAATTGTTCATTTTCTACCAAGTCTATCAACGAAGCGATTTAGGACACAGTCAGAGGTCAAAAAGAGACGATTCTCTTGAATGATGAGGCCGGAGCTGACCCCGGCATCTGCACCGCCGAAGAAGGAGTTGAAGATTCCCAAGAATGGGATGGATGACCGTCAGCGAACCCCCTGGATGCTTGCTCTTTCTGCTAGGTAAGCTACATTAGATGAGGACTAGCTTTGACAAGCTGAACCAATCGATAAGCGCGAATTGCGACATCTCGGAGGCAGCCAATGGAGGGAGGCAGCCGGGTCTTCCAACTGACGGGTCTAGACCCCTGTACGAGGTCCCAGCCGCCTCCCCTGAACTCTTTCCTCCAAGGGTCTAGGTATCATCAGTACGAACACTACGTACGGATACTTCTTTGATACTTGTTTGCTTTCTTTCGATTTTTGCGCTTGTAGGACGGGCGCCTGTCAGTGCAACCAATCTATCATCAGCTCGTCGATTATTCATCCGAAGTCGATCGATGAGCGGCATCATGTCTCAATGATCTATCTGACCGGGCACGGACTGTGACCCATCGCTTACATCTAAGCAGCCTTGGTATTGGTGATCTTCAACGCAGCTAGGGAAGGGAGGCCGCGCTGGTTTACCAACGTGGGACCAGTCAAGGGGGCTGTCAGTCATGCCATCCCCTGCAGCCTGCAAAGCAAAGCAAAGCAGAGCAAACAAACAACCACGGACGGCACTGGGGGCCCAGCCAGCCACCGCGAAATGGATACCCAACCGATCGGCTATTGAGCACGAAGTACCCAATTCATCTGCCACAGCGCTAGACCTGCAGCTTTGGCAGGGGGCGGTGGTAATTTTCTCTGGTCGCCGACTTGTGTGATAAGGCCATTTTCGCATTCTCTAGACGGGCGGGTGTGTGTGTGTCGCCAGACAAACATAAGCGCCATCACGTTTCGCCCTTTTTTCGATTGCGAAATCCTCGACGTCCCATCATCCCACGAGCTTCTGGCCAAAACTCCGAAAGGGACCGGCTGCTTTGCCAGCGAAAAAAGGGACATGTTGAGTCTGGTCCGGCGCCATGAACATTGTGAGACAAATTCAATCACCCACTCACTTAACCCGAGGCCTCCGTGACTGACCGCAAACAGCCTCTCAATGGCCAAGGTGACAGTCGAGTCGGTTCCGCCCGCGACAACTCGACGGGCGGGACCATCAGCAAACTCCAGCCGACCGGCTCCGACTCGAGCTCGTTGGTGGCCCTCGTCAGCACCCTCGTGCCCGTGCTCATCTATACCGCCGTCTGCCTGCTCGTCTTTTGGGCCCTGCGCCGTCGGAGCCAGCGCGTCTACTCGCCTCGCACCATCCTAAGGGACTTCTTCTCCCAGTATGTCGTCCTACCCTCCACCAGGAATCCCCCGTGAACCCGACCCCCAAAACGATTGACTGACCCACGGCGAAGTGAACGGAGCGCGCCGTTGCCCAAGGGATGGCTGGACTGGTTGAGGCCGTTCTGGACGACCTCGGACGTCGAGATCCTCAACCGCTCTTCCCTGGACGCCTACCTCTTCCTCCGCTACTTGAAGGTCCTCAGCATGATCTGTGCCGTCGGCTGCTGCATCACCTGGCCCATCTTGATGTCCATCCACGCCAACGGCACCGGCGGCTTGTCGCAGCTGGATCGCATCACCATTGGTAACGTGCAAAACCCGCGCATCTTCTTCGCCCACGCCCTCGTTGCATGGATCTTCTTTGGTACGGCACACTCCGTCGTCTTGCTGCCGCTCCCCCCCCCCCCCCCCCCTCCCATTGTAATTGTACTGACGCCTGGCTCAAGGGTTCATTCTCTTCACCATCTACCGTGAATGCATATACTACATCAATCTCCGCCACGCCTACCTCTTGTCGCCGTACTACTCCAAACGCCTCTCATCCCGCACCGTCATGTTCAGCTGCGTCCCGCACAGGTACCAGGACGCCGCGCGCCTGCGCAAGCTCTTCGGCGACACCGTCAAGAACGTCTGGATCCCGCGCGACACGAGCGACCTCGAGAGGCTCGTCAAGGAGCGCGACGAGACGGCCCTGCGCCTCGAAAAGGCCGAGATCCGCCTCATCAAGATGGCCAACCGGCGGCGGAACAAGCAGCTCAAGGCCGCCGCCGCCGCCGCCGCCAAACCGGAGCCAGTCTCGGCCCCGCCCTCGTCGAGCCCCGCTTCCGAGCGCTCGGACGACCCGGAGAAGGCCCACCCGTACTTCAACAGCACCGCCGCCCTCCCGGACGTCAACGGCTCCGTCGCCGCCCAGTGGATCGGCGCCAGCGAGCGCCCCTACCACCGGCCCCTGGCCAACTTCTTCCGCCGCGTCGACACCATCAAGTGGTGCCGCAACCGGATCAAGGCCCTGACGCACCAGATCAACAAGCTGCGCCGTGGCCTGCTCAGGGGCGAGGGCCGCCGCCTGCCCGCCGCCTTTGTCGAGTTCTCGTCCCAGGCCGACGCCGAGCGCGCCTACCAGACCCTGGCGCACAACCGCCCGCTGCACATGTCGCCGCGCTACATCGGCATCCGCCCCGACGAGGTCGTCTGGACCTCGGTCCGTATGCAGTGGCTCGAGCGCATCGTCCGCGGCTTCGTGATGCGCGCCGCCATCACCGCTGCCATCATCTTCTGGTCTATCCCCTCGGCCGTCGTCGGTGTCGTCTCCAACATCAAGTTCCTAGCCAACCTAATCCCTTTTCTCGTGTGGATCACCGAGCTGCCGAGCCCCGTCACGGGTATCATCAGTGGTCTGCTGCCCGCTCTGGCCCTGTCCTTCCTCATGGCTATTGTGCCATGGCTTCTACGAGGTACGAGTTCCTCCCCCCCACTGCTGATAGAATCTTGCTTCCGTTGACCGGTGTGCTGACTCTTCTTGCAAAGGCTGCGCCAGGCTCGCCGGGATCCCGTCCCTGTCCCTGATTGAGCTCTTTGTGCAGCACGCCTACTTCGCCTTCCAGGTCGTCCAGGTCTTTCTCGTCACGACCCTCACCTCGGCCGCCTCGGGCGCTCTCTCGCAAGTCATCCAGAACCCCCTCTCGGCCAAGGACCTGCTGGCCGACAACCTGCCCAAATCGTCCAACTTTTACATCTCATACATTCTCATCCAGTGCCTGGCCGTCGGCGCCGCCTCCCTCCTCCGCGTCTTCGACGTTTTTCGCCACCACGTCATGGCCAAGGCCTTTGACAACCCCCGCGGTCTCTTCAGGATCTGGCACAGGGAGCGTCCGGTCCACTGGGGAGCCATGTTCCCTGTTTTCACAAACATGGGCGTCATCGGTAAGTCGGCCGCCGCCAAACATGATCGTGATGATGAGTCCGTGCTGATTTGTTCGACAGCCATCAGCTACTCCTGCATCGCCCCCGTCGTCCTCGGCTTTGCCGCCGTCGGTCTGTATTGTATCTACCTCGTGTACAAGTACAACCTCCTCTACGTCAGCGACTCGTCTATCGACACCCGCGGCCTTGTCTACCCCCGCGCGCTGATGCACCTCCTGGTCGGCCTCTACCTCGCCACCATCTGCCTCATCGGCCTCTTCGCGTTGCGCTCGGCGTACCCTCCCATGATCATGATGATCGGCTTCCTCGTCTTCACGGCCCTGGTGCACATCTCCCTCAGGGAAGCGGTGTCTCCGTTGCTCTACAACATACCGCGCGCCCTGGCCTTGGAGATGGAAGAGCTTGACGGCGGCGGATCCGTTGCGGAGTACCGCCAAGACGATTTCCTGACCGACGCCGATGTCACGGCGTCGTATCCCGATTTCTTCGACCACATCGAGGAGGAGGACGATGGCCCTGTGCACCAAATCAACGGGAGCCGGGGCATAGAGGGCGCAAGCGGCCTGATGGCTTCGGTGCAAGAATGGTCGGCCAAAGCCCTTGCCAACAAACTCCGGACGGCGATCCGGAACTGGGGGCTGGCAGGCCCGATTGACTACGTCTCGCAGTGGGTATCCCCAGACCCGTCCGTCGAGCCCAATTTCCTCCTGCGCTGGCTCCACCCGGGCATCTTTGACGACTTCTTCACCCTCCGGCGTATGGTCCCCAGCGACCTCCCGGACCCCACGCAGACGTACCCCCCTGACTATGCCCGCCGCGCCTACTGGCCGCCCGAGATGGCGTCGCCGGCCCCGATCATATGGATCCCAAGAGACCCGGCCGGCGTGAGCAAGCAGGAGGTGGAACATTGCCGCAAGGTCGTCGGGTGCTCGGACGAGGGTGCCGAGCTCAACGACAAATGCCGTATAGAAGTCGAGGTTGAAAAGGCGCCTTTTTGGGTGCCGCGTGTTTTGTATTAGGAATTTCTCAGCGAGGCGTACGGTGTATCTGTTGGGCATATATATGTAACACCGCAAAAATAAGCAGCATTATATTGTAAGTAAGGCTAAGATAAGAGCCTTCGTAAAACAAGCAGGCTCTGCTGCTTTTGGACAGGCCATCGCTCGGCTATCTCTCACATCGCGCTGATAGTATCCTCAATGATCCGCCATGTCTTCTCGGCGACGAGCATCTGCGCCAGGTAGTTGCACGCATGATCTTTCCCCTGGATGTAAACCAGACAGGGCGGGTACATCCTCATCCGGGGAGTGTTGCACTGCCACACGATCCTGCCCCTCGGCGTCGTCCTCTCCTCTGTTTCTCCTCCCTTCGCCTTCACAATAGCAGGGCTGAAGTCGATGAGCTCGTGAAACCTTGCCTTGGACACATTCGATACGGAAACGACGAAGCCGCTCGGTTCTGTGAACTGGTACGTGCTCCCGCTTTCTGCAACGGCGTTGTACGTCAGCCTCGTCGATGCGTAGACCTGGGCGTCCGTGAGCTGCGACCGGACCGAGTCCCGGATGAGCGCGGCGGCCTTTCCGAATGGGCCTTGCAGAAAACTCAGAGCCGTCGTGCTCGTCCAGTTGTAGGCCATGAGGTTGGAGACATAGGCCATGTCGGTGGGCATATCCTCCTCGTGCAGGCGGCCGCGGAGGTCGAGGGCAGTGGATACCGCGATGGGCTTCGCGGGGGAGGATTCAGAGATGTGCGAGCAGGCCAGGCGTACGAGCCAGGCAGTCAGGATGTCACTGTCGCTCAGGCGGGTTGCTGCCTCGGGCGACTGCGAGATGTCGGCCTCGGCGCGCTGGCGGAGGGAACGGAGGGTCGCGGCTGGGATGAATAGGTGCCGTTGGCGGATGCGGTTCGCAATGAGGTACCACAGGAGATTTAAGGTGAAGCGCAGCTTTCCCAGGCCTCGTAACCGCTTATGCTCCCAAAGGAATGGTTCGCTGTATCGTTGCTTTTCTGATCGTGCGATTTTCGCCATCGGGTCGAATGTCGGATCTGCCAGGGGCTTGACGTCTTCCTTCTTGCCTTCTAGGACGCGACACCAGTTTTCGACAAGCTCCTTGCGTCCCATTTCGTCTGTGATGCTGTGCGGGTATGTCAATGTCACAAACGTTGCGTCGTTGAAGGTTATCACATGCAGTGAGAGTAACGGGCGGTCCGAAGTGGTGTAGTCAGAGAACGTCATCGGGGCCTCGGGTCCTGCGAGGATAGAGGTCAGTGTCGACGGAGTGTCGAGGATGCATGGTCTGGACATGTCATTGGTGGAACGCGAGAAGATCGAGGGGATCGTCGAGGCCAATGGATGGGACATTACACTTGAGGGGTTGGGCTCGGTGGTGAAGTGAACTGCCGGACGGGAGGGACTAAAAGCCTCGGGTATGTGAAGCTCGAGTTTGCCATTCTCCTAGAGAGCTCTTAGCGACCTATGCCTCACTGTATTATGCCTCGATAATGAGCTCTGCTAGCCAGCTGCTAAGACACCTACCCCCAGTCGCGGTCTACCGCCAAGTTTCCGCCAGTTCCCGACAGTGAGTAGCTCCGAGAGCGAAGAATGAAGCATTTCCGGGTCGAGAACGTCGTGGAAGCACATTGACCAGCTCATGATCATCATGCGCATCATCCAAGAGCTGTCCAATGCGGAGAGTTGGATGACGATGTCAGTCGCGACCCTTTCTGGCTGGCGGGGTGCAGGGCCCAGGATCGGGTTGAGAAGAGGGCGGAGGAACGGCATCTTTACAGACGCCTCATGGGATGTGACTGCACTTGCGATGTTGTGAGTATGACAACACGGAGTTTTCGAGCGGTCGTGGTTTGTTCAACGAGAAGCCGAAGATCCCGAAGATGGTGCGCTAGACACAAAAGACGAACCCCTCTCGCCCCCAAAGTCGCACGTTCAAGGGTCGTTTTTAAGTGGGCTAGGATGACAACGTGCGAACAGGGACCTGGCCTGTCAACTGAAAGCCCGTGTATTGCAAGGTCGCAGGGGATGACTCGTGGAAGGGAGATAAGATCAACTTCGACTGCACAGGCCGTGGGGCGGTGAAATTGGGGTTGACGATTGTATGTCAGTCGTGTACTATTCTGCGAGTTACCTATCTTCTGGACGTCAGACGTGAAGTACCCAAGGTAATTTATGCGGTTGTGATGACTTGGCCAGTCTTCGGCTTTTCAAGACTGGCGAGCCATCAACAAGACACTCCTATCATAGACGTGCCTGGACCTGCTACAGCGCGATCATTAATAAACAGTTGAGACCCTTGGCATAATGTCACTTACGATACAACCCCTTCATCTGACCTTTGCAGCGGAGATCCGCGGTGTTGACTTCTCAAAGCCATTTACAGAAGATGTGTTCCAGGAGATCAGGGATGCTATCTCTAAGGTTAGTTCTCCTTGTATGCAAAAACGTACTTGTAAGACGGTCGCTAACCGAATGCGATGCGCAGTATGGCGTCTTAGTCTTCCGGAAAACGGGTCTAGACGACGAGCGTCATGTCACTTTTGCCAGCCGCTTCGATGAGCTTGAATGCCGCAAGGACACTGGGGCGCCGTCGCGAATGAGCCGTCCCGAATTGACGGACCAGGGCAACATCGATAGCAACGGAGATGTCATCGGCGCGAGCGATCCTAGGGCTCAGATTAGCAAGGTTTGTTCCCTGGGGTAGTCAGAAAATAGAATTAGGTCTGACAAAAGTCTTATGGTTGAGCAGGGAAATATGCTCTTCTACGTCGATAGCAGCTTCAACTCCCGGCGGGCAAGCTACTCCATTCTCCTCGCGCATGAGATCCCTCCCGCGGGCGGCGACGGTAACACGAACTTCGTAGACACGCGAGCGGCATGGGACGAGCTCCCCGAGTACTGGAAGCAGGAGCTGATGAAAAAAAAACTATGTCGCGGGCCACTCGTTCTGGCACTCGCGCAAGAAGGCATGTCCTGAGTTCTTTGCCAAGCTTGAGCCGGAGAAGCATTCGATGAGCAAGCATATGGTCGCACAGTTACATCAGGCGAGTGGGCGGATGAGCCTGTTTGTGCCGTCGCATTGGCATCATATCGAAGGGCTCAAGACGGAAGAGGGAAGGGAGAAGTTGGAGTTTCTGTATCGGCATGCCACCCAAGACAAGTTTGTCGTCTCGGTTCCGTGGCATGAAGTTGGTGGCCTGGTCATGTGGGATAACACGTGTACGTTCCATCGGGGGACGCCACTTGCTGGGCTTCACAAGAGGGACATGAGGAGAGCGACGGTACTGGATGGAAGTGAGGAGGCTTGGGGGATGAATGAGAGAGTTGAGAAGGACTTTGCATTTGCGCCTAAGGTTATGGCTGATGTATTTAGAAGCCTTTCTGGGTAGGTAGGAAAGAAGTAGTCAAACAAGGAAGGTACACTTCTGGGGGCAAATGCAAGGACGTCAAACTCCTTTCAAGTCACCTTTTTTCTCACCTGTCCTTTACTACTTCTTCTGTGATTTTGTTGCTTCTATCCTCACGCTTGACACTTCAAGCCTCATACCTCACACTTCAAACCTCACGACTTACAGCTTACGACTTGGCAGCAATCCAAAGTAACATTACAGTTCTCAAACTTTTCCAGCAAGGGCAAAGCAGGTCTATCTCCTTGGGTTTGTTGCCAATCGCTTAAGGGGAAAATTTCCAGCAGCAAAAAAGCCAGTCTTTCTGACCACTGAGAGCTGGAAGCAAGTGCCCTAAGTTGCTCACAATGATTCAGTTGTATTCCAGTCTTATCCGTGACCTGACAAGCCCAAGCAAGGCAATACCTTTCCCACCTGCCTATTTACACTTATCCAGTCATAGACAAAGTCACATACATCGCTTTCACTTTTGATTTCACTGCCTCCTTTTACTCTTTGCCACCTTTGTCAATTTCACTCAGTTTCACTTTTGAGTGCCTAGCAATTCTTCTCATCATGCTGCAACGCATGCTGTCATCTTTCAGACTGCAGCCAACACAGGCAAACACTTAGGCAGTTGTATCATAAGGTCAGTCAGTGGTCCTCATCCTCACTCTGATGTTGCCCTAAATACATCACTCTTCAATCACATTCAACAAAAGCAAATGGCAATTGTTGCTATCGACACCTTCTCAACTCAGTCGTTTTTGGTGTTGCCCGGCTCGCTGCCTCGACCGTGCCATGGACTTGCCCCGCCTTCCACCACCCACCCACACGCTTGAGATTGGATCGCACCTTCACAGGCTTCAGCAGACTATGAAAACACCGGGCGCCTTCTTTCTTCGAACAGAACCTTCCTCGCCCTCGTCCTCGTCCTCGAAGCCTCCTTACAGCCACCCTCGACATCACGTGTCCCACCAACCCACCTTGCAGAAGGCTCCTCCTCCCTCTCTTTCTGTCCTTCGGTCTACAGTTCAGCGTAGGGAAGGAGTTTACCGCGGACTCGACAGGCGCTTTCCTCACACTTTGCGTCTTCGTTTGTGGTCCTTCTCTTTTCCCTCACACCTTACGGACACCGTCACCTTCTCTTCATCGTCATCTTCTTCTTCTTTCTCCTGCCCTCGTCAATGGGCAATACAAGCTCAAGGGTCCCAGCATTCAACAACACGGATCAGACCTCTACCTCAACCACTTCGGTGACCACTTCATATCTCCTTGCAATAGGATCAGCTTCCATGATGGCACCATCCACAGCCGTAAAGCCGAAGCGCTGCGTACCGGCACGCAAGAATCCCTCCAAGAAGAACAAGGTCGACAAGACGCGGCCGCTCAAGTTCTCCTTCTTGCCCACTGAGATGCGCGCCATGGTCGTTGAGAACATGTCTGCTGTCGGTGGTCGCCGTCTACTTCGTGACTTCAGCCTCACCAGTCGCGACGGTCGCGATCTCGCTCGGAAAGAGCTCTATCGCGATATCAGCATCCTACGTGTGGCCGAGCTTGCTTGTCTTACAAGAAGTCTGATCGAGAATCCTCCTCTCCGGAAGCTTATCCGCAGCGTCCACCTCCACGCCGACCGTTGGAATGTCGTCCGCCATCAATCTGGGCGCGACTGGGCCCCCATCGACGAGTCCCGCATCTCCCAATCCGACCGTCAGCTTATCATTCTGCTCAGATCTCTCAATAGCAACAAGCTTGCCGACGACGTTCAATACATCTGCGGCTTGTTCCTTTTCCTCGTCAACGAAACAAGGCATCTCACCTTCGATACCGGCTACTATTACTGGGGTCTTTTGGACAACTTCCTAGCCGCAGGCCTCGCTCTCACCTCGTTGCCAAGCCCCCACCCCGGCACAGCCCTCCTGCCGGCTATGAAGACTCTCAATATCTCCAGCAAACATTATCTGCGAAAGACGGTCCAGACAATCCAAGGTGTACCCTACCATCCTTTCAAAACCCTCACTGCTTCACCCCATCTCCGCGAGTTCATCTTCACGGGAGACATGGACAAATGGAGCAACCTTGACGACATTGACCCCAGTATAAGGCTTCCCTTCACGAAGGTCAATCTGGTTGCCAGTTCCTGCACGGCTTCGACCCTTTCCAAGTTCTTACGTCACTGCCCTGACCTGCAGTGTCTCAGCGTGGCGCCCCAGTCCTACACTTCGGACCCCGACACCAACGAGTGTCTGAATACCACCTTGACAAATTTCTGCCCTCAGATTCGAGAGTTATCACTCCGTAACGGAGGACGCTCGAGGGAATTTTTTCGGTCTTCTGCCACACATACCATCACTTGTCTCCCTGAGATGGCCAACCTGAAGGAGCTTCGTCTGGAAGTCGATGCCTTTTTCGTTGATATCTCGGATTCCAGCACCTTCAGGCTCCCCAACAAGCTTCCAGCCCAGTTGGAAAAGCTTTTCCTCGATTGCTCGTTCGCTTTGACCCATTTTCACACGCCGTACATGCGGCTGGTCCCCAGTAGCCCCGAGGCTATTGCTTACAAGAAGGCAGTCCACAGCATGATCCGGTCTATCTGCAAAGCTCGAGAGGATGGATTCCCTCGACTCAACACCATCGTCATTGGCTCAAAGTGGATGTCCCCTGTTTATTCGACCAAAGTCGCCAACAAGGCCCTATCCAAGACTGGTGCCCGCATCAAGATCATGAGCAGCACAAATACTCAGAGGCTGTGGACCTGCTCTTGGGACGTAATGAAGGTCTAAATCGATGCTCGGGACCAACTCTTGCAATTTGAACAAAGGACGCAGGCGGTGGGAGTGGATCATGTATGAGGAAGGTTGCGAAAGAAGCACATCACGAGATTTACGTCGCAAAGATGCGTCGCGAGGGACGAAGGTAATGGGAATGCACATTACGAGAGCACTATGCGACGATAGCATACGGACTGAGAGCAAATGCTATTGGGGGGGGGGGGGACACGTTTTGGCTCTCACTCCGTTGCTCTTTCAAGAAGAAATGTATCTAGCAAATGCAAAGTCTGACCAGGACCTCTCCCGAAAGACGCCTTGCTAGTGACGACTTGCAAAGCATCCGCGTCAGACGCTGGCTTTCCTCGAGCATCTCCAAAGTCGTTGCTGGGCGGCTCGCATGCAATACGCCACATGCGAAAAGGAGAGGCGCGTTATATAAAAGGTGGTACCGGCTCCGGGTATATTCGCAGACGAGGCGTCATGTCCTGTGTTGACATGACGCAGTAGAGCCGGAGCATCTCCACGACAAGTTCTCCGGGGATCCTCAATGTCATGCTCCGTTGTGAGCCGGCTCCCCGTCATAGCTTAGCTTCACCCTCATTTTCCTCTCGCCCCGCTTGGCCCTCCAGTAGTTTGAGGACGCGACCAGCTCCCCGCACCCTTCGAGGAGCCACCTCCACCTCTCGACAAATTCCTCGGTCACCTCCCAGCTCCTCGGGTCCCACGGCTCCCCCCAAAGAATCATACCCCCCTGTCCGGACGGCGCGTCCCCGTTCCCGATTAGGTCGAGGCACAGTTCGTCTTCGTCCAGGGCGCTCCCGGCCTCGATGAGGTTGTCCCGCATCCGCGGCAGGGGCAGGAGGTCGAGCCAGGGGTGGTGCGCCGCCGTCAGCTGCGTCCGCGTCGGGCGCAGGGACGACGGCAGGGCGGCGGCCCACCCGCCGGCCGCGGTGCCGTACGCGGGGTCGCTGCCGTACGGGGAGATGCAGTCGTCGTCGCAGATCATGGACAGGGTGATGCCCAGCGTCTTGGAGTTCTCCATCAGCCCGCGGAACAGGTTGAACTGCACCAGCGGCAGCAGCGAATCCGCCATGGGGTCCGAGCCTGAACCCGGGCCCCGCCGGGCTCGGCTCTCGTACGCACGCTGCAGGAACAGGTCGTGCAGGTCGTCCATGTCCTCTTCCCGGAGCTCTATTAGCGGCCGCGCCCGGCCGAGGTACTCGAGGGCCGTCAGCGTTGCCGTCAGGGCGCACACGCGCTGGTTTTTTACTCTCCTGGGCGGCCCCGACCGGGACAGCTGCATCCCCGCGTCGTTGTCACCGTTGGCTGTAAAGGCGGGGGGTGCTGCTGCTGCTGCTGCTTCCGCAGCCCATCTCGAGGTCGGAACCAGGGCGCCCGTGGGTGCCTGCGAGGACGGTGAAGAGGATGGAGATGAGGACATGGATGAGGACGAGGAAGGAGAGGGTGCGCCGGGGTTATGAGCCGCTTCTTGGCGCTGCTGCTGCTGTTGCTGTTGCTTTTCTTGCTTCCGTCGCTGTCCTATCGACGGGGCGGGCACGTAAGCAGGGGTCACTCTAGGAGGGGGAGCTATGAGATCACGGACGGGCATAAGCAAGTTGCAGGATGTGTTTGCTACTTACTCCATGTCCGTTGGTTCAGCTTGTTCTGGATCTTCCTCCTCTCGGCTGGGCTGGTCTTGCCTTTCCAGTTGTCCTCGCTGGGCATCATTGCAGGGATCGCAGGCCGCATCAGGGTTGACAGCGGCGGTAACATCGTATGCTCGGTCATGTCTGGTCTTAGGTTCTCGATGCTTTTCTTTCTTTTGTTCTTTTTTTTTTTGTTCTTTATTTATTTCTTTTCTTTCCTCGGCGCACATCCAATGAAGATGACGACGCGACTTTCCATTCTCGATGGAAAAACTGGAGAGAGATGAAACAAAAGAAGAAGAAAAACGGCTGCACGCAGGGCTGAGCGGGCTGAACAGGCTGCCGGGGTGCATCAACGATCCGGAAAGCAGGGTATTTGGGTTTCCTGAACAAAACAAGGGATTCGTAATTTCGAGGCTAGACAAGCGCAAAAAGCCTTGATGTACACATCGAGTTAGCTTGGGCCTTGGTTGAGGACGTTGTCGCCACTAGTGACGTTAACTTGGGCCCTGGGTTCTCGGTGAATGCGAGAACATATGTGACTGTCATTTCCCATGTCAGGCTGACGTTTGCTGTTGTTTCTCGGGTCCTCCGGGGAGATGGCCCTCAGGGGGGGGGAATATCTCCAACTGATCGTTTCCCTCTTGGGAGGCTCCTCGCTCCCCCGAGCCATTGCTGCGGGGGCGTTCTTTTGGCTTTCTGGGGGCGTGTCTGCGCCTGACTGGGCGCCAATCACGGCCGCTGCCGACTGCCACCAGCGCTCGTAATGGACTCTGGCAGCATTCCGATTCGATGCCCCCCCCCCCCCCCCCCCCCCCCCCCCCCCAAGGACATTTGTCAAGCGCTAGCGAAGCAGCTGAAAGCCCGGGGCGTTCAGTTCTTCAATACCTACATTACGAAGTACATAGCAAGTAACTGGGCAGTGCAGTACGGATACTCCGTACGTCGTAGGCTTTTGTCTGCTGTTTCTGTCATAAGTGAGCTAGCTACGCGCAATGTCCACCGAGTGGCTTTCCCACGCGACCGCAAGTTTTTGAACGCGCTCCCCACAACCAAGAAGACGAGGCGGACGCAATCCATTGTTTCTTTTAAATGTTCTCCATAGTCGCCCTATTGTTGTATGGCTCGTCACATGTTCATGTTGTCTTGTCCAGGGAGGGGGTGGCCAGGTACTACCTACCCTGAGCAGATTGCAAAAGCCTATGAAGCAAGCGATATTTTTGGCATTTGACTGCTCAAGAGGTTTTTTTCCCCACCCCTTTGCGAACCAACCCATGGCCAGGACTCGAACAGCCAAGATCCGGATTCTGAACCATTCAGTGACATATCCAAGGCCGTGGCTCCAGGCGGTCCGGCACCATGGAGTTACACGCCGCGTGACCCCCTGGTCCACCACATTGACTGTATCATTGCAGATGCAAACTTGTGCAACGTGTGAGATGCAAGCCAGAAACGAGTGAGTGGTGGGGTAAAACATGATGATCAAGGTAGAAAGCGGGTTTCCTGGTTCTGTGTGAGAATAACTTATTGAAGATGACATTATGTAGGATTTGGCTGACTGAAGACCATCGATGCTGTGGTGGGTCGGTCATACGCTCTGCTCTTGGCTGCATTGTTACATTGTAAGACTGCCACAGATCCTCTCAGTATCGTTGACGAGCTGATCAGACGGATAGTGCATGCATACTGTGCAAGATGACTGTGTGCTGTACTACTCTTTAACATGACAGAGGGAGGATATTCTCAAGACCGAGGTGGGTGGATTAGTCTCGGTTTCGACTCCTCTCTGCCAGGCCCCGGATGGGATGGAGCATCCATTTCCCTCGCTCGACCTAGCTAGCCATGCAAGCTTCCCAAATCGGTAATGTCGTGCATTCATTTTTGCTGATAGCTCGAGTGATGACCATAATTCAGATGAACACCATCTGTTCTCTGATGCAGGCCAAGAATATCCATCCATTCAGTCACATGGCACACAGAGTAAGCATACATACACTCGGAATCGGCTTTCACCGACAACGCGGTTCAGGTTCAGGTTCATCAGCTGCTTGGTAGGCAGGGAGGCAAGCACCTAGGTAGGTAGTGTAAGATGCGACATGTGCCACCCCCGGACGGCGGCCGCGGCGTCGGACTGACAGCCGTAGCACGATATCGGCCCAAAGCTCCAGGTCCGACGGCGAGACCCCGCCACGGGTGTCCGTACTTACCTTAGGTGCCTTACTTGGGCCTGTCAGTGGTAAACTAGGTAGGTAGGTGCGCTACAGTGCTACACTGTGGGCCAATCACCTGCCGGAACTGCAACAACCCCCCTTCCCCACCGTCCGCCCGCACGGAAAGGGAAAGGAACTCGCGCCGATGCAGTGAAGTGCATCCCATCTCCGGGAAGCACTTCGGCGGAACGCACACACACGAAACTGAACTGAACCAACGAAGCCAAGCTCCAACCCGACCGACCAACCAACTAGTCAGTCAGTCCAGAACTCCTTGAGGAAGTTTGTTATTGCTACAAGAAAAGCTCGCATCCAAACTTATAAAGCAGACCCCCACTCGTTCGCTCAGTCTTTTCTTTTCCGTCTATTCTTTCTCTCTCTCTCTGGAACGGGGGAAACCAGAAGAGAAGAAAGGGAAGACAAGTACCCGAGGCGAGGGAGTTAGAGACAGATAGAGAGAGGTCATCAGTCGTCATGGCCGAATCGACCTCACAACAGCGGCAGCCATCGGGCGGCAACATGCTCACGCGAGACGCCATTGCAAACCTCCTCTCGTCCGCCCCCGCTCCCGCGCGGGCTGATCCGCCATCGCAGGAACAGGACCGCACCCACAAGACGACTCTCCTGGGCGACGTGCTGTACACGGCACAGAAGCTGTGGGACGCCGGCAGCGAGGATATCGATGCCGTCGCCGAGAAGCTGGGCGATGCAAGCCGAGACGGTGAGTCCTCCCCCCCTCCTCTCACCCACTCTTCCGCTTCGGCAATGAGAAGTGTCAATGATAAGTCGTGTTACTGACGCATCACACAGCTTCATGGAGGTTGCCCTTGGGGGACTCGGGCGTCCTGGACTTCTTCCTCTCCGTCATCGTCTCCTCGTCACATAACTTCCGGCCGGCGCTGCAGAGGCATATGCTCCGCCTCGTCGGCAACTCATGTGCCGACACTGGTGAGATGGCAATCGTGTTCCTCTCTTTCACGTACCAAAAAAGCCTGACTTTGGAAACCCCCCCCTTCAGATGAGAACCGTGAAAGGGTCGTCGCCTCCAAAGCCTTGCCCGTCATCATTAGCTTTCTAGCCGACGACGCCGCCCTCTCTTTCGTCGTGCCCGTCCTCTACAACGTGCTCGTCGACTACGAGCCCGCCCAGGCCCAGGCCAGCGCCTCGTCCCTGACCACCCACCTCGTCGACCTCCTGACCAGCACGCGGCTCGCCGACGCCCCGCACCTCGTCGGCATAATCGCCAAGATCCTGGCTCTGCTGGCCACCCACGGTGAGTCCTTCGTTGTCTGCCGTCTCTCCGTCTTGGAGCCCGTGGCTAAACCTTAACCCACCCCCAGAAACCGAGGCGACCCTCGCGCCCCCGCAGACGCCGGCCGTCCTCCTCACGCTGGCCCTGACGCCCACCACCGACGCCGAGGACTTTGTCGCCCTCGCCGCCGTCGCCCTCGCCTACCTCACTCACGAGCCCATCCAGGCCGCCCTCGTGACCGCCGGCGCCGTCCCCGTCCTCCTAGCCGCCTTCTACCACCTCCAGACCCAGCTCGACGCCGTCGAGGTCGACGACGACGACGCCGCCGCCCAGCTCCGCGCCCTGCCCCAGTCCTTCGTCCAGGTCCTCGCCGACATCTCCTACGCCGACGCCTTCGCCGCCCGCCACCCCCTCGGCGACCCCGTCCTCGACACCCTGCAGTCCTGGCTCTCCCTGCCCAACCCCCACCTCCGCGCCGCCGCCTGCCTGTGCCTCGGCAACGTCGCCCGCTCCGACGAGGCCTCTTTCGCCCTCGTCCGGGACCGCGCCGTCCACCTCCCCCTCGTCGGCCTCCTCCGCGACGCCACCGACTCCCTCCTCCTCCACTCGGCCCTGTCCTTCCTCAAGAACCTCGCCATACCCTCCCAGAACAAGCCCGTCCTCGGTGACGCCGGCCTCCTCGACCCGGACGTCCTCCCCCGCGTCTGGTCCCTGGACGTGAACCCCCAGGTCCAGTTCGTCGCCATCTCCCTCACACGTCTGCTCCTCGTCAACACGCCCGCCAACGTCCGCCGCCTCTGCGCGCCCCTGAGCCCGGACCCCCTCTCCCCCGCCCACGGCACCACCCACCTCCACAGCCTGCTCGACATCTTCTCCCGCACGGACGCCGAGCACACCCGCACCGAGGCCGCCCGCGCCGCCGCCGCCGTCTGCCGCGTCCTGCATACCGCCACGATCCCCCCCGTCCTCCCCGACTGGAACGTCTCCGCCGACGGCTACGTCTTCCGCCCGGAGAAGCCGCTGTCGCCGGCCGCTGTCGCCGAGGCCGCCGCGGAGGGCGACGAGGGTAGCAGCAGCAGCGCCCCCCACCGCCGCCGCGAGAAGTTCTACCGCCAGCACGCGGGCCTGAACCGCGCCCTCGCATTCCTCGTCACCCAGACCCGCTTCCCCGTCCTCCGCAGCGAGGCCTGGTTCGTCTTCGCCCTCATGTGCCGCTCCAGGGACGGCGCCGACGTCGTCATCCGCGCCCTCGAGGTCGCCGGCGCGTTCGAAGCGCTGACGCAGGCCATCACGGGACGGGCGGCGCCGTCAGGAGAAGGCGACAACGACGACGCCCAGGCGGGACCCGACGCCAAAGCCGTTGAAGGAGCCCCGGCGACGGCGGGCGCCGCGGCGCAGGCGGTCGTCAGCGGCGGAGGAAGCGCGTCGTCGGTGGTGGAGGGCCTGGGGCTGGAGCCGCAGCAGGCCAACCCCTCGCAGGCGGCGGGCATGAAAAAGGTGGACCGGGAGAATGGCCTGGTCATGGTGTCGGAACTGGTCAAGAACCACGCGGACGAGCTGCCAACCTCGAGGAGGGCGGCGTTTGAAGAGATGCTCAAGGAGGGCGGCGAGATGCTCGTGGGCGAAAAGGGCAAAGGAAAAGTGTGACCTCCAAGGAGGATGTATTTGGAAACAGGAAAATGGGTGGGAAATCATAATGGTTAGACAGACGCGGGCGAAACGAAGCCTCACGGTGATGATGATGCCCTTAGATCTCGACTAGTTCCAACCGACTTGGCTCCAAACACCCAACTCACATACATTGTACATTGTACACAGATATCGCCATTCACGGGGGGGGGAACAGGGAGGCACACGAGTGGGAATTAAAAGCAATCGAATCAATCCTTAGTCTACTCCTGTCACCTTGACCCATGATACACGTCACGTCGTTTTCGTACGATGTGTCTTCCTAACGCCCGTCTTGCGACGAGCTGAGGGGAGAGAGAGAGGGAGGGGGGGGCGGGCAACCGACACAGGCGGGCGTGATCAATGCAATGGTTTCTTTATGACCTTGTCCTGAGTGTGTATCTCTCATTTCCACTGAACCCACGCCAGGCCAGAAGACAAACCCGACTTCCGAAGAACTTTTAATCCCTTCCTCGAAAGCGTTTTATTTTTAACGTGTCGAAAAGCAGCAGCCGAAAAACCCATATCCATGCAGTTCAGCTGCACTAGCCGCAGCATCAAACAAAACCGCCCCCCGACACCACAAGAGACGATAGCAGAGCAGCAGCAGCGGTGGTAGCAGAGGCTGAGACGTGCGTTTATTTCTTGGCAGCCTCGGCCTCGGCCGCGTCGCGGGCACGCTTCTCGCGCTTGCCCAGGTTGCGAGCCTCGCTTCTCGCCAGGCGGAGCTTGCGGTAGGCGCCGCCCTCGACGGGCTTGGGGACGTCGGACTTGGAGATCTCGGAGAAGCCGGAGGCGACCTTCTCGATGGGCAGGGCGTTGGCGAGGTTCTGGACGGTCTCGGTGCTGGCGAGGTCGACCTTGGAGTCGCCCTGCTTGACCTTGTTGGAGCGGCGGGGGAAGACGACGAGGCGCTCCTTGTAGGCCTTGAGGCGGGCCACGTTGGCGGCAAGGGACTCCTCGCTCAGGTTCTTACGGCGGCCATCGACGGCGATACCGATGGTGGGAGCGTAAAGGCGGGGGATACCGGCGGCCTGGTGGTAAAACGGTTAGGACTCGTCGTCTTGTGCGTGCACACAAAGTGTGACATCTCCTTCACCTCCTTCTCCTCCACCTCCTCCATCATCGCCCTCCGGAATAGAAATTCGTACCTTAAGCTCGTCGAGGGTGAAACCGCGGCCGGCACGGACCTTGCGGTTGTAGCGGATCGTAGGGCATCTCACGATCGGGCGGAGCAGGTCGGTGGGACGGGGAGCGACCTTAGCAGCCTTGGCCTGACGGGCGACACGGCGGCTGTGCTTCTTGCCGGCCTGTTGTAATGTTCCAAGTCAGATTCCTGCTTCTTTCCCAATCCCAAAGAAGAAGAAAAAGGTTTTGTTTCCATCCTTTTCCTTAGAGGGGTGGTTGGTGATCCTGCGCAAAATAATCATACCTGGTCGAAGTGCGTCCGGACCCGGCGCTGCCAATCCTTGCGGAAGTCTGTTGGTAAAGGTGTCAGTCCAGAGTTCCTCGGGGAATAAAGTCGTCGTCGTCGTCGGCGTCGCTTGTCGCGGGGAGGAGGAAGTGCTCACGGTTGTGGGGGATCTGCTGGTTGTGTGCGATCGCCTGGAAGAGAAAAATACAATGTCAGTATTCCTGCGATGCAATGCGATGCGAAGCCGTTGACGGCGAGCATCTATCGGGACGCATATCGACGTACCATTGTGCCTGTATTGCGCGATCAAGGGGGTTAGTAGTCCGGATGGGCCGTCGTCGAGATGCTGCTGAACGCTTCAAGATTTCTCCTGGGAAGGGACGAGTCAAAATCTCAAAGAAGGGCATGAAAACCCTACGAGGCAAGGTACGTACTGGGTGCAATTGTTGATTGGTCTGTGGGGTCCACCTGCAGTGGCGGCTACGCATAGGCGACGGCCGAACCATGTTCCGGCAGGGTCGCAACGGCTGGTGTGGCTGGTGGCATGCAATCTCTGCCGCTGGGTCCCGGTACGTACTCGCGTCTCGCGGGGTACCCAGCTCGCGACACCCTTTCTCTGTCTTGGGAGGTCGAGGTTGTTGGCGAGCCCATCACATATCAGCCAACAGGTAACCGGTTATGGTATGATAAATGAGGGTATTGTTTTCTGTCTTTGTGGGGCCAAGCCGAACCGTTTTGTGTTGCTCGCAAACACATGACAACCTGGCACAAAGCCTGCTTACTTGAACAGGCCGATAGATAACCTGATCTGTTGCACTGGAAGATATTGGCTACACCTCTACGCCGAAGCTACGGTTGAACCAATATCGTTCAACCATGTCCAACATGCCAATGCTACATCTGCAACCCAATAACGAGAGCAAAGACTCCCGAGTACCTAAGGTACAAATGCACCTTTTGTCAGAAAGAGTGGATCGGTGGACTAGTACAGACACTACTAGCCCAAGGCCATTAGGTCAGCTTGCACGTGATCTGATACTCATTGAAAGCATCGCGAGATGACCGCTCTCAGTCGCACTTGGGGTCGTTGTGGATGAAAATAGCGATGTGTACATTTTTCAACTGTTCTGTGCAATCCAACCTGTGAATATTCATAAACAAGCTACCCGATCGTACTTGTGTGCCCTGTACGTGGTTAAAGATTGCCTTCAAGTGTGTCACAACGTCCTGATCAACCTCTCATCCTTCCCGGGATACCTGCAAAGTGAGACAAATAGCTTCGTGTTTCCATACGTTCACGCTCGACCTTTAGACAGTGCTGTGAGATGCTACAGAACTAGGGTAATACGCCGTTTGTTTATCAAAACAAGGCATGGTAGTGGACTTTGCAGTCACAAGGGTAATTTGTTTCGCCAGTCAGAACAATACATGTGCAATGAAAATCTCTGGCCTAACCCAAATCATTTGGGATTGCTCTGAAAGAAATAAGATCAATACCTCGTGTGTGTAAGCTCCTGCTTGATTTCAATAATTCTCGATTACCAAAGAGGTCAAGATTGGAATCACGCTATCATCAACAGGAAGCCTGTGGAATTGCACAGGAAAAGCCTGCAATCATAAGCATGCCTATCAGCCACATCTAGCGAGTGTCATCCAGACATGGTACATTTGTCTCGAGACTGAAGCAGTGTTCTCTTTCCTACTACATGTGAATATGATTTATTTGAGCTACGCTTCCCTATGATGATAATGATAAAACAAGAAATATAAAAGTGATAGGGCTGTGTACTATTCTTTGCAAACGTCAGCAAAATTGATAATCATCTAGTTTCCATATCCCTCCTGCTATGTCTATAATCCATCAACTTCACTGCAGTGTCATAATTCATTATTGATGATTCGAACTGTCTTGACATTGGTATCCAGCAACCGTCGCTTTCATAGGGCATCACTGCATAATTAGGCGGCTGTTAGTATTTGTTTAGATGTGAGTTCCAAAGGCTTTTATGCATCATATCTGCACTTGGAGAATAAATTTGATAATACTTATCGCAGAAACTCATGAGGTAGGCTAATTTGAATGCTCCAGGTGGACATTAGTAGCAGAGCAAGACATCTTGTTAACAAGACGTTGCTACCAAACAATAAGCTCAGTATATCAGAATTATCCTGATGACAGGGCTTTAGGCTAAGGTGTGGTTAGCTCAAGGGTGTTTTTTGCTTCCCGAATCCGTAACAAAGAAACCAAGTTGAATTGACTGTGTATGGTCACGATGTCAACACAAAATGACACTAATATCTCAAACATAACTCAAAGCCTTCCAATAACCACACTAAAACGTCATGAATAGATCTATTGACCTCGGCCATGCTATCTGCAACTTCTTTATTTGAGATGTCCCGCCTGATACCAACCCTCGAAGACGATAGTGATCGGGTACCCATGGGCTTTTCTTCCTCTTGATTGTGTAGTGCATCAAAAATGAACACGGATTCAATAAGCAGTATTTGATAAGAACGGAGCGGTAAATGAGGCTCAGGCTAAAGACCAAGGCTCAAGACCAAGGCTCGCAATATTGGATGCTCGGATTACGGCCAGGAGTTGAGATGGGCTGTAGTGTGCATCAAAGACGTCATTCGGTCTTGATTCTCCGTTTATTCATACCGGAGGTAAATGACACCATTCCTATTCGACCACTCTTTTCTCGAATCTCCTCTGGAAACCGCGGTACTAGCATCGCCGTGGCCAACCTCGGCCTCGAAGTTGCACATGACCTGCGCACCACGTCCAGCTTCACAGCATCCCCCCCTCAGCTGCCCGCAGCTGCCCGCCAAAAAGAGCTCCCCAGCTCCACGGGGGAAACCGCACCAATGAAAACGTCTCCTTAAAAAACACAGCATGCAGGTCGCAATTAGTGGGGCCCCCCGTTCCAATTCGCAGAGGAGCTCCCGAAAAATCTCAATGACAGAGGCCCATCCCGTTTGCCCCGTGCTCCGGAACCCGCGAACTTGAGAAGCAAAATCGACGACGGCAACGACGACCACGACGACGAAACACCCTCTCCCCCCCTGCCAACCGCTCCCTGCCGCAAAAAGCCCGTCTCCGGCCTTCTCTCATACCTGTGTTCCGGACGTAGACAAGCGATAGCGAAAGGGGGAAAAAAAATCACCCCAAACGATCGAACAGAAACGAAACAATGGCATCCAGGCTAGGCCCCCGGAGCGCCTCAGACGCAACGCGCTTCACCTCGACCACCCCGCACGCCGCCTCCAAGAGCTCTCCCACATTGACGACGACTACGACGACGACGTTGCCCAAGGGCGCGACGGGGACGGCTGCCGCCGCCGCCGCCGCCTCCGCCTCGAGGTCGTCACCACAGCCCTCCTCCTCTCCCCGGGTCCCCGGCCGGCCGCCGGGCGAGTCCCCCGAGGAACGCGTCCGCCGCCTCCGCGCCGCCCACGAGGCCGCGCGCGCGGCGCAGACGTCGAGCGTCGACCGCGTCATCGGCAGCAGCCGTCGCTTCTTTGACTTTGCGCACAAGTTCACCGTCCTCGGCCTGGTCGGCTTCACGGGTACGTTTTCCCTTGCCCCCCCTCGTCCCTTCTTCCCCTTCCTCCTCCCCCCTCCCCCTTTTCCATGGGGCACACAGCTCTTCTCCGCACCTCCTTGAGTCGAATCCAAGAATCATCGCCACTCAGGGGGACGACGGGAAAAAGAGAGAACAGAAGAAGGGCGGGGGAGAAACGAGACACGATTGCGGCCCTACCGAAACCATTGCACGAAAGGAAAGGAAAAAAACACTAAAAAACTAATATATTCTTCCCCAAACCAGCCATCGCCGGCCTCGTCTCCATCTACTCCGTCTACGACATGGTGACGTACAATAAGCAGCGCCGCGCCGACTTTATCGAGGCCCAGCGCCGCATGGAGGAGGACTCGCTCGCCGCTGCCCGCCTCGCCTTCATCAACGGCACCGCCACCGACGCCCAGGTCGCCCTCGTCGAGGACGCCAACGCCCGCGCCCGCGAGGCCGGTGTCCGCCTCCCGCCCCTGCTGTCCGCGCCCACCGTCACCACCCAGGCCGAGAAGATCTTTGGGAAGGGCGGCGGGTCCCAGCAGCAACAGCAGCAGCCGTTATCACCAGACTCGTCTCCGTTCGCAGCCGCCTCCTCCTCTGAAGCCGAACCGTCCGCTCCTGCCGCACAGAAGAGCAGCAGCTGGTGGCCGTTTGGGGCCAAGTCCGACCAGGCTACGAGGGGCACCGTCCAGGAGAGCAAGGAGCTCCTTCAGGACAAGGCCAAAGCGGCCTTTGAGCGCGAGCGGGAGAACCAGCGGCGGGGCGGCGCGCTGGACCAGCTCGGCCTGCCGCAGGAGGAGAAGAAGGTCGAGAAGAAGGGTTGGTGGTAGAACGTCCGTCCTGCCACCCCCCTTCCTGTCGGTACTGTGACGATATCGGTGCATGGAAAGAGAAACAAGGCAAAACCAAAAAAAAAAAAAAACCCTACTTGGGAGAAATGGGTGTGAGCCCGTACTCCCCCCTCCACATACGGCCGAGGGCTGCGGGAACGTTTCGAGGTCGCAGCCCAGATGGCAGGGCCGAGGTGGACAATAAGGCGCCACAGTTGTATCATAAGTGTAGACTGACTGGATGTGCATTAGACGGCGTCCGGTTTTTGACAAGTTATTGCATGCGGATGGAAAAAGAAAACCAAAGCTTCAGGCTCAGCGTTGTTCAAGGCGGTTGAACCAGGACATGTGAGTATCGTGAAGACTGCTGGCGTCATCGCCGCTCCGATTATGTCCTCCCCGGACGGGTATTATGTACAGTTGCCCTTGATAGACAGAAACGCTTCAAATACTACGATTTCACCCTCCGAATCTTTGTCGGCCGCGCCGGGCCCTGTCGGCTCCTCGCAACCCTCCCCATTAGGTAGGCATAGGGAAAACAAGAGCCTGCCTCTCCAGGCCCTGAGCGAGTGGAAATATGTGCGCTAAATATGGTATTACCGCCCCTCCTCCCAACCGAGACGCCCGTGTCTCTGGCAAAGAGTCTGCCGAAATCAGAAAACGCCGTTAGGAAAAAAGAAAAAGCAGAAGCTTGCTGCGCGCCTTGGTCCATTCCATGGCTGCGCACGGCTTAAAACACATCGACTTTTTGTAATCATGATGGCCAATCACGCTCCAGTCTTCCAGTCCCGCATGCTCCCGTTTTGTTTCTTGTGCTCGTTGTCCCTGTCGCAATCATTCCGAGGCTGGATGGAGCTGTTCTGGCTCTGCCTAGACGGTCTGTCAAAATATGCGCCTCGGCTCCTCTATGAGACGACGATATGGTTGAAGTGGCCTGGAACCTTGAGGCGGCACTTCTCGCAGTCGGCACGGTAGCCGATGCTGAAACTCTTCTTCATGCCGGGCTGCCAGGTCCACGAATTAACAGTGTGCCTCGACCGGATGTGGCCTCTGCGGCCGGGCGAGGGCGTAGCCGGGGCCGAAGTGGTCTCGGTAGGGGCCGAGTCGGTGGTGGCGTCGTCCATCATGTGGTGGTGGTGATGCTCGACCTCCATCATGCCCATATCTTGGTGGCCGTGGCCGTCGAGAGACGACTGCTCCAGACGCATGGTGAGGTTGGAGGGAAAGCCGTTGTCGAGGACCATGCCCGGCGGGCTCAGGCTCCCGCTGCCGGGGTGGCTGCTGGAGTCCTCGCCCTCGCTAATAGGGGAGGGCAGGCGGCGATTCTGAACGGCGTGCCAGTCGTCGGCGGGCTCCATGCTGCGGGGGATACATCGGGACTGGTCGGCGCCGAAGCCGGCGTGCATGTGGCCCATGTTGACGACGCCACTCAGATGGCTCACTGCGGGTCCGGGACCACCCCAAGCGCCACCCCGGACCTGAGCGGCAAAGTTTGGTTGGATGGGGGTGGGCATACGGCCGTTGGCGGAGGCGTGGTGGTCCGCGAGGATGAGCTGCTGGTTCTGTAGTTGTTGCTGCTGCTGCTGGAGCAGGGGCGGCGGCGACATGGTGTCCATCATGTCCATGTCGCAATCGGACTCGGCAGGGCCCCATGGCGACGGCTGGCAGGACATGGGGGCGGGAGAAGACGACCAGGGCGAAAAGCGCGACTTGGGCTGCTCTTCCGAATCGGAGTCGCCGGGTGTCAGAGTGCAGGGAACGGAGTTGAGGGGTATGATGGGCGTTGACCAGCGCTTCGAAGAATTGGGCGAGGTCCGGAGGGGGAGGCATTGGATGCGTTTCTGCGGAGGGAGAGAGAAGTCAGCAAGGTCCCTCTGGGCATGCCAAGTTGGGAGGAGGGGGCATCATGCAAGGTAGCTACATACGTTTCTGTGCTCAGCGAAGCTGAGAGTGCCATTGTGCAGGTCGTCATCGTCATCGCGGCCCCTTTTCCTGGAGAGGTCGAGGTAGGGCTGGGTGCCGAACATGGTGAAAGCGGCGGCGGCGGTGACGAAGGTAATGGTGGGGGAGAGGAAGAAGGCTACTGGTATCTGGTGTGTCGTATGCGGTGTAGTATGCAGTGTAGTATAGAGGCGTGAGGGTGGATTGCAGATGACAGAGGGACAAGCGCGGCAGCTAGCGATGGCAGGTCTCTCGAGGAATACGAGGGACAGACAGAAGACAGATAGAGAAGAGAAAAAGATGCACTGACGATGGTAGGATGGTGCCTGCCGACCGTGCCGTCAAGGACCGACAGTCCGTGGGCTGGATGGGGAGGAAGAGGAGTAGGAGGAGGCGGAGGAGGTAGTGGTGGTGGTGGTGCACAGGCTGCCAAGTTGCCCCGGACTGAAGAGTGCCGGGGGTGGGGTGGGGGGTGGGCGGGTGGTTGGTTCAGACTTCAAGGTTGCCTTGGGAGGTCTTTGGTGGGTGTGGGTAGCAGGTACTTTGTAGTGTAGGTAGGGAGGCAGGCAGGTAGGTGCAGGCTGCAAGAGGCAGGTGGTGCGGTGCGGTGCGGTGCAGGCCGGGTGTATTTGCCCCGTAGTTGCCACGAGTTTGTTATCTGTAGGTAGCTAGCTCCTTCCTGTGTTGTCGTGTTGTGTTAAAGGTAGGTAGGTAGGTAGGTAGGTAGGTAGTAACAGAGGCAGGCAGGTGCGAATAGCAGTCGATTGATGCTGGAGAGGGTAGGTAACGTAGGTAGGTAGGTACCTAGTTGAGAAGACGGAAAGATAGAGGACGACGCGTCAAGACTCGATGAATGCTCGATGTGCATGCACTTGGGCTGCTTCCTCTCCTCTCCGTAAGTAGGTAGGCCAGCGAGCGAGAACACTCGACGGGCTGCAGATTGCCGACTGGACGGACTGGACTGCTGGCTGGCTGCAGTTGCATGCAATGCCTCCCCCAGATGGCTTCGGGGTAGTATTACTGCGTACACTACTTTGTGTACCTATTTACGAAGTAGTAGTCGACGGGAGATTGCGACGTGAGATTTGATCCGGTCGATCAGTCAGGGTGCCGTGCCGTGGTTGCGGTGCATCTGCGTCCGTCCAGATTATTCCTTTTTTTACTTGATTTTCATTACCCGTCTTGATAATCGATGCTTGTTGATGACTGGTGTCGATGCCAATGCCAGTGCCAATGCCAATGCCAATGACACTGTATCTCAAGAAGATGAAGAAGAAGGGTCCAAGGTGAGAAGGGGAAAGACAGAGATAGAGGGGGGGGGGGCAAAAAAAAAAAAAAGAGAAGAAAGAGGTAAACCAGAACGTCGGGAGGCGAGCGGTCGCAGATAAAGTGAGCCGGGGAAAACACCACGGGCCAAATGGAGAGAATGGAGGCAAATACAATAAAGTAAAAAAACAAAAAAACACCAAGAACCGACAGACACTCGACGCATCTGCCAGAAGGTACCTAATTAGTAGATACACAAACAGAAAGAGCGACAGAGGGAGAGAGAGTACGAGTACGGATACACTAAACAGGAAAAGGATACCCGAGCGGGAAGCCAAAGCACCCTTGGAAGTAAAAACGAAAATAAAAATACACACTAAACTAAGTACTCGTAGTGTAGGTACCACGTACCACTCCAGAAAAAGAAAAACGAAAAAGAAGGGAAAAAACAAGAAAGAAAAAAAAAAACCACCCAGACAAGGACAGGTCTGGTCCAGACCCGTCAAGGTTCTTCCCGGACCAACGGTTTAGGGGACTGAGGGCGCGGCGCTAGTTCCACCCACTCTGCTGGAATCCAAACCCATGGTGGGGAGGGATTCCTGATTCTTCTCTTGCCTGTTTCATTCCGGGAACGCAACGACGACGTCAGGGCTGTTCAACAAGAACGCGCCGCTTCGCGTCAATTCGCGTCACTTTTCCGAGCCCCGGAATGAACTAGACAGGCAGGCAACCTGACCACCAGTAATTACAAAGTACTTGCTTGGTACCTATTAGCTCATCTGCCCTTTGACAGCTGCGAGAAACTGGCCATGTACATCAACACACACTCCATGCTGAATGCAGCCGGGTCTGGAATACAATAAAAACATAAATAAAAAGACAACCGAGGCGGGTAAATCCAAGTCCGAGCTGCGGGCGTCAGCACACAGCCAGGGCCAAGTGTTCAAAACGCCACAGAAAAGTCAAGAAAAGCTTGCGACTGGCCGAGGAGAAAAGACGGACGACGACGACGACGAAAAAAACCTCGTCGTGAACAGGCCAATCGACACGGCGGAAACCTGCGACAGTCGGCAACGTCACACGAGCCCCGGGGCAAGGGAGGGTGGAGAGGAGAGAAGGTAAGGGGGGTAAGTGTCCAGGAAGACACCGGAGAATAGGAGAAATAATAGTTTGGGATCCAACGGCCGTTCGATGTCGGGAGGATCATATCAGCAACGGAGGGCCCGGGACAAAAGGAAAAAAAAGAAAGAAAAAAAAGAAGGAGTTGAGACGCGTTACTCAAGGCCCGCCGAGGCGTGGGCGATATAGGCCAGGGGAAGCTTTAGAAACGAAAGAGGGCGACCAAAGGGCTCTGCTCCCGAACGACTGGGATCCCGGCCTCGGCGGCGACGCCCATCGTTGGTTGTCGTTGTCGTTGTCATCGTCGTCAAGGGATACCCTCAAATGGGCAGTACGTGTGCAAAAAAAAAAAAAAAAAAAAGGCACTCCCAGAGACCATCACCTCTCTTTCTGTTCCCCCTTCCCTGCCGCCCCAACCAGACAGACGTCTTGCTCGTGCTGGGTACCCCGTGTGTGTCCATGTCCATGACGGGACACCTTGGCTCCACTGCTGCACGCCCGCACTCTCCCAACGGGCCGCCGAGGCCAGCAGTGGATCCGACCGGGTCCCGCCGCCTGACCGGGACCACCCCGCTCGGCACACTCGCGCAGGAAAAAAGGGCAGTTCGCCCGAGGACGGGGAGAAGCAAGGCATCGCTTTACAGGGCGGAGGGGAGGGGAGGCGGACGGACGCCGCCCTCTTCTCCTCATTGCACCCAGATGGCGATTTGCCAGTTCGTCCCGCCCGGATACACACCGTAATGGCACGTCACATTCAGAGACCTTGCCTTCCCTTCCTGCCTGCCTGCCTGCCTGCCTGCCTGCCTGCCCGTGGACGTTGTCGTCGAAGAGGAGCAGGAGGTGGTGATGGTGGCCGTGGTGAGGACTGGTTTCAGAATTGCTTCATGAGATGCTGGGGGGTGTGGTGGGATGAATTGGGGGCCGCTGGGGTGGATAGTGCTCAAAGGGAGTTTGAGCCTCGAGCCCCTTCTCTCTCTTTCTCTCACCTCGCCTCCCCTCCCTCTCCCTCCCTCTCTCTTGCCGCCGACGACATGCTTATTAACGGAGGGGGCGATAGGTATGATGGAAGGCGAGCTTTGACGACATTGCATTGCTGAGGGGGGCGCACGGGAGTGGACGATCGCACGCACTCGTCGAGGTCACTGGACACCGTTTTATTCGCTCTCTGTCATGTAGAAAGTAATACATAGTGGGCGTGTTTATGCGTTCCCTGTGCGCATTTCGGCTCTGTCCTTGGACGGGAGCGGTGACGCGACATCGGTGTCGTTCGCCATGTCACGTACTACGTACCAGTTCGCGAACGAGTAGGAGGCGGTCCATCGCTTCTCCTCCCTTCAAAACCCTAAGGCGCGAGGTTTACCACCATCAACCTTAGTCGAAAGAGGGCCCTCCCTGTGTCACAGGACATCCCTTTCGCCTCCACTGGAACAGCAAGCCGCCGGCCGTGATTCACATTGCGGCCGCTCTCAGCTCTGCCGTATCCCGAGCGACCCAGGGTGTTACCCTCCGTGTCGTTGCTTCGTACATCGCAATGAAAACTGTGCGAGTCGACGCCCGGCGTGGATGGGACGCGCGCACAGCCCTGAGTCTCGAGGCCAAGAATCAAGCCTAGGCACGGAGCAGCGGGTTCCAACGGGCGAGAAGTAGGTGGGTAGGATGCGGGTAAGCCCTGCGTGGGGATGGTTGCGAAGCAAAAAAAGCAATAAAAATAAAAAAAAAAGACAAAAGAATACTGAGCCGGGGGGACGATGTCCCTCCCTTCCGCTCCCAAGGTTTGGGTGAGCCGGGGATAGTCCACGTCGTATGTGGTACCGCGAATCCTACTCTGCAACCGACGCTGAGGGAGAGGAGAAATGGTGAGTGTCTCATCGGCCCCCCCACCTAGATTGAAGATCCCCCTCCGGGGGCGCACGCGCTACTACCTCCCGTAACCGCCGCCACGGTGCCATCTGGGATTGGTCTGGGAGGTCGAGTGCTGTGCTGTCAGATTCGATGGTACTGTGTTTCCGTCCAGAAACCTTCCTTTGTGTTGAGTATTACACAGTAGGACATAATGGATGGCTATACCGCGTTTTTGAATTGTTGTACCTGTGCCGCCGTCCACTGCGAGGCTCTGTCTTGGCTACGCACATTAGCGCTGTCGTCCGTGGGCTGTTGGGACTCGAGTGGGATGGAAAACTTGGCAAACGCCTTCCCCCCCCGACCATCCGCCCATCCGCCCATCCGCGTCGTCGTCCGGAACTCTGTACTACTACGTGCACCGGACAGCACTGTGTGACTGGGTAAGGGCTCCCTACAAGAGTCGCCCGCTACTACCCTCGCTCGAAAGAGGCAAAAGTTGAGACTGGCTGTATTAATACGACCGGATAAAACGTATCGTCTGGCATAGCCTTCCGTTGGTTATATTAATATGAAGTCGTACGATCTACGAGGGACGCGGGGGTGGCGGTTGCCAACAGCCTCAAATCGAAGCTTTGACGGTCCCGGAAGGGAATAGACTGCGGCCGTAGGTAGCTGCTATTAGTCAGTTGCTCAGTCAGTATTAGATTAGCCACAGACCAACGACATACCTGCGAGCGAGGTCGCGTCCAGCATGGGGAAAGAGTCGTCGTTTTGCCAAGGCTCCCGGATAGCCGGACTGAGCTGTGCTGAGCTGGGCGATGGCATGCGCGTCCGTACCACTGGTATGAGTCTATAATCACAGCTCCCACGGCATTGGTAGAACGGCCTCGACAAAGAGTAAGAAAACAGGAAAGTCTCGAACCCTCGGGCCTGTTAGTCGAGAATGCCGCGAGCTATGAGGATATTACCTCCCTCTTATTCTCTTCTTCCTCTTCATCTCTGCTTACCCTCGTCGTCTGCCGTGAGTTGACGGCGTTGGGTAAATGATGTCATTTTCGGCAATATGAATATGGTCCTAAGGCCGGTATGCCAATCTATTCTGGGCAAGAAGAGGCCAAGAGGCCATCTGCGAAACGGATTCGAGTCGCCGGTCTCTCTCGTCCGTCTTGTCCGCCTCTGACATCCAAGCCTCTGACCTCCAAGCCTCTCTTCCTCGCGCTCTCTCTTCCCAAACCCAAGATGCCCAGATTCGTCAGAGGCGCGCCGGGGCCAGCTGCGTTTCATCTTGTTCGCGTTTGGCGGTCGTGTGCGCGCTGCGCCATGCGGCGGTGCTTTAGGGCGTCGGGTCTTTTTTCTCTTTTCTTTTCTTTTGAATTTGTCTTCGATCCATTGCCGATTCGCAGCGTTGTTGGCGTTGACGAGATACATGTGTGTGTAGGTAGGTATCGTGAAAAACGACCGGCCTCATCCTTGGGAGGAAAGAGTGTAGGTACCCCTGGTCTCCTCTCCTGCCGCCACTGCTTCCGAGCAGGTAGGCGCACGTAAAGTTCACCGAGGAAGGTGGAGGCCAATACCGGCACTTACCTCGGTGAGCCGCGGTGGGCAACCGGTGAGGGGCAGGTGGATGCGGTAGTCAATTGACCAACCAAACGCGCTCGATTGGTCACGAGGATTTCCACTCGTCTGTTTTTCTGTTCATTCCATCTCACAAGAATCCACATAGGGGTTCAACGGCGTCTCATGCCAGTGCCAGGCTGCCAACACCTATCTATCCAGGGACGTCTCTCTCTCTCGTCTCGACTCCGGGGTTCTGTCTGTCTGATCATGAGGCCGGAAAAAAGAAAAAGAGAAAATGCTACCAGAAGAATAAGGACTTCCATATCAGTGGAGTGCCTTCAGGACCCGTCTCCATACTCTACTAGGTAAGTACTGTATGTCTGCCCCGCCATCGGCCCCTCCATCCTGACTTTTTCTCGAATGCCCCTCCATCCGCTGTGGCATAGTAGAAAATGGAAAAGAATAGAGAATAGAATAAAATAAAAATGACAGAAAGCCCCCCTCGCCGTCCGCCGAGTTTGCACCGATACCACCGTCTCTGTCAAAGTAGCCCACGGAGGACAGGAGGAGTTGCATATTGCCCGCTGTGAGAACGATGTCGGAGCGAAAGATCTGACAGGTCACCACGGCAGGACTCGACTAACATACGTGGGACGTTGCCGCCGCCCTACCATAGGTATGTACCATAGGTAAGTAAGTAGGCATACATTATTTGGCCGCATCACACGGCATGACACCGCATATTGCACCCCAGTTCCCGCCCCGCGTTCGGAGAGGCACCTCGTCCCCTTTCCATACGTATGTACTGTAGGAAATACTGTAGAAGGGAGAAACCCCTTCGTTTCCTGACTTGTGTCGGCGGGTCTGCCTCCGAAGAGGGGAACAAGTGGGAAAGAGAAAAAAAAGACAAAATCAAACCGCCGATGCACACAAAGGCAAAAGCAAACAATTTTTATTTTTTTCTGATGCCGGGTGTGAGAATCCACTTTCTGAGTCACACGCACACGCACCAACTCCAGTCTCCCACTCGAGCCCCTCCCCAAAAAGACTACTACCGGTTGTCCCCTTCCCCTGTGGACGAACATTCATCCTCCCACTCCTCGGTCAACGACGGCTCAAGCACCAGCGAGAGATTCACCACACGATACCCAGTCCCGACCCAATCCCAGCCCCGATCGAACTTCGTTTCTATTGCCGTGTAAGCTTATCTTCCTTCCCCTTGATTGGCCTTGGTCTCGGCCGCTCCCGCCGCCCGGTCTGGCCCGCCTCACCGCCGACCGTTTTGGGCCATCTCACGATCAAGGCACCCACCAAAACCCGACGCCCAAGGGGCCATCAAGAGCCTCGGGGCCGCCGTGGGTAGACTTTGGCGGCGCAATCGCTGACGGAACGACACAGTTTTTGATATTCTCATAAAACACACAGTGAAAATGCCCGGTCTCGACCTTGAGAACGAGCCCCTCGCGGCCGACGACGTGAGAAGTGAGTCACTATGGTTTTCCTCACTTTTTTTTTTCCTTTTTTTCCCCTTCTCTTTTTTACCAATCCGGTAGTCGGCCTGAATCCACACCATCTTCAATATGTCACTCAACCTCGGGACTCTGTTCTTCCCTCTGCCCCACTCAGGCTGGTGAAGCATCCGACTTCATTTCAAGACAATGGCATCAAGTTGATGACGGGCAACCTGCATTCAGACCCGTCTCACGCGATCCGAATTATGCCTCTCATAATCTCCATCCCGTCCTCACCTGAATGCTCACTGAGCGCCCACACACTCACTCACCCACTCACACCGCTGCCAGCCACAGTCACCATGACCGATTACCTATGAACTAACACGCCCTCCAGTCCTGGGACAGGACCCCCTGATCCCTCCCGCCCTTCTCAGCTCCGAGATCCCCATGACGGATGCCGCCCTCCAGACGGTCGTCAAGGGCCGCAACGAGGCCGTCGACATCATCATGGGCCGCGACGACCGCTTGCTCGTCATCATCGGCCCCTGCTCGCTCCACGACCCGGCGACCGCCCTTGAGTACTGCGAGCGTCTCAAGGCCCTCTCCGACCGCCTCTCGGGCGACCTCTGCGTCATCATGCGCGCCTACCTCGAGAAGCCCCGCACAACCGTCGGCTGGAAGGGCCTCATCAACGACCCGGACATCGACTCCACCTTCAAGATCAACAAGGGCCTGCGCATCTCCCGCCAGCTCTTCCGCGACTTGACCGCCGCCGGCATGCCCATCGCCAGCGAGATGCTCGACACCATCTCCCCGCAGTTCCTCGCCGACTTCATCTCCGTCGGCGCCATCGGCGCCCGCACAACTGAGTCCCAGCTCCACCGCGAGCTCGCCTCCGGCCTGTCCTTCCCCGTCGGCTTCAAGAACGGCACCGACGGCAACCTCGGCGTCGCCATTGACGCCATCGGCGCCGCCGCCGCCAAGCACCACTTCATGGGTGTCACCAAGCAGGGCCTCGCCGCCATCACCCGCACAAAGGGCAACGAGCACGGCTTTGTCATCCTCCGCGGCGGTTCCTACGGCCCCAACTATGACAAGGAGAACGTCCAGAAAGCCAAGGACACCCTCACCAAGAAGGGCCAGAAGCAGGCCATTATGATTGACTGCTCCCACGGTACGTCACTTCCTCCCTCGTCGGGAATGAACCAAACGCATGTATGAGGCCGCTCGGACTAACAGCCCCTCCCCTCCCTCAGGCAACTCCAACAAGGACCATCGCAACCAGCCTAAGGTCGCTGCCGTCATCGGCGACCAGCTGCGCGAGGGCGAGACCTCCATCATCGGCGTCATGATTGAGTCCAACATCAACGAGGGCAACCAAAAGGTTCCCGCCGAGGGCCCCGCCGCCCTGAAGAAGGGCGTCAGCATCACCGACGCCTGCATTAACTGGGAGTCCACCGTCGGCGTGCTCGAGGACCTCGCCGCTGCCGTCCGCGCCCGCCGTGAGCGCAACGTTGGCTCCTCCAAAAACAACAAGGACTCCCACAAGGTCACCCACCTTGAGGAGGAGTAGACCGGTCCTCTGTTGTCGGAGGGTAGCGAGGTTTGAGTGTGGCGAGAAGGGTACACGGTACAAGGGGACGAAGGAAGGGACTCGATCTGAGGGAGTCAAAAGAACATACCACTCATGCGCATGGCATTTACATGATTCCGAGGGAGGCAAACAGAAAAGTCTTTTATTTATTTTACGTTGTTGGTTTTTGCGCTTGATGGTCACGGTGCTTGGGAAACGAGTGCATGCGTCCCTGGGTCGTTGCCGAAGACTGCCCGGGACGCTGAATAGAGGTAGATAGCTTTGCGGGACATGATTCAGCACTTATCTTTTGCTCCTTATCGACGGCACGTCTCTATCTGTGCCGTAAAGTGACAATTCGTACATGACGCCTCGCTCGTGAACACCGAGCTTCCCAAACCCATCCGGAACGCCAGAACCCATATACAAGTCAACATCGTCAGTTCGGCGTCGCCACTGGGTTGTAAGGCCCCCTCCCCGAGCCCGCCCTTGCAGCATCGGCCGCGCGCTTCCCCTCGCGCAGCTCGTTGACCCGCTTGAGCGCGGCCCAGCCCAGCAGGCCCGCGGTGCCCAGGATGAAGCCCCACACGATGACGCGGTCCTTGTTGCTGTCGCGCTGGAAGCACAGGGTCTGGACGTTCTCCTCGGTGGCGTCGCGGCAGAAGTCGATGCCGCTGGTGAGGCAGAACGCCTTGGTGCACTGGGAGCAGGACGTGGACGCGGCGCGGCTGGGGGTGCCGCTGGACTGATTATCCTGGTGTTGGGGCCCGAGGGCGACAATTGTGCTGTTCTTGAAGCAAGTGCATCTGCAGAACGTCGGCGCTGCTTGGAGAAAGCGTCAGTAAATGGAACGACTGTTGATCATTGGGAGGGGGGACGGAGGAGAGGGGGCGAAGGACTTACAATCTGCGCTGACAAGCGCCACCAGCCCGCAAAGAAGCAGGAGAAGGAGAGATAGCCGGTTCATATTGGCTGATTGGGTCAACGGGACTGCTTCATCTGCCCGTTGCGACAGTCTCTCTATCTTTCTCTCCCCAAAGACAACTGAGGTTGTTCCAGTCAAAGGCTGAGGCTCCTAAAGTGACGGCGCACGAGCCACATTCGGCCCGGCTGCGCAACACCCCCCCTGCTGTGGCAGCAGCAACTCCTGTGGCTGAAGCTTTCCCGGTCTCTGATTCGTCAGCTTGACCCCCGGCATCCAAAAAAAGTTCATTTGGAGACTTGCAGCTCCCTCTCTGGCAACACTTGCTGCCGTAACCGTTCAAGGGAAAGAAAGCAACCAAAACTTCCTTCACAACTAGGTTCTCCTTTCCCCGAACACAGAACCGCCCATCATGCGTCGCGTACCGCGTCTCCGGCAGCCGGGCCTGCTCGCGGCGGCGTCCCCGATGCACTGCACCTGTACCGCCGCGCCCGCCACCCTCCCCATCCAAGCGAAGACGGTACGACGAGCCCTCTCGACGACGCCCGCGACGCACAACCGCCTCCGCAAGGCCCTCTGGAAAGGCGGCGAGGTCCCCGGCCCTGAGGACCCCTACGCGCCTGAGTCATCGCAGGCCCTCCGGCAGCAGCAGCTCGAGCGCGAGCTCGCCGAGGCCGAGGCCGAGCTGGCGGCGTACGAGGCCGACGCCCGGAACCACGCCAACGCACAGAAGACGGACGGGGGCCGGAGGCAGCACGTCACCACCCGGCTGACGGGAAAAATCAAGAACCCGCGCGTGTGGGCGCCGACGGAGAAGGAGGGCGAGGCCAAGGGCTACGTGCCGGCCCAGACCGCCGACGGGCTCGAGGAGATCGGCGGCCTCGAGGGCTGGTGGGATCAGGAGGGCCGGTGGGGCAAGGAGAGCCAGTACGTCGCCTTCACGCGGGGCGGAAAGGTCCTCGACGTGGCCGTGTGCGAGGCGCTGGTCAGGCAGGCCGTTGTCGAGGTGCTCGCCGTCCAGGGCACGCGGCCGGACCTCCTGACGGGCACGTGGGCCAAGGGCGGCCGCAAGAACTTCAACCGCGCGATGAACGTGGTCTTGGTCGCCCAGGAGGACGGCAACCTCGCTCTCAAAGGCGACGCCGAGGTGACCGCCGCCATCGGCCGCGTCGCCACCGTCGAGTCAAACCAGACCGATCCCGAGGCCTACCTTACGCCCGAGGAGGCCCAGGAGCGGATCAAGCAGTGGGACCCGAGCTGGAAGAGCGCCTCTCTGCAAGACGTGCGCTTCAAGTTTGCCGTAAGTGCAATGCCCAGTCCCGCGCCCCCTAGAGGCGACGACGTACTAACAGACAGTATATAGGTCCACAAGCGCGTCTTCCAACTGACGGGCCACCACGTCCACGACGCCAAGCTCGCGCAGGTCAACACGGTGGCGGACCTCATCAGCGTCATCGCCAAGCCGCCCAAGCCGACGAAGCTGGCCGACGAGGTGCGCGAGCGCGGCGAGCTGCTCGAGCTGCCCAACGTGCGCGTCCACGACCGCCGCGTCACGCCCATCGACAAGGAGACGGCCGTCGGCCGGTGGAAGGTCATCACGGAGGAGCTCGAGAAGCGCGGCCTGCCCGTCACGGGCCACGAGCACCTGCCCAAGCCGGTGCAGAGGAAATGGATCCAGGGCCGGACGTAAAGCGGCGCTGGTCCAGGGGTTCGGTCTGGGGAGCTGTCGAGAGGGGGGACAGAACAATTATGAGGAAAAAAGAGAGGATTGTGTCTGGTATAGAAGAGGCTTGTACAGATATTGTACTCTTTGTAACATATGGAATATCATCGATTCTTGCTCTGCTGTTTGTCCCACGGGCGCTCATCCTTATGGAGGTATCGCGTGTGTCAGTCTCACCGTAAGGGAAGAATATGAGATACTTGGTTATGACGATACAAAAAAGGGTCTGCTGGAAGCCTGTCCACTGGCTATTTCACTAACCTCAGTCTGGCTTTACCGGCTGCCATTATTCGTGATCATCTCGCTCAGTGGTCTGGCCGCATGACCCTACGAGATACAAAGAGGGTCACCAGGAAAGCCTCTCGTCCCTTTCTGTTTTACAGAGGATATTCCATGAGGAAATCATAGATGTAGAGACATGACGGACACGTGATGACTGTTATGAGTGGGAAGGAAGGTCTCTGCAACAGGCAGGAGCCCCTTCAACCGACCGCGCCTTCCCTCGCTTTTCAGCAATCTCATACCCAATCCCATGACTTGTCGCTGTCTTTCTGCAATTTTCTCACTTCCCCCCAACTCTCTCGTAATCGGCTCATCGTCTTGCCTTCACTTTCTTTCCACCTTTCCATCTCACTACCTTCGCTCGACACTTCCACGTCTCGTCAAAGCAGATCCATCGACTGAGACGCGAGTCGCGCAACCACTCTTGCCTTCCCCATAACTCTGGGTGTCGAAGTCTGTGATCATCGTCATAATAAGATTGCCTTCTTTTCTCAATCACCATCGACCACCGCATCCCGGAGACTATCTACGCCGGCTCATGGACACGACGCGAACTCATACGAGTAAGTCATTCTTTTGCCCATGACTGCTTCGTTTCAGTGGTCTTTTCCATCGTGACCAAAAACTCCCTCCACACCTCTTTGTCCGTGTCTCCGCCACAACTGACACTCCGCGCAGAATGTCGCAACCACCGAATGTGTTGCTCTTCCCTCCCGGAGACGGACAGCGCTTGTGGAAGAAATGGGCCATGAACCAAGTCAACCCGGCTTTCTCCAAATACCCTACCCTTCGCAGCCAAGTTTTGGAACAGCTGGACAAGTCGGTATTCGAGGTGGGATACTGTCAACCACCTCCATCATCCCAGCCAGCATGGAACCGTCTGAAGGGAGTTTACGGCGTACACACCTCTTTCGTGGGCGAAATTCCCAGCGCCGTCGACTGCGAGGTCGTCAGGATTGTCAACAGATGCCGCGTGCATGAGTATATCGACGGACTTCTAGGAGCCTATGGATGGGATTCAGTCAAGTGTTGCAATCCGTCCATCAACGCCGCGCGAAAGGTATTGCCCGGATATGCTTTCCCAGGCTCGAGAGATGATTGCCCTCTGTGGAAACTTCGATCGATTTATTTTGGCATTTCTTCTTCCGCAGTCGTGTGTTCGGGTTCCCTGCAGGCAAATCAGCCGAGTCTGCCTTCCTCGGGGAGCAGTATGCCATACAGCGGCCAAATTTCTAGCCCTGCTGTAGCAATGCCGGCAACCCAGGTGCCAATGGCGCAGTCGGCACCTCGACAGGCATCTTCCCAAGGGCCAGCTTCAACGACGACGACTTCGTTCCAAGATCCAAAAGTCGGCAGTACCCAATCTAGCTCGAAAGACAAAAAAGCAGCCCCTTCAGACATTGCACGATCAACGACCATGCCGGGGGCTTCTCAGCCATGCCAAAGCTCGCAGGCCTCCGCTTCCCAGGTTCCTGCTCAGACCGTGTCATTGTCCGGAGTAGCGTCTGCGAGCACGCCGAATGCATCTTCTTTCGGAGGCTGTCAAACTATAGGGAACTCCCAATTATCTACAAATTCTCAGGCACTTCCATTTCTCGCATCAAGTCCAGACCAGTCGACTGGGAAATCAATCTTTCAGCAGCAAAAAGGTCAGTCTGCCACGAAACTTCAACCTTTTACGGGTGTCAGCGCAGTCTCTTGTCAATCAAAACCCTCTGCTTCAGATGTATCGACAAGTCCCGCTCACTCGCAGACACCAGTTGCCGGGGGCTCATCAAAGTTCCTACCAGCCGCAAAGCCCCTTTCGGGGGTGAAAAAGGATAATGCATCGCTTGCTCGACCATTCGGACAATCAACTACACCAAGTTTCCAAGCGAATCCGTTTGGACAAATGCCGGCGAATGGTGGGTTCTCAATGTTCTCTGGACGTCCTGTTTTGGACGCATCAACAACTCCATTGACGACTTTCGCCGCCCCAGTAACCAGAGAAAATAACATGAGCAAGATTTCAGCCGCTCCAGGTGCAGAACCGGTGCCCTCAATCGGCGAAAACGGTATCGCGAAGACTCCGGCCGTGTCTCCATCAAATCTCAAAGTAGGCAACCCTGATAGTGCCTGTCCAAAGTCGGAGGAGAGAACCCACCCCATCAAGACTGAGGAAGACATTGTCTCATCCCCTCGTCTGACATCACAGACAGCAGTGATAGACATTAGGGACGAGGAGGAGGAGGGAGAGGTGTGCCAGAACGTGCAAGGAACCCATTCTCAACAGGTCGAGCGCCTTTCGGCTAGACTTGCTGACGACCTGCGCCCAATGCTCCACGAATATGTGCGGGATAAGCTTACAGCTGCCAATCAAGATGCTGCCGCTCATATGCAACGAAGAACCCGTAATCTACTGGGTCGCCAGAGCAATGCACATTTTGGGTTCTCTGTTCTTCGCGATGTGGAGGTTAGGACGATGGAGAGCATGACGAACGAGGCCTCGGCGCTCATCGAAGGCGTCCTTGCTCAGACCTCGGATCCCGCGAAGAACGTTACAAGTCAGGGGATCAAGCGCGAAACGGAGGTAGTTGAAGAGGTCGCCACTGAGGGTGACCGGCCTGCGAAGCGGTCGCGAACTCGAAAGGCTTAGATGCTGCTGAACAGATGCCAACGAACCATGGTCGAGCTAAGGTTTGTGATGCCGCATGTTGGCGTGTAGTTCTGAAATCGTGCTAACATGGTTCGTGCTGCAGAGTTGACTACGTCTGTGGCCCGAGATCTCAGTACAGCTTCGGCCAGATTGGGGACTATATACAGGGCTTAGGGAAGTCGATAGCCAGCTCGTTCAAGTGTGTTGACCAGTGAGGAAATATTTGCGTGTAACAACCGTTATCTTTGGACGCTTGGCTCTGGCGGAGAGGATATCGAGGCGGGTCGGATTTGCAGAGCATAGCTTTGTAGCAGGACCTTTTGTGCTCAAGACACGAGATGGGCTTCGTTCCCGTCATCCTAGGCAGTTAGATTACAACAAGATGAGTCACTTCAACAAGGTTCTACGTGATAGTCTCCGAAGGTAATGTTCTCCTGGAGACGGCTCAGGACTGCAACTTCGTTCAAAGCCTCAGTGGGCGAGTAGCTCAATTGGTGCTACCTGGATGCGTACCGACTCTGGGTTCTCTGTATCGTCATCCCTCATCACGCGCCGTAAACAACGCTCATGCCAATCATAAACCTCCGCCAACTCCTCCGAGTAACCGCCCTCGCAATGCCATCGACGCCTCAATCGTTTCTGTTATTGACCATCGTCAGCACAACGTCCATCACGCGGGCTAGTCATTCCACGGCACGTTGGAGGGGATAAAGAGTTGAGGGGGAGGGGGAGACTCAACAGTTGAAGCAGAAGCAGCCGTTCTCGTTGCCGATGCGCTCGGCGAGGTTGACGTTGCAGTCGATGGGCTGGCCCTCGACGTTGAAGAGGCGGGCGCGGAGGACGGGGACGTTGGCGCCGCCCTCGATGTCGAAGTAGATGCCCTCGGCGGAGTTGGCGAAGCCTGTGGTTGAGAGAGGATGGTCAGTTGCCGGTTTCCCAATGGCACGGGGGTAAAGGAGGCAGAAGACAAAGAAGAGGAGGGGGAGGAAGAGAGGCCTTACCGTTACCGCCCCACTCGAAGGAGCCGTTGTTGTTGCCGAGGCAGTCGTTGAGGTTCATCTCGGCGTCGACGGACTCGCCGTCGGCGTTGGTGAGGCGGGCGCGGAGGATGTGGCCGTCGTCGACGCGGATGTCCTGGGCGGAGACGTGGAAAGACATGGTTGCTTGTTGGGAAGATGGGTGGTCTTGGGGTATCAAAAGGTGTTGTTGCTTGGAGAGGCTGAGGTTGTTGCAGAGGGAAAGGGAGGAGGGGAATCGGGTATGGAGGGGTGGGAGGAAGGCGGTGACTTATATAGACGTCGTCGTACGGGAGGGGAAGGGAGGAATGAGGAGGAGGCTCGCCGAGCTCACCAGGCGGGGCAGGAACAGACAGCAGCTCAGGGGAGGAGGGGCCGAGAGGCCTCCATCACAGTTCACTGGGGACGTCAGTTTCGCTGCTGGAGACACGTGGAGGGGAAAGAGCGGTCTTGGACGGGGGGTTGTGACGTCTTGGCGATCGTGGCATTTGTTGCCTTTGTTTTGGACGGCTTGCTGGGAATGGCGGGGAGAGCCGAAAACAGGAATGCTCGCCCTATGACCCCGGCCCAGCTGAGAGACGAGACCGAGTTCCCATGGGACGCGGTGTACGAAGCAATGCCTTGACATCTCTCTCTCTGCTTGTGTCAATTGGGGGAAAGGCATTGGAAGCGAGTGGTCTTGGTACGGTATCTGTACACTCACTAGCCCCCTACAAGATCCATTGTCTCGGTCTGCGTCTATCGACTCCCATAGGGTGAGCCACCCCATCGTCCACCAACGGACGTCGTCTTCGTGGAGCCAAGGAGCCTCTGCCCTCCTCCGCTGTACAGGGCCGGAGGAGGGGCGGGACCAGGGGAGCTCCAGGAGCTTCGTTTCGTTGATTGGGGTGAGCTAGCTCGAGTGGATATGGAATGGAGGGGCAGCTCTTTTTCGAACACGATGGCTGGTCCCGCTTGGCTGTTTGCGTGGTTCGACAAGCGGTCTGTTTTGACTACCTACTTTACCTACCTACTGCATACACATAGTAGTACATCCAACCTATAACACATCGTAAGATGTGACCTCTATGGTCAAGGTTCGACTTTGATTCTCGGCTGCAAAGCCAGCCGAATAGGGCAATCAGATGGTCGGATAGCTCCGTGATGCTATGCCTCTTCTAGAATCCGGAAACATGCTGTTGTGCTCATTACCGGGCTTGATGCTTGTATCGGATTTTTATTTCCATTTTTATTTTTTACTGTGTCGAGAGCATTATTATTCCGTACCTGTGCCTTGTACACGTACATTAATGTACGTGTAGTCAGTCCATAGGATAGGCGAGGGGGAGGGCTTGTCCTGGACGGGGTCGGGTCCCTGAGGCCCCGCCGGCAAGCGGATGCCGACGACCTGCGATGGGGGCCGCTTGGCGGGCATGGGGGGTGTGGGCTGTTGGGCAATGCAGGGCCACATGCGCGGTGGACAGACAGAGGCGAGCGGGAGGCCGCTGCGTGAGATGCGAGGGGAACATCGAGATGACGCGGCCTCTCGTCGTTGTTTGCCCTTCGGGAAGGGCGAACATTTGAGGCCAGCGGGCGGTCAGAAGGCGGCCAGGAGCGGGATTGGGAATGTCTTGGCCGGCGGGAGGCAGCCGCGCGCGCTTTAGTCGGTTTGAAGGGTGGTTTGTTTTTGGTCTTTTTTCTTTCTCTTCTACCCCCCCGCTTCTCCGTCCCTCTCTCTTTTGATTGATTCGAGACAGAGTGAGAGGAATAGTAACCACTGGGCGAGGCGTTACGCCCCTGACTACTCTGCTGTCGTCGCATATAGGTTCGGAGACATGAGACGGACGTGAACCTAATTGGCATCTTTCGATGCAAGCTCAGCGGGTGGCATGTTGGCACACTTGCTACAGAGTCTATTGCCCTGCCGTGTGCTGACATGTGCCTGATGAGGATGGAGCTTGGCAACCCCTCCCCCCCCCAATTGTCCCAATTGCTCCAAGGTCCTCCCAACTGCAGCGGACGAGAGGGGACTTGGGGGCCGGGACAACGACGCTGACGGGGTCAAGTAGCTGAGAGGATGGCCAATGTTGGCACGACTCGCAGGTTGCTGGTGGTGAAGGAGGAACGCGCAAACATCTTCCACTTTCTTCCATCGCCCATGACGATGGGGAGGGGTAAAAGGGGATATGCTGTGTCGTTCTGTTCAGCTGAGGGCCTAGGTGGCATGAGGCTGTCGGGACCCCTGGACCCTTTTTCCCTCTCTCTTCCTTATCCTTTGCACTATTGAGACTAGACCCGGCAGCATCCCCTGGACATACCCCCGGCATCCCGACTCCGGTGGTAGGGGATGGCAGACCTATCACAAGGGGACCTCCCGAGGAGGAGAGGGACGAGTTTTCGGCCGGCAACGGAGGGCCGTTGGGATCGCGGCATGAACCGGAGGGTTCCCGTGTGCGACGCTGGCAAAGCCCGCCGGGGGGCCGGCCCTTGTGTCCGACTTCTTTGGCAATGGAGCCCCTCGGATCGTCACGCGAAACACGCCCGACGGGGGCGGCGTGGCGGTCTGGAAGTGTGCGTGCCGGCAGCCGGGTGAATGGTGAAGGTGACGATCCGTAGCCGCACGGGCCACCAATCGATAGTTTTTCTTCTCCGCTTTTTCTCTTGAGGGGTTCGGACGGAACCAGAGAAAGCCTAGGCGGGGCGGGGCGGGGTTCGGACGTATCACAGGAGCGGTCAGAGGCTAGTCGAGAGAGACGATTCCGGGGGTCTGGAGGCGATCGAAGACATCAGGGTTCGTGAGAAGCACCTTGAGGGTTCGGGCGACTTGTATAAAAAGGAGACGAGAAGTCCCGTTTTCGTGGACGACGAGTTGTGTGCAATGTCTCGTCAGCACGAATGTACGCGCTTTTGGGTGATGTTTTACGAGAAACCACCCATACTGCAACAATGATACATGCTCACACCAGAACTAATCACGCTGCCAGAGAAGGGCAAGAAGAACTTCGACGACTCAATATAAAAGTGGTATTCAAATGAGCGACTACGCTAGTCGACAGGTCCGATCCGATCATGTGGGAAACGAAGAAACCCGTCCGCCGATTACAGCAACCGCCGATCCCGTTCGAACCCAGAACCGTAACCCGTCCCCGAAAGGCAAGATATACTCATATCGTCATCGTATCGAAAGACGAAAGTCGTGCAATAAGAATCGGTTCGTCAAGAGTTCGTAAAAAGGAGAAAGGCGTTTAGTGTCCGCAAGAGGAGCACTTGCAGCCAGAGCCGCAGTTGCCTAAGACATGTTAGCGTCGTTTTCATGCTGTACCCAAGACTGCCCGCGATCGTGACAAGGTAGGTGATGTAGGCAAGGTGGTAGGGGGTGGTCACATACAGGTAGAGGAGCCGGAGCAGCCGCAGTCACCCTTCATTTTGATGGTATTTGGTTGGTTTTGGGGGAGGGGGGTTGTAAAGGTAGTTGTTTATTTGAAGATGATGTTGTGAGCTTGGTTGGTTGCGGCGTGAAGTTCCAGCCAGAAGACTGCGAGAGGAGGGAATGAAAGCTTGCACTTATATATCCAAAAGTCTCTTCCCAAACAGGCACGTCCCAAGGTAGCGCCAAAAAAAGAACCACACAAGAAGGAGGGGGCCGCGGCGGTCGTCGAGTACTGGTAGCTGGAGGAGGGGTCAGATGTCAGATGAGGGTGGCCAGATGGAACTGGATCGAGTGGCGTTATTGGGCGGACGCGCCGTTTGTGCGGAAAAGACAAGGCCCACCGCCGTTGCGCTCGGGACTGGAGTGGGGTTTGCGGCCTTTGTGCGTTGACGGTGGCCAGTCGTCGCTTTCTCTGGTAGGATGGAGACTCGATGAACCAGGTATTGCATGCATGCCCAGGGATGGAGAGGGAGGCGCGCGGCGCTTCTCTTTTCGACGACCTTCTCCACCCCGATTTGTCTTATCGCGTCGTCGGCGGATAAGGTTCGATGGTTGCGTATTCGTTTTGTGCGAAATGGCCAGGATTCAGCGAATTGTTCCTTCATGCGTCCTTTGCAGCCCGAACCCCCGGACCCCTGGATAGAAAAGGCCCTGGTTTAGACGAGATTTCCGGCTAGTCATGGCCGCAAACTGCCGACATTTGCTGGCATCTTCCAGCACCCATGAGACCGAGCTAGGTAGACGATGGAACGGATGGTCTCGTTAGTCTTTCAAAAGGGGACCCTGAAGCTTTGGTCCTTCCTGGCCGGCGGCTGACGTTGAGCACGGAGGGGGTGGCGAGGAGGGAGGGGTAATCCCATCTATTTTGCCTGGTCCCCGAGTGCCTCCCGAAGTTCAGAACTCTCCCCATGCGCTAACGCTAAAGATGATGGAGGGGGGAGGGGTCGTCTGTTGTGGCCATGACGTCGCTTTTTGCATATGCGTGTGTGGCTATGACGCGTTGCGGCTTTTGTGCGTGAATCTCTTCCATTCCCTCCTGGGCGACCCGATTTACCTAGTTGAGACCAGACCGACATCGTCGTCGAGGCATTTGTGCCTTTTCTGCAAGTCCGAGGCACCCGCGTTCATCGGCAGTTTCGCCATGGCTCTCTCTGTCTGGGCCGTGGACAAACTCGCGCCGTTACGCAAACCTTTCATAGTCAAACGTACTTGTCTCGAGCGAACCTGTGTTAAACCACCCCCTCTCAAACATCAACAACCCGAACCCGGAAGCCTGGCCCACTCGGATTAACTTGTCCATGATCCACAATTTTGTATCTTTGTCCGTGAACCCTGACCTCACCACAGCGATCATGCACCAGAACATGCACCAGGCCTTGAACCCGAGGCCCTGGTTGCCCGACGCAGGTTCCCTGCCATCAAACCCGAATACGACTCGGACCTGCTCGCAGACCTCCTCTACCGCCGTTAAACCGTGGGGGAGCCTGACGAGTATGCTGAGCTCCTCGCAACTTGGTTCGCCGTGTACCATCGACAGGCCGAGTAGGCACTCGATGACTTGGAGCCTCACGGTGAGATACATCCCCTTTATCATGGCCTCGGCCGCGGAAGAACTTCGGCTCAGCAGGTAAATGAAACAGTTTGAAACTTCCCCAATTGGTCTGCTCTGCTCTGCTGTCCTCCGTGGCTCTGGCGACGGGATCCTGAAGTTTGCCGCTGCCTCGAGTTCGCGGATGAGGCCAAGTCCTGTTTGGAGAATCCCTGTGATGGGCGTCTCCCGAAGCTTGATGGACGACTTGACGCTGTCAACCATCTCCTTGAATTCTATCACACGGAGCAGCAACGGCTCTACCACGCCATATTTTGTCCAGAGGGTGTTCTTTTTTATGGGGGAAAAGGCCAGCTTAAAGCCTCGCAGCCCAACAAATAACCCCAAGAACTACAAGTGATTAGAGGTGCCGCTTATGGGTTTAATCGCAAGGGAAGTACTGACTTCGATGAAGGTGGCAAACGCAAGCAGGCGACTGTCCAGCGAGCTGGCGATCCCTCGATCGGCTCGGTATCTCAGGAGAATCATAGATCCCCTGCAATGCGACTTGGTCATTTTCAACATCGATTCTGGTACCACCAACTACACCCGCTTTAGCACGGTTCTTGCTCCTGCTGGTGAATTGCACGTCTCGAACCGCCGAACGTGCTTAATGGAGGCCCACCTCATATACGCACAGTGTAAGTAGAGCAACGACAACCGAGTCGTCCTGCGCCGTCGTGGGATCTTGTAAGGCCGTGTTGATCTTCGCGATGGCACTGCCGTAGTATCGCCTCCCGAGGGCCATCAGCCCCGCCTGCTGCATCTGCACGCCACAGTTTGCGAGCGCGGTGGCCCGGATCGCGTCGTTGAAGGCGGCAGACGTGTTGCCCGACTCTCTGAAGTCGGACAGGATACCGAAAAAGGAGAGCTCGTCCGTGCATTCGAAGTTCGAGTAGAACTGCTGCAGCCAGACAGCCTCCGAGTCGACTTGGAGCGGCTTCGGCACCACCGACCTCTTCCTGACGATTTCCTTGAATGCCAGGGCTGCCGAGTTTTCTCCCCCGCCGCCGCCGTCGCCGCCGCTACCACCCGCTCTTGCTTCCCTCTCCCTGAGCCGCCTGGAGACGCGGAACGCGACCTGGTGCGCTGCGGCGGCGTTCTCTGAGCGGTATATGGCCTCCCAGGGGTCCTCGTAGCCAGGGCATGGCCTTCCCTGGCGTTCGCAGCGGCTGCACGAAGGCTTCCGCAGGTCGCACTGAGTACGTAGTCAGCCGGAGTAGCCTGTGATATGTGGTATGGGCAGAGTGTGATAATGTTACTTTGACCTTGCTCGTCCTACAGGCGAGGCAACTCGCCGAGCGACGACACTTCATGATGCGTAGAACCAAACAACCCTTTTACGACCGTACCAATGGGCTAGCGTCGAGATTGACAACCGCGGGCCAGGTTTGAAATTGAAGCATCGACGGCAGGATATCAAATCAACCCGCAAGATTGCAGGTAATATTCAGGCAAGATTCCTCGGTGGCACCCAGCCATTTTCATAGATTCCAAAATGAACAAAGTGTCGGCAAATGTAATACGTTGAAGTTGGGTGAGATGGCCAAGATCAAAGTAACTTTGAACCTTAAAAGCCCTGCCACCGAGTCAGGGATATACAGTTAGATAGCCTGAGCATGCAGGGAGCCAATAGTCGAAAGTCTCCCCCTTCTGGAGGTAGCAGATTACATACAGCGTTGAGGCTCTAGAGTGTTCCATATTGTATAGGTATAGGACATGCGAATGGCGTATTTGTGGCTTCGCTCTTGGGCTCTATTCCGCTTCCGGTGTTGAGGGGGTGGGGTATTGAGTTGAGTATTGGGCACGATACTTATACTGTGTTGTTTAACTGTATTGCTATTATGGTGTGTGTACTTGGCGACTCTACGAGGAACCAACTGCCTTGAAAACTGTACCGACCTTAGTTGAGGGGGTGGGGGTTGTCTAAGTTACCCCCTACAGATTGATCAGCGTGTCTAAACGAGGCGTCCGGGGTCCAGATAAGCTTTCATTCCCAGCGCGCATGGTTCCCACATGACTGGCATGCTATGTACAAGTCATGCTGGAGAGGGTTGCTAAACTTATTCGTTCCTCGTTCCAGACCAAAGATCCGTATGCGATTAGCATTAATGCGAAAACTTTCTCAAGGGCGTAGGGCTTAAGGCCGAAAGATGAAATGGATGGTCTTGAGAGAGATTTGAGAAGGTCGCCCGTATTCACAGGTTCCGAATAACAAAGACGGACATGATATATATGTATTAGGATTGTCCCTCCTCGACTTTTCTAATCTTCTTCAAAGATTAGGATCAGGAGGTCATAGAAAATGTGCTCCTGTAGTTGCCCTGTTCCGATGAACACCCCGACTTGAGTGAGCATAAACTACGAAATCCGGCGATCCGGCAATATTCCGAATTAAAACCGTTCCAAACGTTCTCGCACGGATGATTTACTCCTGAGACCCTCGATCTTCCTTGCTGGATTCCAACACCACAGACAGTCTCCTCGGCTGGGTGCACGCTGACATCCTCACGGCTTCTTTGGACTTCTTCTCCGAGGCCGCGCGTCTCGACATTGCCTTCTCTTCCCGTTCCTTGCTGACACTCAGCCTGACCATATCTCTCAAGCCATCCTCCCACTGGCTTTCGCTTTTTGCCGTGTTAGCATTGGCAAGCCCCCATTCGGCAAGCAGTGCGTGTTGCTCGCTGGTGCAGTCCTCCTCTCTGACGCCCCCGTTTCTTCCGGGCACGATGCAGTTGCCAAACTCCTTCCTAAGGCCGCCAAGCTGCTCCTTGAATTCCTTGGCGGCGGCCGTTCTCTCATTGGCCTGGAGGACCATGAACTTTGCAATTGCCAATTTCTGGTGGACGTAGGTGTAGGCCGATCTAGCAGACTCTTCGTAAGAGGCGGCGGGCTCCTCGAAGCAGGTATAGCCAGCACGCAGCTGTCGGTCTGATTCCAAATGACGCTTCGTACGCGCACTGACCGCGTGATCTCTAAGCGATATTCTGAACACCCGAAGATCCATATCGTGATCCTCTCTGAGACTGGCCAGCAGAACATCGTGAACTGTCTCAAGAACACGGCGATGGATGCTGAAAGCTGCGACTGCAATCTTGGTATCTTTGGATTCCACTGGTTCCGAACAGATGCTGCCTGTGCCGGCCTCGGGTCTGGATACCGCTTCTTCGAGTTTTGTTGATGGCGTCGCTCCGTGTTGGTCGAGCGATGAGGAGTCAGCACCGCCTCTAAACCCAAAATGCTTATGGAAACCCATTGTCAACGCTTGAGTCGAAACTGGAATCATAGAAGACTGCTGGTCGCTTGTAGGGTATGATGGGTTCGAATTGGATGGTGGAATGAGACGGGCTTCTTCGTCAAACGCTTTGGTTGTCCGGAAAAGAGATTAAAATGGTTGAAAAGTTCACATGGACGGGACAATAATATAGGTTCTTGCCACCTATCTCCGTAACATCCATATCCTGTCGATGGAGCCGCGAGACGGTGGTTTACGATCCATGGTTCTGCCCAGAGCTTGATGCGATGATTCCGTGGAACCACCCAAGCTGTAAGTTTGACGCAGTCCTGGTACTTTTCAGCTGTCCCGACAAACCGATGGCTCATAAACGAAAATGGAAGCAGTGCACCCGTGCCCCCATCACCCTTTCTTTTCAATCTCGGTCTTCAGTGAACATTTCCTTTGCCTGCTCAAAGTCCCTTCACACTTATCCATACCAGGCGGAATGGAGCAGCCAAAGTGAACAGTTGGATATTTCTTTGCGTAATCCACAAAATCATTCCAATGACTTACTTGAGTCAATGACCTCTTGACTTTGGGTACATAGTGGGTATAGCCGCATAGGAGAAACAATGGTGAAAGATGTATGTTATTGGCAGTGGCCGAGGCAAGCGAAAAGCATCTATACATATACCTGGCTGGAAAGTTGAAATTTTTTCGAAGGTTAAGGGGCTGACGCTGTGAGCCCGAATAGCCTATGAGGACCTCTCGTTGTAGAACCCTCATAGGCACAAAAGACAACCGTTTCCAGGGCCTGGTCGAACTTTACTCTTTTTGACGCCAGTTTCCAGACGCCAGAGACCTAAGCGGTTGCGAGGGCTTGCTGTTGCTACTGGAATCGTTGGTGCTGGGCTTCCTCCACGATGAACGCTCGCCAGCCGAGGATTGGTTTTTGCGCGTGGGCCTATCGCTCCAGACCGTGTTATCCCTATTGGGAGGGTCTCTCTCATTCCTGGGATGAGAGCGGTCCTTCAGTTTGTCAGGCAGAGGCTTGGCTACGTTGACGCGCAATTGTTCGCCAGCCCACAGCTTCCCGTTCAACGCTTTAATCGCGGCAGCAGCCTCATCAACAGTCGCAAAGTCGACAAAGCAGTAGTGATGGTTCCCCGGCATAGACCTCGTTGACTCGTGAGGAGTGATCCGCTTGCTGATGGCGACCCTGTGCCATAAAACTCGAGTCAGTTGCTATGCAAACGATGCCATACTGCGAGTTCTGCTGTGGTTTGGGTAAGGGATCTATCTTACGGGTCAAAACCGGTCAAGATTTCGCGCATCTCGTCTTGGCTTTGCTGCTGGTCGATCATTTTGGGCAAGCCGCCAATGTAAAGCCGCCTTCCATCGGTGTCTGTGGCAACGACCTCGTCAAAGTGTTCGATGGCTCCGTAAGGGCCGTTCTCGATGCGGCGCTTATCGCCCTTCCCATTCGGCACTCCTCTCTCCTCCGAGCTGTCTTCAGCCTGGCTTCTCTGCCCGGTCCAGTTGCCCCATCGGTTGAAAGCTGGCTCCTTGTCGCTCTTCCAACGGCCTGCCTGCTGTCTCTTGGGCTCACAAGGGCCGATTTTGAGAGGCCTGCCACGGATACTGGTGTCAAGGGACGAGAGGGCCCGTTCGGCGTCCTCGCGGGCCTTGAAGTCAACAAAGCAGTACCCGGGGTTGCGAGCGGTGATAGGGTCCATCGAGATGTGAATCTTGTCGTACTCCGAGAAGCCGTTGTCCTTGAGCATCTCCTCGATCTCGACCGGCTGGACGGTGTAGAGGAGGTTACCAAGGTAGATGCGTCGGCCCTCGCCCAGAGCAGTGGGCTGATCCGTTGATCCTGGAGAGGCCATGGTGTCAGTTCCGTAACCCGATGGAGGCAGAGTTGACTTGAGCCGTCGGCCACGATCCCGAGTTGCGCGAGTTAAAAGACGTGGGATGAGTGAGTTGAGAAGGAAAATCTGCTAGACAGGTTGAGCTGGACCCTGAAAACAGGGGTCATGGCGGGGCGTCCTAGCGACGCGACGGCGGGGTAGACCACCAGGGTGCAACTCATCTGCTCAATACCGGCCAAGGTTCACCAGTGCAGAAATCTCGAGGCATATACCGTGAAACTTGTTACCGAAACACGTGTAGAACTGACTACCGGCTAACTTCCGAAACGTTGTATCAATATGAGCTCATTTACACACCATCTCATATTTAGCCTTGTGTATTCTTCAGAACTATCTTGTATTTAGCAACTATTATAAGGTACTAAATCCATTTCAGGCAACCTTTGCTGAAGGTGTTCCAGAAAGTTTAGTTTTGAGAACATGGACGTAGGATAATCGATTTGACTGATTTCTCTGTATGACTTCATTTAATGTAAGATGTAACGTGTTTTGGGAGCGCTAGTGGTTTTTTTTATTTATTTTTATAAGTAGCACTCTGCTTTGCTATGGATATTAGCTCTTGTTCCTCAGTAATCATATTTTATCCCAAGCCTATCGATGGACTGATCGGCATGTCAATAACGGCACGCTGGCAAATCTCGTGCACCGAGAGTTTCACAGAGACACTGTTACGCAGAACAGGTTGTCGGTAGAGAGCACGATGAGTATTAGATATGGCCTTACCGGATCCAGGAATACCATTCAATTACTCAATGTTGGATGCAGAGTGCGAAGATTGCATCCGGCATTGAAACATTTTGTCTTGGAATCAACACTTTCCTGTCCCTTGGCAGGTGATTCTACCCAGTCAATCCGGATATTCGTCCTAGCCTTCAGTCCTTCGTATCATACACCTGCTCGATGAAGGTTGTTTCTAGTATTCGGCGAGACAGTGTCTCTTTAAGTTAGATTCGAAATCTTTCACTGCGCTCTCAAACGCATGTTGCATCGGATCTGACACTCTCACACGCCACTCATGATGGCTTATTGAAGCTATCGCTGGTTTGCACGAGCGGTAAGGATGACTTATATGGAGGCAACCAGCAGCCTTATCATAAGTTGGCGTGCCTGCCTGTTAAAACCCCTAGCAGTAGGGCAGGGGCTGTGCACATTCTGCCTCTACCAAGCAGACAAGGCGAGCCAGGTGCGACACCCAAATGAGCTAATGGAGGCAGCAGTGCATGCGTTATCAGATGCCTAAGTCTGTCTACCTTGCATACCTTCATACTTACGTAGGAATCACTCAACAGTGCCAAAACTGCCACTTCTTGGTGTGCCCCAGACTGAGGCAAAAGCGCTTGGACGTGGTATTAAGACAACAATGAAAAAGAATTGAAGGAAGTCTGTCTCGATACAATTGTGAGAACTAACCCCCTTCCTATTCACACAATGAACACTGTTTGTCTGTTTCCAATCAACTCACTCTTGGGCAACTGTACGTCTTTCTTGTCAAAGTCGTGCAACATCAACCAGCAAATCATCCGAAAAACAAGCGTGTACCATACAGCTACGCGTTCCATTTCAACATGTTTGGACACAATCGTTGCCCAGCCGGGTTGTTCGGTAACGGTGTTGATCTTGGAGGCCTCCGATCTTTCGTGCTTTTCAGTCTCAACTCGGTGAGGCCATGATCCTCTTTTGCTTATGCCGGGCGTAGGTGGCTTTGGCTCGGTCTGGGATCCATCGATAATAGGACCCGTCACCGAAGTTGATGCGATAGCAGCGTCCGCGGAAAGCGACTGACCGTTTCCATTGATAAGGCGGCGTGTTTCTTTGTCTTCGTGTATGGCCTGTGAAACGACTTCTTCGTCTCTTTTGCTGTTCTTCGCAGAACCTATAACTCGCCAGAGGATTTTATTGAAGTACGTTTCCATGAACCTCGACTCCCTCATCTCCAGCGGTGTGTCGAGTAGGTGGTTGAAAGACACCTTAAGCTCACCTCCGGAGGCTGGGTTGTTGATGGCCGCCAATACTTGTTGGAGGTGGCGGCGCATGACGTCTAATACAATGTCCTCTTCTATGAGCACGCCATCTGCCATCACTATGGCTTGGTGGAGAGCAGTCATCCGGCCGCGCGTTAGCTCCGGATTATTCTCGAATGCTTCGTGCAAAGCTTCTGCCGTCGTTGAAATGACCCGGATACTTGCGACTGCAGCGGAAACCCTATTTTCCGAGGAATCGTCCGAGATAGCCCCCATTTCCTCGTCGATTTCTTTGAGGTCGTTAGTGATGAGACAGCTAAAGGCGTCAAGTAGTCTTGGAAGCGAAAACGATTCCCTATCCCAAGGAAAGATGGTCGGATTAGGCAGAAAGCGAAAACACCGCCTATCGATATGCAAAACTCTCGCGAGCATGCCGAGGATTTCAAAAGTGACTACATGTAACAACGACAGTGAGCGCATGTTCAATACATCTATGCAAAGACTGACGAACCTGGGAAAAGATGACGGTGCTTTTTTTCCTCCGTGTAGTACAACGTAGTAGTGCCGTTGCATCCGATCTGCGTGAGTGTCTCTGCAATTTCTTTCGTGCTGCCCAATTGCAGGATCTCGAGTCTGGCTCCCGTCCCAGAAGAGGTCATGAGCGGGTTCTGCCACTCAATATCCTCATCTGGATTGTTCTTCTTTCGGAACAGTGTAGGAACTCTACCAAAACAAAGTTCCTTTACCTCTGATGTTGGTATGACGCGTCTCGCCTCAAATGCCGTGTGACCAGTCTTTTCGAAGACAAACTGGATCCCGAGGTCAGGTATGCGGGAGCCTGTGAGGCTGTATCCGTTTCCCTCTGCGCGGTATTGATTGTTGTCTCGGTCAAACACTTTCCAGTAAACCCCGAGTATGGCGGCGAGTTCAATTAGATGAGATATCGTTGTTGTGGCGAACGGCTTCTTCATAGCCGGAACTGTGTCGAAACTTCGCTCTTTTGCTTGGATCATGACTGCCAAGGTCGGTTCCACTGGGGAACTTTGCTCTTTCCCTTGGATCAAGGCTGCAAACGTTGGTTCTGGTAGATAATTCCTGGCCGTCTTTTGATTTATTTCATCCTTAATCATTTGGGCTTCCCAATCCTTTGAGAATTTCTCCATCGTCTCAATGGCGATCAATAGGTATACCCATGTTGCAAGCTCCATGTCGACAGTGTGTACGGATACTCTCTCGAGATCTTTGGAACCCGAGCCTTGGGACAGCTTGGCGTAATCCAGACGGTTCTTATTGCAACTCTCCTTGGTACCTGCAGCGGACCACATGTCACCGGTTCCCGGTTTTTTCGTGTTTTTCGGAGGAGCAAGAAAAATAATGGGCGCTTCGAACTTGACCTCCAGACGCAGCTGCGTGAATTTTGGCCTGATTTTTGTACCTTTGGACCATCCTCCCATTACAACTTCGTTGCAGTTCGGAAGTCCTCGAGCCGATGCGAAAATGGCCTGCAAGATTTGCAGTTCGGCTGCGATTAGTGCTGCAATTGCAATCACAAGAGCTGCGATGGCAACGGGCTGCTCATTGTCATTTTCGGCCATTTATAACCGGAGTGCGACAAGACACCTGCGGCTTTGGGGATTCTGGTCGATCAAGAGTAGGAAAGATACGATGGAATAGAGTGATGCCTCGAGTAACGCGGAGTTCAGGGATTCGCTAGTCGTTGGTTGACCCCCGATGCGGAGCGAAGACATACGCTTCGGTAATGATTGTGTTGAGTGTGAGCGAGACCATCAGACAGCGATCGATTTTGTATCTATTGGATATCCTATTCTTCTCAGTAGGTAAGGACTTGCAGAAGGAAACTCAAGACGGGGGAAAATGAGCGGCAGGAGAGACGAGGCTCTGATAAACCCACAGATTTTCAATTTGTGCCGCTTCTCACCCTCGCCTGAAGGAGACTGCGACCGCAGCTGAGTATCGCTTACGCGGCATCCCTGATGAGTTCACGTCATACAGCCCAAATCAACTACCTACTGGCGCATCTAAAAAGAGACACTGCAGGTGTTCACTCCTCGCTCCTTGCAGCCTGCTTCTACGGACGCTCGCCCGTGAAGTCTGTCATTGGTCGCCTTCTCCTATCATTCCTTGCAGTGTAACCAAAATGCTGACAAGTTGACACACCAGTATCAATATGTCTTAGCCATTGGACGGCTCAGATTTTGAAGATACTGCGTGTCGCAAGTCGCAAATCCACCTCGTGAGCTTCGGTCAGGCTACGTAGAGTCTCCTTTGCACAAGGGTGTTACATGAGACACGAAATGCCCGTCTAACCAGAACAAAGGGGTTTACGATCAAAGCCACCTTGTATTCTTGCCAAGCCTGTAACCATTCCCTCCGCTGCTCGGGATTTCCCTTGTGCTGGTTCAACTCTCCAGTGCTAAACTGGAAAAATGCACACTGAATGTAAGCTCACCTGGTTATGTCTCACTAGAGGGAAATTTTTGCATGCTAACTTGAGACCGGGTATGATGAGGTCTTGATTTTAGACGAACATGTGGAGTTATATAGATATATAATCAGAACCTTGTCAAGATCTACCATATTGGATTGTATCTTACATTTAATGCAACAAGTGCGCTCAGTCATGTAATCCATTCAATTCATGTGTTAGTCATTCTACTCGATGAAATAAAAATCCGTTACTTCTTAAGCATGCCATGTTCACTTGAATGGCTCGATGCATTCTCCATGTCATCAGACAGGTGTATGTAATTCCCGCCTTTACGATCTGCCTCCTGCCTGAACTCCGAAATGATCACCTCCTTCGTTTGTATGATTCCATCCATATGTCCCATCTTGTGCCTCGCGTTCATAAGAAAGGATTCGTCCCGGTTGGTGCGGATAACCGTAGACCGATGACTTGTCAATACGTTGTTTTCTCGACCGTAATAATGGAGCCCCGATGGGTGCCCGTAGGTCTTAAATGTTGACTTTGCTTTCTTTATCTTGTTCCACAGTCCATATAGAGTTGGGGCGTTGACGACGATAGCGGCGGTTAGCAATTCGATGCTGGCCCAGGTCGTTCGGTTAACCTGGCTATCCTTATTCGAGACGTTTATGGGAAGACGGATAACGGTTATTGCGATGATGAAAATGCCCAGTGTGAAAAGAGTGCAAAGCTGTGCCTTGCGTTTCCAGGGGGTCTTGAGTGAGAAGACCAATGGTAGTGGCAGCACAAGGAGCATAAAGTCGGTGACGATATTAAGAACGCCGACAACTAGAAGTTGCAACTGTGCCTTGGCACATGAGCCTGCAAACATCGAAGTTTAGTAACTCAAGTCGCGTATCGGAGAATCAGCCGGTCACGTACCTGGGTCAGGGATAACCTGCCAGTATAAGTGGAAGGGATCGCATTCGCTGAATGTCGTCACCTGGCAGGCGGCATAAGTGCCGAAAAAGCCGATGCCGTAGGACCATATGACGAATTTTTCTTGACGGACTGTCGTCACCAGCCGACGATAGACGTCTAATAGTACAAGCTTCTGCAGCCATAGACTTGGGACAAGATGTTAGTAAAGTCAATTCATTTCCAAGGCTCGGAAAATCTCTACAACAGAGTTGAATGCACTCGTCACAATGTGAACACCAGTTGAGTTCAGTGTGGTTGCAGCACACAGCGACGAAATTGGAGGAGGGGGAACTGACTATGAGTTGTAAAAGACCCGGTTGACAATGGACAATATGCTGCCGATCTCCCGCCTGTAAATCTCTTCGTCGGTAAAGGTGTGCGTTTTACGCAACGACGCAGACACGTTGTTCGTGCCCCAGATCAAGACGACATGAACGAGGCCCAGCCGAGTCATAACGCAGACGATGGCCGCGAGGGTGAGCCAGTCGCCAATGTTGAACTCTTGCTTAGCGATCTTCTTCCAAACCACTCTGACTATCATGATCGAGAGGGCCAGGCAGCTAAAGAGCCAATGAATTAACAGCGTCGGGTCATCCATGACCGGCAAAGTTTCGAAACGCCTGGACGCATGTACGCCAGCGTCGGGGACAGCGGGAAAATGATTCAAGAGAGAGAGAACTGGAGGGGCTGTTTAGGAGGAGCGCGGATGGGGGCGGATCAAGATCATTATTACCCTCCAGCTTCTCCCCATGTACAAAAACTAGACTGTGAGAAAACAGGGGGGCTTGTTAGCTTCGTGAATGTTACGGCATGTAAACTTGAAGATCCCAGTCAGATTAGACGGCCGAATGTGGTCTTCGTATCAGCACCACGCCCTGAGCAATTTTTCCGGCTTGTTTATCGTCCACACCAGTCACACAAAAAGAAGCGACAGCTCCATATGAACGGATCAGAGCTTAAGTTCTTGCCTCCTGGATCCTGTCTTGTTCTGTCCTCGAATGAGCGTTCGCTATTGAGTTTTCTCAATGAAATTATGATCCACCGTGGGGCTATGTGGTGCTCTCCTGTCTTCGGTAGGCCGTTGACCGTCTAGAGGTTGAAAAGGGTACCGATTTACGGGAGCGACAGCCGAGACTCTTGTTCCGTCCATGGCACTGCAGATTGCCGAAGGATTTAAACGTGCCAAATGCGTGTGAACCACAACATGAACCCTTCAAATCATCGGAACGGTGGTGAGAGTTGACCGCCGCAACTTTGTCCGAAAGTTGCATGTCTTTCGTTATTGGCGGACGAAACCCCCACCGAACAAATTAAATGCTGTGCATATACAAACTTAGAAAGCTGGGAAACGGCACTGAGGCAAAGCCTCACGAGAAACTAAGGAATGGGATAAAGTGACCGTTGGTCTATCACTGGCTAGCAGAGGCTAATTGGCGTAGCCACAGCCGTTTTGGCTCCTTCAGAGAACGGGCTTGGCAAGTTCTTGTGATGAGAGGCTCTCGGCGAAAGCCTGGTGATCTAAAATGGAGTGCGGTTGTACCAAGATCATCATAATCAGCACTTTGCCCCGCTGGTGGATCTCGAAGCCCTGGAGCCACGTTGTTACCCATTTGCCTTTGAACATGCGGACCACATGGCAGCAATCCATATAACGACGTAAGTTTCGCCCCCAATGTTCGCGCCAATGTATCGTTGGCGGGCATTTCAGACATACATACGAGGTAGGCAGTACATAGGTACGTGTAGACAGAATCGAAGCCCCCTACCTCTGTAGACGGATCTGTTTTCCTTGCTCTCGCTTGACCGCGGATATTAAGGCTCGGTCTCGATCCTTGGCATTGCTTTGGTGAAAGTTCAACATCCACATCTACCCCGTTCTAGTTTATCCATACTCTTTATCCAAGTGTGGGCGCCCCGTCCTTGTTGAGGGACTGACTCGTGTAGCAGCACATAGACCAACACCACTTTGGTATACGCAGTTCGGATTTTTTAATGGAGATATGTTTAAACAGGAAAGCTGCGCGGCATCCTTTGTGTTTTTGATCTTTGGCAGTTTTATCCTTCCTTACCCCTGAACTCCTTTGGACTATGATCTCGCTACTGCGAAGGTAAGCCCACCACGTTCTTTTGGAAGGTCGGGAATTGGCCGCATGGCGCCCTGGAATCCCCTTCTGTGGAAGACTGCCGAACCGACTAATACACGGACTGGAGCGGGTGGATGCCGCTTACCAGCGTCCGGAACGAACTTATAGCTCTACAGTATCCGCGGGTAGTTTACAACATGAAAGCACCAATGACCCGCTCCAATCAACCTGATCCTTGAAAATGCCCGAGAATGGACGTTCTATGTGTAGCCAGGCCTAGCGGTGTTAGTACGTAGCATTGGAATTATTTTATTCGTCAAAGAAGCCCAAATACCAGGCTCGCCCCGACCTCCTTGGTGGAAGCTGAGTCCCCCCTGTTAACCGCCGTCGCTCTTTTCCACTCGTCCCCGGTTCCAACTCGCTCATTTTTACTTTTGCATATTTGATGCTTGTATTGGGCTCCTGTCCCTGCCTCACTTTCTCATTAACGTGAGACGCCGACGCAGCGCAACAATGCATTTCCTCAAGCTTGCTGCCGCTGCCGCAGCTCTCTTGGGCCAGGCTGCAGCGTCCCCCCCCGGCCTCGACTTCGTCTCGGACCTCATCCAGCCGAACACGGATGCCTCTGTCGACTCCGAGACCCCGTACGTCCGCTCGTATTTCTACGTCGGAGGTGGCTACGTCGAGGATGGCTCCGGAGGTCACATCTTCCGTGATCAGATGTACGTTGAGAAGCTGCTGCCTGTATTCGGGGTTTCCCAAAGCACACCGATTGTCCTTATCCACGGACAGGCGCAGACGGGAAGCGTAAGTGTCTTGCAGATCCTCTTCAGTGGGGCTATACCGTGATCCCAGTGAACAACCGAGTTTGCTGACCCATTCCTGAACAGAACTTTCTCAACAAGCCCGATGGCGGCAGGGGGTGGGCTTCGCACTTTGTGGAACAGGGCTACGAGGTCTACATCGTTGACCAGACACTCCGTGGCCGCTCCGCTTGGATGCCCGGCTACGGCGCTTCCGAGCCATCCACCTACTCTGCCGAGATCATCCAGCAGCGCTTCACCGCCGTCAAGGAGTACAACATCTGGCCCCAGGCAGTCAACCACACCCAATGGCCCGGCACAGGCATGATGGGCGACGAGGTCTTTGATGCCTTTTACAGCTCCAATGTCCAGTTTGTCAACAATGCCACTTACCAGCAGAAGACCGTCCAGGATGCGGGCGCCCTCCTTCTCGACAAGATCGGCAAGCCCGCCGTACTTGTTGGTCACAGCCAAGGTGGACTCATGCCCATCATTATCGCCGACGCCCGCCCCGAGCTCACCAAGGCTCTGGTTCTTCTTGAGCCCACTGGCCCTCCATTCCAGGAGGCCATCTTCAGCAACAAGTCGTCCCGCGCCTACGGTCTCACCGACATCCCTGTCGCCTACTCTCCCGAGGTTGTCAACCCCGCCACCGACCTCGTACAGCAGACATACCCTGCTAAAGGCGAGAGCTTTGTCCACTGTGTCCTCCAAGCCGAGGAGCCTGCCCCGCGCCAGCTTATCAACCTGGTCGACAAGCCAATAATCCTGGTCACGTCCGAGGCGTCCTACCACGCGCCCTACGATCACTGCACCGTCAAGTTCCTCCAGCAGGCCGGTTGCAGCAAGGCTGAGCATCTCGAGCTCGCCAAGATTGGCATCCACGGCAATGGCCACATGTTTTTCATGGAGAAGAACAGCGACCAGATCCAGAAAGTGCTGCGAGATTGGATCCAGGCCTTGTAAGTCGGCCTGGGAGTGTGTGGAGGAGATTGAGTGATGTGGATACGAAGTACACACGTGCGATCAGTACAAGCGGATGACACCCCATGGTTCATGAACATCGTAATCTAATAATGGCATACGTCCGATGCTTTCGCCGAGGACTCTTCGGCCTTACTCGTCCGGAAGCCTTTGTAGCCGGCCAATACTAAGCACCTCATTCATACCTCAGCCGATCGACTGCCGCTCTCCGCTTGCATCATTCAATAACGTGATTGGAAAGTATTCCTAAAGGGGCAAGCCAAAATTCTCTTGTGGAACCCCCGTCGGGCTCGAGTGCTTTCAACCGTGCACTTACAAGATGCTTGTCTCTTCGCAGCACTGGTGAACTGCCACTCCAGCACGGGCCCCGAGATCTGTGATGGAAACGTCCACGGACGCGCGCCATGGCAGATGGGGCGTTGGTTCTGCTGCCTTCTCCTCTTTCTCACAGACGTTGCGCTTGGGTTTAACCGAGCAGCTCTGGCATCTCGACGTACTGTTTGCATGTGCCAGCAACGTTTCGACTTATGCGGCCACTGCCCGTCGTGAGAGTCTTCACAGCCACCGAAGATATGTAGGCTTCTACTTAAACGTAGCCAGGAGCCGGGCGGTTGGGTGCCCTGCGAGGTTTCGCTCATTACAACGTGCACAGTAACATTATGACTACCACAGCGAGTGAAATCGGGGCGGAGAAAGGGAACGATGGCGCTGCCGGCCAGAGCCACTACACGATTGTCCGTAAAACGAGTAGGTCAAGCCAATACCTGCAACGGTGATCTCTCTCACAATGCCCCCTCCTAGCGAACCTCGACCGTTTGTTCTACGTCTACCACCGGCTAGGAATCCAGTCCAACGTTCTGGTTTCGGCTCGCTATGTTGCTGCCCAGCCAGGTAGCCAGCGTCTCGTCCTTTCCGAAGAGGCGGTCTTCTCCGCTTTGCACGCCCTTGTCTCCAAGTACCCGGAATTAGGCCTAGTCGGAGTGGTAGAGTCGGTCGAAGAGAAGAAGCATATTCTCTATCTTGCGTCACTGAACACCGTTGACCTCGACTCCTGCGTCGAGTTCATCGGCGAGGAGCAGGCGGTCAACGCAGAATTCCTCGAAGGCCTTCACAACCAGTGGCATTGGGTCGATAGAGAGGTCAAGCCTGGCCGGCCGTGGTGGAAGGTCATTGTGGTCGGGCACCGGGACGTCATCTTTGTGTTCCATCATCTGGTCTGCGACGGCGCATTCGGAATGACATTCCACCGGGAGTTCCTTGCCGCACTCAACACTACGGCGACTTCAAAGGCCAACCCGGCGCCCTTGCATACAGTTCAGCTGGATGCCGGGCGCGTTAGACTGAGCAAGAGGCTCGAAGACGCGGTCCACAAAAAGCCGTCGATTCTCGGCGTCATGTACAATATGTTTGTGTTTCTCTTCTACCGTTTCTTTTACGCCAAGAAGCTCTTCTTCGTCAACTTTCCAAAGCCCAAGGCTGTTCTCACGGACCCGATGACCACCGCCCAGCCCACCGATCGAACCGCCACCAAAGTAGTCACATGCCGCATCCCCGCAGAAAAGACAAAGGCCATCATCGCTGCTTGCCGCACGCACGGTACGACGTTTACACCGTTCCTGGCTGTCATGATCGCGGGAACGCTGGCGACGGACTTCTATCCGGACGCCGAGGTCGGGTTTACCCGGTACGCCGTGGACATGAGGGCTACAGGATGCTTCGAAACTCAGTCTGAAGACGAGGGGAAACTGCTCAACCTAGCCGCAAGCCTGCCGGAGCTTGAACGGTTGAAGAAATACCGCCAGGCGTTCCCCAAGTCGGGATTACAGGGCGAGAAGCAGCAAGCACCCGCGGCGGCCGCCGTGGACGCCAAGGCTGTGTGGACGCTGGTTCAAGATTATGGGAGGCGGATGAAGGAGTCGTGTGCGGGCGGCGAGGAATCACACCTCTACAAGAGCTGGATCAGCGGCAACGCGCTGGGCCCGTCTCTTGAGGAATTCGCGGCCAAGCTTCCGACCATGGGTTTGTTCATGCAGAACAGCTTCTCTATCTCGAATATCGGAGCCCTCCGGACCGTACCGCAGGGATCGAACGTCGAGGAGCCTGTCGTGAAGATTGAAGATGTGCAGTTCTCCGCTGGACCCGTCCAGGGAGCGGTTGGTTACCATGGGATCGTGTTCAACGTGGCTGGTGTCGCGGGCGGCGAGACTGTCATCAATGCCTGCACTGAAAAGGACATGGCACCGGATGGAATGTCTCAGGCTGTCCTGGATGGCCTTGTGGCTCGGATCGATTCGTTGCTGGCTGTAGCGTGACCTTCCTGGAAGACCGATGCCGCTTTACCGTTTACTGCGGTTGGATCACCCGCTCGCTGCCTTGAGGTTACGCCGGTACAGTGTTGAGTTGGCGGGGTTGTCGCGGAAACATGTGCCATGGACTGCAGTTGCCGCGATTCTCATTCACATAGCTCATAACATCTGGTCGCAAATACTTGCCGCAAATTTTACAAACGTAAAAGATTATTGTTGTTCCATGCATATTCTGGAGCCAACTCCGGCTTCCCTGTCATCAATGCCCGGGGTCTTGGGGTGTTCAAGAGCCCAAATTGGATTACCCAACCCCCGGTATTAAGCTGAAGAGCAAGCACTATTGTGCTTGTTTCCCCCTGGGTCACATTGGGTCGGTGATGTAGATATATGTGGAGACGAAGAAAGAAACGTACACTGTGCACACATGCACCGCTAAGCTGGTTCCGAGCTGCGCATTGCTGGGAAAGGTTCTCCCTCCTGTGGATGTCATTCAAGTTATTCAATCAGTTGCAGGAAGGGAAGAGACGATGTGGGTGTTCATAATTACCAAGATTTAAGAGCCCTAAGCGAGCACAATGGGTTTATGGTGAAGATATCGGTTGATACTTTTAGTCCATACCTCCATCATCAGAACCTTCATTCACCAGCGTCGATGACGGCTTCCGGTCTGTCCAAGAGAATGCTGTCTGAGCTGAGCACTCAACTACGTACATAAAATTCTCATTCAAAGCGCATTCTCAGGCCTGTAAGTATGGCATCATATCTCTAGGAAAAATAAGTCTAGTCATTGAAAAAGAATGGATACCTAATCGAGAATTCCATACGCAATCTTGAAATCAATCCTACGAGTATTGTGAAATGCTGGTTTAATCCCAACCCTCCTGTCTCGCAACGGCCTCAGTCATGCTTTTGAATGTTTTATCAGCACTTGCGGTCTCTTCGGAAGCTTTCTGGTCGTTCCCTGCCTCTCGATACCAACTGGCCATCATGCGCCGAATCTGCAAGGCCCTCTTCTGGCACTCCCGATCACCATTACGGAGTCTTGCTGCGAGAAAGTCCAACCAAGCTTGCCAGTCGTCGACTTTACCTAAATCCTTCTCAATTTTGGACAGGAGCTTGGAGGCAAGCACGCGACCGTATGTGGCTCGCCCCCATTGAGGCACAGGCACAGGTTCAGCCTCGTGAGTCCGTAGCAATATTTTCTTAGCTAACCGTTGTGTTAGAGCCTTGTCGCGGGCCTGATAATGGGCGATGTACATATATTCGGTCAGAAAGGAGATTCTCCGTTCGTCGGACGGTTCCAGCTCCGTTTCAGATCGAGCCATGAGAATCTCGTAGTTTGGTAAGACGTGGCTCCCAAGCTGTGTGGGCCAGTATCTCAGAAATCAAGCGGTCATTTTAAGCACCACAGGGTGACAGCCGCCGAGATATTTGTTAAATAAGTCAATGCAGGCTTTGAAGACTCGCTCTATTGCCAGCTTCATTTTGTCGAGTGAGAAAGTGCGAAGTGCGTTGAGGCAGGCCACCATGCAGCACTCTGGACGCATCCGACTGGCGAGTCTTGAAATCGTGTAGCCGACTAAATGATCGTTTTGAGACGTCAGGCGTTCGGATGGGACGCCTACTTTCCGATGTTCTATACGGTATGAAATACCCCGCAGGTAGAGGATGATCCTCCATAAATACACAAGCATCCAGGGATCGTCATACTGCGCGAGCTTGTCGATGTTGGCGAAAATGTTCGACAGTGTCCTACGGCATTTGTTTTGTGTCTCTGTATCCCGCTGAATGAGGGAAGAAGCACCGTAGCATTGGTCTGCCACCATTTTCCATTCCAAGGAGTGGTCTTTTCGATCACGTGGGGCGATCAAATCAAAGGAATCGCCTTTCCAACCAGCTACACGGTCTTCTTTGCGGCCTTAGTCGAAGAGGGCGTCGATATATGTTGTTGCCTTTGTAATCAAGCAACCCAAGGCTTTTATTTCAGGGTCAATCCAAACCGATGTTTTCCTCTCTTGCCATAAGAAAGCCGGTCTTATGTCGTATGTTTCTGGTCTTCTTGGGTGAGCCATAATGGTTCGATGCCGCTTAGCAAGTCGCTCGGTTGACATATCTACGCGAGTAGACGCCTGACGCGACAATTCATTCTTGTACATCATCCATTCTCTTAATTTGTTCTTGTACATATTGTGCCTGTAGTGGAAGCGGAATCAGTCGTTGGGTTTCCTCAGAACGACGAGTTGCTATCCACACTTACGAAGCGTTGAATCCATACGCCTGGGTCATATGCTGCACAACGGCATCCAATGGTCGACTCTGAACAATATAGAGATCTCTGATGGCATCTTTTACTGGATCCCAATCTTCTTGAGTGTATTGAGGCTGCCTAATCGGGACTTTTCTTTCCCTTTTCCCTCTGGACGGGCCATGCGGCGAGGACTGTGACTGTTCATGGCCATCGAGTGGAGCATCCTTCGACCTCACAGTTTGGGATGGCTTTCTGGTTGCTTCTCGGGTCTTAGAGGTACTTGAACTTGTTTTCAAGGGCGCCGATGAATGAGATGGGTCCCTCGGAGCAGGCTCATCCGTTTGGCTTGGTCCATGGGTATCTTGGGGTGGTGTGCTTGGAGTGGCAGTCGCCAGCAGGGAAAGCTCGCTGCTCATGCTTGTCTTCGTGACAGGTAAACTTAGGTATTTCCTGCGCGGTGAAGAATGAAAAGTCGTTCGCACCGGAACTTGTTTCTGCACCCACTGGGCCAAACGATGAAGATGATGCACCTTTGAAAGTAAGGGATTGTAAAATTGTAGAAACGATACTGACATCAAACTGTGAAAGAAGAAAAGTGATACTTTGTTGATCGCAGCTGCGAAGAAACAGTTGTCGTCTCAATGCCATCTGCAATCGACCGACGTGTACGCCTAGTCATGGAAAGACAGGTCAGCAGAATTGCAGGTCAAACGGGCCAAATAACAAGAATTCGAGTTGTAATCTGCAATAACCAGAACTGATCAAGTGCGTCGTACACAATAAGGCACCTATTTCTGTGATTGTTTCGACTTACATTAAAGTTTCTATCAAAGATAATTGGCCAGATGAACTGGAGTGCCTCAATGAAGATAGGGGTGGCTGCATATACCTCTCACAGAATCGTACGACTTCCAAGCATTTCGGTAGGAAATATTCGATGCATGGAAATCATGGCTCCAATCATTCTAAATCAACCTCAAATCATGTGAATGTCGGCTGCATGCAGTATTGAGTGTTCTTATGAGGTTGGAATTCTCTTTGCTTGTCGCGTATGAGGGGCATTGTACAGGAGGCAGGCCTCCGACAAATGGAAACATGGTCCCTATTATCAAAAATCAAGTAGACGCCGGACTGGATGCTATCTATAAGAATAGCCGGCTTTCTTGGAGCTGTGTTCGTTTCTGTTCAATATTCATTTCCCCCTTCTCAAACTTCACTTTTTCTATCATTCAAAGCTCTCCAGCAACCCCATCGGCCCAAAATGTCGAATACTGGTCAAATTTCTACAACCACCAGTTTCTCAGACTCGTCGGATATCGGCCAGTCCGACTACAACCAGGAGATCGATGCAATGTATCACATTCTCAAGAAAGAGATTAAGGTTCTTAAAAAGGCCTCCAAAGAGGCCTCCAAAAAGCCCAACAAGAATGATGGAAGGCCTCTTCTTGCCAAGAATCGAACGCTTGTCGCAGTTTGCAGCTTCCGTAGTGCTTCTCGTCTCTCAACAAGATTTAAAGACTTCAAGAAGAGGGCCATCAAGTCTGTTTCAAACACTTGGTGGCCTGGACTTGTTAACAGCCCCCCATTCGTGATGATCTGGAGCTGATGCTTCCAAAAGGTCCCTCCCTAGTTATTGTGGCTACAGACGCCACACTTCAAGACGTCCTTGACGATGTTAAAGGTGAAGACGAATGTCACGAACTTATAATAGTCGTCAGTGGCTATTTCGACTCGATTTCTTTCCATGTGCCGCGCACCGTCAAGGTGTTGATGGTAATTAGATGCGGATTCGGATCCAACATCGGCCGTCAGCTTTGTATTAGTGGTGATTCGACTTTCAGAAACAAGGAACTTCAGCAATGGCAACGCAACCGACACAAGGGCATCTTGTTTCTTGGTCCCAGGGTGGGAATTTCCATCGACCCTGAATGCCCATATTGGGCGCATGAGAAGCAAAGCTTTCGACGGAATTTTACGGCCACGGAGAAACGAATAATTGAACAATATTTGGATGGGATGAGAAGAAAGCCCATGAATAAGGGGTGGTGGCAGGAATGGGAAAGCAGAGTTGCGTGTATTATGGGAATACTTTCAGGAGGTGCCAAGTTTGCAGCCGCGATTCAAGCTTCAGCAGGAGGTGCATTCTTCCATTTGGAGTGCGGTATGTTTAGTCTCAAAGCAGGCGGAGCGTACGCCAAAGCGTCCCTCATCACCTCGGCTGCTGGCCCTGCTGTTCTCGTTGGTGTGGGAGTCGCTGCGGCAATTTATTTTGTGCCTTGGCAAAGGTTGTTCCATTGGTTTGAAGGCATCTTTCTTTGGCTTTTCGATAGGCTACAGGCAATTTGGTCCATGATCAAGAACTGGCTGTTCGGTTCTGGCGCACCTCGGTGTCCTGATTGGGAAGGCAAGCCGGCATACAGGATGCCAAGGCCGATGAAAGTCTGATATTGATAGTAGGACTGAACTATTAGGTGCACTTTTTACATCTTTGTTCCGTCATAACCTTTGTCAAGTATACACACCAATCAGCTTCAGTCCAAATGAAACCCTGAAAATTGCTCGACTTCTTTCGAACAGCAATAGTCAGAACCGTGCATTACCTTACTTACCGACCAGTGTATGTTTCAATATGTGTATCCGTCTAACTAGGGCTACTAGCCCAGAGCAGGCCCCGTAGAGTACAGACAGTAGATACAGCCTGTAGAGGAGGAATCCTCTGTCACGGCCTAACTACTTGGGGTGCTGGCTGACGTAACGATCATATAAATATGTTGATAAACTGGCCCTTGGCATGAGACAACAAAGCAAGATCCTCTTACCACCCGTGCATGGTTTGTTCTTCTATAGCAATCATTCCCGGCGGGATCTACACAATGCTTGTATACAGCAATATTTTGCCCCGGGGCGTACGGTCTCCCACACGGGGTCTTTGCCCTATAACATGTTCGGTGGTCATTATTCTGCAGTTGAAGAGCGGCCCTGGACAGACCAGACTAGCATGGGAGTTTATCAACAAGAGAAAACCGCGCCAGAAATGACAGATGCACGTTAGGCCCAGTCTGGATCCTCGCGTCAACGTCTCCACCGAGAGAGCCCGATCGAGTCTACTTTGCCACTTCCCTGCGGCGCACCTGGGAGTTCCAACAACACGTAGAAACCCACCCAAAGGTGTTTGCAGCCAACCCCGGACCAATATCCACCACCAACGCATACAATCTGTCAGAACCAACAGGAATTGCCATGTCTGGCAGGTCGAAATAAGCACTGACAACACTCGGACGGGGATGCGACGCCTTAGCGACCTCCTAGGTCCGATACTGATAGGCTTCTTCGCATAATGTCTGGTTCGCCTGATACGTTGCTTGCACTTATGCTCCCAACGGTTCAGCTACTAGTAGCTGTTTCGGGAACCCTTCCCCGCCCCTGCATCCGCCTTACCCCAGAACCCGGCCCATACCCGTCGAATCAGACCCTGTCAACGCGACGACCCTTCCTGATCTGGATCGGGAAATGTTTGTTTGTTGCCTCCAACGGAGACTGGAGACATATCGTCCGGTGTGCCGCCAGCTTCCATTCCCGAAGACGTGCTTGTGCAGTACATGGGTTTGTTGTGCGATGTGCCTGTCGACTGCATGTTTGCTGCTATCTCTTGACTGTTGGAACACCTCTGCAAGGGGTCTGAGGATTACAGCCGCCAGACCTATCGCGAATTCCTTAAACGTCGCTCGTCTTGGCGGTCATGTCTTACGATTTGAAAAGACCTGTCCCCCTTCGGGGCCTTCAGCACTCTCACCTGAGAATCCTCGCGTTGAAGTCTCACTCTCGCCCACATACACCACAGCCATGGCCACCGCGGACACGTTGATTGCGAGTCTCCAAGACGTCCAGGGCGACGCCTTCACGGACAAGGCGGAGCGCATGCGCGCGCGGGACGCCCTCTACGACGCCCTGCGCAGGGTTCAGACGCCGTGGGACATTGCGTGGGACCACGTCGTCGTCAAGGGCGCCGGTAACGCCGCAATCAAGACGCTCATCGACGCCGGTGCCTTCAAGAAGTGGCACGAGGCCGGCGGCGAGCCCATCACCTGCGACGAACTCGCGGCCCTCACAGGCGCCGACGCCGTCCTCATACGTAAGTCCCAACAACCCCTCAATCACCCTCCTCCGGAGCCAGCGGTTGATTTTGCTCCGTGGCCAGGACGGTTGATGCGCGCAATAGCGGGCCAGCGGCTCGTCATCGAGACCGACGTCGACACGTACGCGCGCACGCCGTGGGCGCGGGCCCTCGGCGAGGACGCCCCGCTGCCGGCCATGTACGGCGGCTTCTACGGCGAGCTGACGAACCCCTTGTTCCGCAGCCTGCCGTACTTCCTCAAGGAGACGGGGTACCGGAACCCGACGGACCGGAACAACTGCAACTTCCAGCGCTGGCAGGGCGACCCGGAGGCCGTCTTCTTCAGGTACGTCGGCACGAACCCGCTGCTGACGTCCGACTTCAACGACGTCATGGAGTGCCACTCGCGCGACAACCTCACGCCCTGGCCCGACGTGTACCCGACGGAGCGGCTCGTCGAGGGCGCGCACCCCTGCCGGCCGCTGGTGGTCGACATCGGCGGCGGCAAGGGCCACGACCTGAAGAAGTTCCACCTCCGGCACCCGCAGGTCCCCGCGCGGGACCTGATCCTCCAGGACCTCCCCGACATCCTGAAGGAGGTCGGGCCGGACCCGGCCTTCACGGCGCAGCGGTACGACTTCTTCACGCCGCAGCCCGTCCGCGGGGCGCGGGCGTACTTCTTCCACAACGTGCTGCACGACTGGCCGGACCCGACGGCCGTGGAGATCCTCAAGACCGTCGCCGAGGCCATGGAGAGGGGGTACTCGAGGCTCCTGATCCACGAGAGCCTCGTCAGCGAGAAGGAACCGCTGTGCAAGGTGACGGCGACGGATATCATCATGATGGCCGGGCTGGCGTCGGCGGAGAGGACCGAGGGGCAGTGGTGCGACCTGATTGCGAGCGCGGGTTTGCGGGTGGTGAAGATTTGGAGGCCGGCGCATGCGGTCGAGAGCGTCATTGAGGCGGAACTGGCGTGAGCAGCACGGTGATGGAGATGAGCGGCTGTTAACGCCTTCGAGTTCTCCTCTAGCGCTTAGCTTGTATGTCGGAAGTATTCTTGTTAATATGGATGAGCTATAAACTGTGGGGTTCCCATGATCCTATCAACCAACTTATTGCCCCGTCTTTGTCCCATGCGCCATGGCCCTTCCCTTGCTGTTAGTCAACTATACGAGGAACTGAGTACATTAGCCGTGGGCTCGCGTATACGCTGGCCGATTTTGCAGGATGATGAGGTGGTCGGTAGGGCTGAAAAAGCCTCGAGACGCACCCGAAGCCTGGCTGAGTATAAGACCTATACAGTAAACCAGGCCGGCCAGGCTTATTAGATTACAGGAACGCTGTCGCGTGACCCCGGTGCCCGAAAAAAAAGCAGCAGCATTGGGTCTGTGGAACCCGGACGTGAGCAACTGAAATATCATTTGTAATGTGTATGCGGGCGGGCAAGCTCGACGGCATGCCCGTCCTGGTATCCCTTTTTATACGCCCCGGCTGGCTTCCTTTTGCGCAAGCCTCCTCATCTCACATCCACACTCTTTCTCTCGTGCCGTCTGTCTCTTTCCCTCACATTGTTTCGTGTCACTGGTATACGTGTGTATTTTTTCCATTTATTTACTTCCTCTGCTCAGCGGCGTTGCGGTCGTGCTCGTCAATGTCGATGGCCTCCCAGGGGTAGTTGATCCAGATGTCGTCGACGGTACGGGCGGCGAGGTAGTGACCCGAGTTCATCATGTCCTCGGGTAGGGTGCCCTTCTTCTGCTTGTCCTTGTTCTGCGGGGATGTCAGTACCAGTCATACTGAGGGCAAACAAGGAAGGCAAGTGGGAGAAAAGGGGAGAGAGGAGCGGGTGTGACTCACGTGCAAGACAAAGATGCCAAACTCAGTCTTCTGGCCCTTGCCGAGGCGCTGGCTGGCGGCCTCGACGTCCTTCTGAAGCTCCTTGACGGCGTACTCGAGAGTGGTGCGGGTGTCGTCGACCTCGTCGACGATGAGGATGCGCTTGCCGACGAGGTTCTCCATGTCGCCGATGGCGTTGAGGTCAAGCCATTGCGTGCGGGTGACCTTTGTGCCGGGGACCTCGGGGGCGCCGGGGGTAGCGTTGCCGCCAAAGGTCTCGGGCAGGCTCTCGTAGAGGGAGAGGCCGATGGCCTGGATGGGGATGTTGGGGTTGCCGGGCTTCTTCAGGAAGGAGCGCAGGATGCGGGCGGGGACGTAGCCGCCGCCACCGATGGCGATGATGAGCTGGGGCTGGAATGTCTCGAGGATCTTGACTGCGGACTCCTGGCAGAGCTTGTGCACCTGAAGAGAGGGGAGAGGCATGTTAGTCGGGTCATGTTCTTCGCGGCGTACGGATCGTCGCTGTGAGAGCGAGGGCGCGGCGGGCCGGACGGGATGGAGGAGAGGGAGAGACATACATCGTTGTACGTGACGTAGAGCTTCTCGACCATCTTTGCGGTGTTTGGTGGGTTGGTTTCTTTTACTCGATCTCGGTCGACGAGTGGTGAGATGTACTGCGGGGTAGAAGGAACTGCGGGTTTGTGCAGATTTGGAGATGATGATCTTTTTGTGACACAGATGGGTTAGATGTCAGGCCAAGTGAAGGGAGGGGGAAAGAACGGGAAGGGAAGAAAAAGAGTACTGGATCAAATATTTTTGAAAAAGAGGGGAGGAGGGGGAATATACAAAAGCAGGCTTATGTAGGAGTATGGGAGCAAAGTTCCGCCCAGAGTGTCGCTATTCACAGGAGAGCGGAACAAAAGATCAAAAAAATAAAAAATAAAATAAAAGCGCCAGGCTGCCACAGTGACCCCTCGTCGAGCGCACCGAGGGAGAAACAACCCCGCCATGCGCCTTGGGTACGTACCCTCCATCCTCCATGCACCGCCACCTGTTGGTGGCAGGTATGAAGTATCACTACGTACCTACCTACCTACCTACCTACCTAGGTACATCACTACAGGTCGGTACAGTACAGCACGGTACGTACTGCATTTGTCACCGGGCAAAATGAAATGGCGCAGGGCAGGCGCGGGACTGAAATTTCTGCTCTGTCTGGCGAGTCCCGACAGCCTCACCACGACGCCGAACCCGCTTAACCCCACCTGTGCGTGGCATACATGCATCTTGACCCACGCCCCGCGTCTTAGTCACTCGAGAATGGCACGAGACTGGCTTCTGACCGAGACACCTTGACGGACGCTTCACCGAAAGCATCGGAACCCGCCGTGTCACCGGTGAATTCCCGCCCACATCCCATCATCTTGTCCAATGAGAGGCGCATTCAACGCGGGGGGCAGAGTGAGTCGCTTGCTCAATACCACCTTGTCTCCGGATCCCTGAGATGGGGCATCAATTACAGCATACTACGTTAGACTGTCACCGAATTTTCTGCTTTTCTATCCCTGTCGGTCAGTAATTCCACGATGATTTCCAGGCTCTCAGACATGCAGCTGGTCATTTTTCGTGCTTGGCCCCTTGGGACAGACAGTCTACGAATTACGGCAACCGACTACCGGTGGGGAAGTGAAGTGCTGCGGAGAACACAGCACGACTCGCTGCCTGCAGCCTTTGCCTGACCAACATGGATGGATGGCACAGCGCCGCCGGCCGCCGCACGTGGAGTCTTCTGAATATGTAGGTTAGACTTTGCCCGGCCCTCGATGACATGCAGACCCACGATCCATCACACCTTGCTTTCTGCCGACAGATGTCTGACAAGCGGTCAGTCGAGCTGTGCTGCGCCTGGCTCTTCAATGTCCTAACGACTTCAAGGCTGCCTGTCAACTTGAGAGATGTCAGCTGCGGCTCATCTATACAATACGATACAGTCGTGCTTCAGTCTGAGTAGTGATCAATCATACCGGTCTAGCGCTTTCTTGCGCCATGTGGAAACCCCGAACGCAGGTCTCACCATCACACGATTCCGAGTTCCGAGTCTCAGCTGGCTTTCGGTATGGCCGGCTGTTGCCATGTAGCATGATCCAGCCACCAAGCCCTTATTTCGTCACGATCTGGAGCGAGGACCATGACTGGCGATGCCACGCTCAAGGGGACGAACCGGTCTTCACGGCGACGTTTGGGCATTGAGTGGTCTGGAGCAAACCAAAATTATATTCCCGTTGCTGACCTCTCCGTCGAAAGTGCCGAACGTATTCCCCAAGATTACCGACTCTCGCCCAGTACGTAACAGACTCTAGAGGCTATCCAGACGCTCAAGCAACACCTTGATCATCAAACGCCGCAACTCCGTGTCCTTGCTTGAACCCTTAACCCCCTTCTCCACCCGCCACCGCAGTATCCCCTCGCTCGCCAGGACGTACGCCGCCCAGAACGCGTCAAACACGCCGTAGCCGATGCCGGGACGGGGATAGAAGCGCTCGTTCTCCTAGACGTAGCCGCCCGGGTCTCCCGCGAACCCGTCGCCCCTCTCGTTGACCCTCAGGTCCCCCATGCGCCCGACCCCGCACACCCAGAGCTTGGGCTTGTCGAGGGCGGGGTTGTAGCCGATCCGGAACTTGACGCCCCTCGCGTCCTTGTTCAGGTCGTAGTGGATCACCGCCAGCGCCGTGCCCATCTCGCGCGCGAGCACGAGGACGCCGCGGCGGCCGATGAACCGCATGAGCTCGTTGAGGTAGGCGGGGCGCACCGTGAGTTTGGGGTAGTTCCGGAGCATGTCCTTGACGGCCTGGGGCTGCTCGAAGCCGAGCCAGGCCTTTGGGTGGAGGTTGAAGTTCTCGGGGGTCCTCATGGCCTTGCGATGCAACTTCGGGCTGATGATCTTGTCGACGAGGACCCTGATAACGGCAGGCTTGACCGGTCGCACGCGCTCCATGACGAGCCGGCCCGTCATCTCGGGAAAGGGTTTGGTGAACTGCTTCGGGAGGTGGTCCGAATTTTCGATGCCTTTCAGGAGAGTGTACTGGCGTGGCGCCATGGCGATGGCGACCCGGGAGAGGTAGGGGTGGTCGCTGCCGAGGATCTCCTCGAGCTGCCCGGGGAGCACGCGAAACCAGTGTCGAAGCCTTTGGTTCATTTCGGAGGCGGCAAGGTAGCCGCGGCTGAGGTCGGGAAGAGACGCGCGCTCCTTGAGGACCTTACTGTCCTTGAGCATGTAGATCTGGGTGTCCCAGGTTTGCGAGTGATAGAGAAGGCGGAGGCGCGGCGCGTGAGTGGGCGGAGAGGGGGGCTTGGGCATTTCGTGCGGAAAGAGGAGCCCCGAAGGAGGAGAGACCTTCCGACCATCTTTGTCGTTTTCGTCGTCTTCGTCGCAGGTATCGTCCGAGGAAGAGGAAGTGTCCTCCCAGTCCTCTTCTTCTTCGGGGATGGCTGCCAGCGGAATATTCGGGGCCATCTCAATGGTGATGTGGTTGGTTATTGGTGATGGTTGACAGGAGGAAGGAAACAAGAGACAAGTCGAGGTCAGCCTATTTGAAGGCACCCAGTTACTATTGAGTGCTTAGTCGTCAGGTTCTAGCGCCCACAATACCGAACATTGTCGATTGATTGTGTTGTGTTGTGGTGTAGGTGCGCGTGGAGTGCGCAAAGGACGGAAGATGAGGTCGGTTGCAGACACCGTGGCTGACAAGTTGGTCTCAAGTCGGTCTGAAAATTCAGGGGTTGTCTATACCAGAAAGCAAATCAAAGAATCCTATTCCTCAGCTTCCTCTTCTTGAAACATCTGTGCCATTCCATTCACCATTGAATTACGTAGATTCACAGGCAATATATTCAGGAGGCAGGTTGAGTTAATGGCAGAGGCCTGATTGGAGCACCAACTACCTATGACCAACAAATATTGAACAAGGAAGAACTTAAAACAATAATGGCAATTGCACAGCTGACTGTTAGTACGAGAAGGAGCGAGAAAGAGAAGGATTGGGCAGCAAGGGCCGAAAGTTGAGTGGCAGGAAAGCACAAATTGAGGCTCCTTCTCAAAGGAGAACCCCCCCTCCCCAACCAAGTAACTACCTAAGTAACAATAAAACCAAGGGGGGGTAGGAAAGGGGATGTTCAGGTGGTTGTGACCCGACGATGGCTAGCATATTCGAGAATAAACACGGACCACACCCAAGATACAGTTAATCCGATGAACATTAGTAGGATGGCAGTCCAGATACGAATGAGCCAAACAAGACCATATACAAGGAATGCCGTATAAGTCCCTCGTTCAACACGACAGTCGCTCTTCTCAAGGGGTTACGTTACAGCAGCGGGGTGGTACGACGCATACGTTGCTGACGACAGAACTGTTATTGCGCTTTCGGGATGAACTTACCCATTGTTGAGCCTTGACTCATCAAGGGAATGGATGCCGGCACCTGGCCAAAGTTTGTAAGTGGTGCCATTCCCACGCATTCACAACCTGGCCAAGCGCCGAACTATGATTGCTTGCGCCTCCAGGCCCGGCTATATATTGTAAATAAGATATATGATATTCATCACTTTGAACGTCCTTAAACGACGTCAACAGGGGTGTTCTATGACTGATGACTCCGGCGCAGGCCACGAAACGAAACGAAAGAGAAAGGAGAAGTGAAGGCAAACCGAGTTCCGTAATCCTCAGCCGCCCTGTGTTCCCTCTTTTTGGTGTATCGCTTTCAGCTTCTTCTCCGTCTTCATGAATTCTCGGATGCCGACAGGGACATCGTTGTACAGCTTGTCGTCCCACATGTCTTTGGCGATCTTGGGGTCCTTGGGCACCCAGTTGGTCTCGGAACCGCCGCCGTCGTCGTCCATGCTCACCGAATCGCTCACACGCTTTTGCTGGCGCAACTTCAGTTGCGCCTCCGTGTTGGCCGCCGACCAATCTTCCATCTCCTCCCTGTACCGTTCCCACACGCAGTCGACGCACCCGCTCATGCAGCAGTTATCCGGCTCCTCGGGCCGCGGGGGCACGCGCACGCCGGCTATCACGGTGCTCTTCTGGCGCAGCTCCTCGAGACGCTGCTTGCGCGCGGCGGGGCCGGCAAGAGGGGAGCCAAAGACGATGGCAGCCCTTTCAGCCGCGCTTTTAGGCGGCGGTGTTGTCGGCACCGGCTGTGCGGATTGGGCTTCAGCAACGGGTTTCGGGGTTGGGTCTGGGGAGGGAGGCGACGTCTTACGGCCTTGCTCCTGCTTGTGAACGGAGGAAGAGGGGGGCTCCTCCGGCTTCACCTCTGGAATAGGTTGGGGGTCGTTGAGGATCGCCTCGTAGTATGCGCCCAGCGGGTGGGCTTGAGTCTTGGAGGGCTCAATGGGAGCAGGGCCAGTTTGCGACTGGCTGGTGATAAAGGCACTGCGAGGCACGCGGCCAACGCGCGGCACGAGAGGCCGGAGGCGGGGCAGCAATCTGGCGGGAGCGGACATCTTGAATGGTGTTCTGTAGGTGGCGGTCCAATTTCAGGTACTGAGAGCTGGGTATTGGACCTTTTGTTGAGGGAGGGTTGAGTGAGGCAAGCCTGCGATCACTAAAGAGAGAAGAGAAACCCGGGCAATTGGAATGTGGTCATAGCCGCGGACGTCATCGGCCCAAAACCTTTGCTTATGTAACTGTGGACGGTAAAGTATCACGTGCCTTCGTGTTGTTGCTCTTGAGCAGAACGACGAAGGAAGCAGAGGCGCCAAACAGCCCGGGAAAGAAAGAAAGCGGTTCGTGTGGCGTGAAACTGGAAGATAATTTGGTAATTAAATTCACACAGTACTACTCAGTTTATCATACCGATGTCAAAGCAGGTAATATTTGGAGCTTTGTTGAAGCTTTGACAGTACCTTCCCTGTTTACTTTGATGGTTCCGCATCCACATTGGGAAGGCGGTCGGATCGCATGTATACAAATGTAGGTACACAGACGCGCTCCAACTTTAGTAGGTGCCTCTATGTACTGTAGCCTCCCAACCAGAGCGTCGCGCATCCCACCACACGTACTGGAAGCTTGAACTTGCAATCTGCTTTTGGTTGTCAACACGCCCGCGCCAGAATGATTTAATTGAGCTCACAACCGCACGAGAATATGGACGAGTCCGCGCCCAAGCGCCGGAGGGTTTCGCCACGCCTCAGCAACCAGCGCGACGGCGGCAGCGATAATAACGATTCAACCACGCCGCCCGACCCTCCCCCACCACGGAGTAGAATCCCGAGAAGGCCTTCTTTCGCGTCGCCGACGAGGGCGAGCTTAGCACGATCAAATCCAGATCTTCTGCGGCGACGAAGCAGAAGTCTGAGTCCCACCAAAGCTGGCAGCAGCAATCCGTCAACACAGACTACACAAGATGCTGCGAGAGAGGGACCAACCGCCCAAGCGGGGGGCCAGACGGAACGATTCCTAGAGAGGGGGCCTACGCGTCCGAGAAGCGACATTTCTGGCTCGACAGCTGTCGAATCCCAAAACTTGGGCTCTCCTGCACGAAGAATCCCGGGATCCAGGCTTAGCGGTGCACTGGCGACTAGACCGCGCCGGTCGGGCGGCCTCCCGAATCCCAGGCCACTCCCCGACCCCGGGCCAGAAGACGAAGAAATAAACCCGTTTGCTGGGCGCGTTCTCAACCGCACGCCGCCAACCGGTGTCATTCCCGCGCGAGCACCACCTCCCGAACCAGAGCCCGACCAGGAGCCCGAACTCCCGCCCACACCGACGCAAAAGGGACAGGACGATCCTGTGGTCACAACACCTCCCTTGGGCATCCACGATACACCTTCAAAACGGAGACGACGCATTTCTTCACCGTCTAAGAGTTCGCCACTGAAGCAGCCGCCTCTCCGCCCGCCCGAGTTCACGCAGACGACAAAAGACCCTTTCAAGAAGGCAATGCAGCGCCCTGTACGGGAGAACAGTCCAACCAAGGTTGCGCGGAAGACGCGGTCTGCCAAAGGCCCCTCAGGGACGCACGAAGCCCGGGGGATCCCCGTACCAGACCCGAACGCCGAGCTCAGGAAGACGCGAGACGCGCTACAGGCAGAGATTGCAAAGCTCGAGGCGGATTTGGAGTTCGCGACTGTAGAGAACGAGCGGGTGCGGAAGGCGCAATCTTTAAGGTTGGGTGTTCTTCAGCCGCTCTCAACGTCCCGTCGAGAGCAACTAGTCGACTTGCTGCGACGCCACCTTGTACGCCCACAAAAGGAGGTCGAGCCAGACGCAGCGCAGGGGTGGTTAGACCTAGCAATGAACCCGGCGAGTTGGCTCTCATTCGGGTCTCTCGGCCAGACTCAGGTCTTCTCTTCCACGGGGCAAGAGGAGGATCTCCCTCCCCCAACGTCTCATCACCCAGTCGTGCTGTCGGCCACTGATGAACTTCCGTACCTGCAGGCGTTTACCCCATTCGAGTTCTCAGGGGCGACAACCATGCTGCCGAGAGAAAGCGACTCGGAACCTCTGCTGCGAAAACACAGCATCGTCATCAGATCAGCACATCCAGCGGGGCTCTTCATGGCCAAGGTTGAGATGATTGTCGACACCGAAACCCTGCAGATCACGGAGCTCAGTGTGCCCCGCCTAGACCCCGCGGCCCTGGCAGAAGTCGGCCCCTTTGTCCAAAAGGTCACCCAAGGAGGCTCTAATACCCACATGAACCGAAACGTCAGTATTGTCACTTGGGCGATGGCCGAGTGGTATCGTGTTGCGATTGAGCGTGCCAACGTCTGGCACACACTGGAGAGCGAGCTCGGCGACAAGGAGAAACTGGTACAGAGCGTGGCCAAGATACGTACAAGGCGAAAGAAGCGCAGAAGAAAGGACGACGACGAAGGCGAGAGTCAAGACGCCGCCGCCGAAAAGACACACGCCGAAACCCTTTCGCGGTCGGCGTTACTGCCTCATCTTGGGAGGACCGCCTACGAGATCCCTATCCCCGATGCTGTCAAAGAGGAAACATCGTGTCTTAGGATACATTGGAGGATTGAATTCGATTGGACTGGTGAGGCGCAGAGCAAGGTTGGATTGATGATTGGTATGCCTGGGAAGTGTAAGTTTCCCCAAGGACTATCTCAGCACAAGACAAAAATGACTAATAGCACGCAGGGCATCGAGGCGATGAGCGCGGATCACTGGCCGCCGCGTCCAAGGTGTTTGAGAAACTTGTTCAGGGTAACGAAGGGCCGATGACGGCTGTACGAACTGTTGTTGCATTGTTGGCTGGCGATGCGTTGTCTTAAAGGATACCATTACGGCGTACTGCTGTTTCACGAAGGTCTATATATATCCCTATCGGGTACAGTAACGAAAGAATTTCCTAGTGGTCTCCTCAAGAGATTTTTCATTCATCCTGCCCTTGGTGTTGAATACTCTCCGTGATCGCACTTGTTGTATCTTCCCCTCCATCGCCCTGCCATCCGCGATTCCATACCAGACGGCATACCATAGTAACTTTCAGCCTCTCAGAACTCAGGGGCTTGACCATTGCCACTGCCGCCATGGCCCCAGGCGTTTCCATTGTAGCCTTCGTGACCCCAGGCGTTGCCGTTTCCTTGCTCGTTGTCGTCCCCACGCCCATCCGCCACGCTGTGTCCGTTCACGTCATGAGCAGCACCGTAAGACGTGCCGGACTTGGTACCGGGCCAGCCCGAGCCCGCCATGCCTATCGGGACGGGACCGTTGGGCCCTCCCCAGCCGCCCCCCGAACCCGCTGCTCGGGCCGCTGCCGCTGCCGCCGCCGCCGGGGATGAACCGTTCGGGTTCGGCGCCTAACGCGCCGCTATGGCGGCCATGTCCGCCGCGCCGCGCAAGGCGTCCGCGCTCGGGGGGCCGGAGGAGTAATAAAGGCCGTCGGTCCAGGTCGTCCTGCCGGCGCCGTGGGTGGTGTTGGCGGCGGCGGTGCTGCTAGTGGGAGGGCGGCTGCCGTAGCCGAAGCCCATCGCGGTGGCAGAGTTTGGGCCGTAGGTGCCTCCATATGTCGGGCCGCGGTCGGCACCGTGGCCGTAGCTGGAAGGGAAGGCGGCCGAGTAGGAGGCGCGATTGGCGGCGGCGCGGGCAGCCATATAAGACATGGCGTTGGGTGGAGAGTAGGAGTGGGCGGAAGGGCCGTCCGTGTCACTGTACGGGTTGCCGTAGCCGTAGCTGCTTGGGCTGTTTCCGTTTCCGGGCATCATGTTTGCTCGTTATACGTATAGCAGTTTGCGTGATTTGGTCTGGTGTTTTTGGTATCTGTCCGTGTAGGTCTTTTGCTTTTCTTGAATGGCGGCTGCTTGGATGGTAGTGTTTTCTTGAGTTTGATTCTCCAGTCCACTGGGGGAAATTTATATAAAATGAAACAATAGTGCTGTGGTGAATGTGAGTTGTTCTCCGTGATTATGTGTTGACGCGAGATGACCTCGAGTGGTGATTGTTTGAGTGGAAGTGGCAACTCCTGAGTTATTCACTATCAACAGCCCCCAGTCCTACTGTCTAGGCACTAAGTAAAGCAACTGGACGGAGCATTTCCGAACGCTCTGGCAGCCTTGCTTGATGAGAAGGCTTAGTTACGAGATTCCGTGCGCCTTGTTTCATTCTCAACGCCTTCTATTGAGTGGTGGCATCATAGCCTTTTCTGTATTTATGCGACAGTAAAAGACCATCATTGGGTACCTGACCTTGATTGGGACCGCCTTGGAAACGCACCTGATATGGGCCCTCATGATGTCTCTACACTGCTTTGGCTTACTCAAGCGAAGTGAGAGTTAGCTACTGCCACTGGTGCTGTGTGTAGTGCACTGATAAGATGGTGATGACTTCACTGCTTTCTAGCCTTATGGAATCCTCTACAACAGGGACGGTAACGAAACCCATCTTATAGGTTACATAACAAAGCGTTACTACTTCTATTCCTTGAAGTGTCAGCATGCGGCGTTGTCCTCTGGCGACATGATGCGATCATTATTCAAGGAACTCACATGTACCTCGACCACTTCCTAGAATGGAGTTATACGCATACCCTATCATGAGATATTAGTCGAGCAGGGGGTTTAAGCAACCTTGCTATCAGGTCTCAACCGGCCATATGCATACATACTTTAATTTCAGGGCAAGGCAGACAAGTTGTAGAGTTGCCCCTTTTCTTCCTGGCAACGTCATACTGCGTCCCCCCTCTATTGGCACGCTTGGGTTCAAAATCTCAAAAAGAATTGCCCATTGCACATTATCTTTACGTCTTAATAAGCTACAGGAACCAACGGAAGTTGGGGCTCTTTGGGCCATCACCCAACTTAGAGGTCGGCACTTGGCTGGCAGTAAGGTCTACACCCTGAGCACGGTTCCTCCTTCTATTATCCCAAACCATGTAGAATCCCAAGGCGAGTGCACACAGGGCGCCAGTTACCCCAAAAGAAGCGGTTGTAATCAGTGCGGGTGCATACTTTGGAGCATCGTGTTTGCGGAAGATGTTGCTGCTCACGAGTCCCATGAGGTTGGCCAACGGGACACCGATCGATGTCAGAAGCACACCTAAAGTGTCAGCATTAGTAGCCATTCACTATTTAGAAGGCGGCCCCGAGATGGAAGACGTACGTTGGTTTTCGTTGACGACGTTGTTGTTATACCACGTCGATAAGAGCACACTCGGCGCCGACGTGCCCCAGGTCATCATGAAGCATGCATAGTACGCAAGATTGATCTGCTTTTCGACGTCGTCGATGGCTGCGTAAATGATGAAACCGGTGAAGCTCAGCATGAAGCCGAGCGCGATGAATGGAAACCGGAGCCGGCGCCAGTCAGAAAGAAAGGCGAGGATAAGGAGCATTGCAGCCCCGCTGACATTAGGGGCCACGGTGTAGAGGTTCGTCTTGATGGTGCTGTATCCTAGGCGCTGAACGATCTGAGGCATAAAGAGGCTGACGCTCTGGAGGGGGACTCCCAGGCATATCTCAATAGCCAGAAACCCATACTATAATTAATCAGCTCTCTCGGGTTCCGATTCTGAGGCTCATGGGTCAAGGACCCGCCCGCTATATGTAAGCCCCGAATAGGCGCGTGGAGCATGCTTACCGTCGTCGGATTCTTGAAAACCTTGGCCGCCTCTCGAATTATCATCTTCTCTCCGACCACGGAGGAACTATCGACTCTGATGCGATGGAGAGCCAGCTCTTTCTCCTCAGCCGTAAGGAAGTTTGCCTCGGCAGCACTCTTGGGGAGGTACCAGAACGCGAACCCAGCGAACAGGATAGTCGCACTTGCCTCCACGATAAAAAGAACTCTCCATTGATACATGTTAGTGTTGATTTGAAATACTGCAAACGCCAACAAACCCGAGAAGGCGTTGGCCTGTCAAAAGTTAGCGTTCAGCAACCTGAAAACGCGGAAATATGGGCGGCCCTACAATGTTCGATGCTGCGTAGAAGATGGCCAGGCGGCGTGCCAGCTCACCGCGGCGGTAAAAAGTGGTCAGGTAGTAGATGACGAGCGGGAAAAAGGCGGACTCGGCCATGCCCAAGAACCACCGCAAGGCGAAGACGCCACCGAAGTTCTGGGCCGCGGCCATGAGCATTGTCATGGTGCCGAAGCCGAACATGAGGATCGGGAGCACGATGGCGGGTCCGAACTTCTTGCCGACGAGGGCCACGAAGGGCGCCGCCGCCACGTAGGGCACGAAGAAAATGCTGACGATGAGGTTGTATTGGCCATCCTTGAAGTTGAGATCGGTGCTCAGGCCGTCCGTCTCGGCGTTACCTAGGTTTCCCTTGTCGAGAGCGTTGAAAAGGTCTGAGAGGATGCGTCAGCGGACTGGATCCTGCTGAGCGAAGGGGCAGGGTGAGCTGGTCGGGAGTCTGAAAGGCTTACACATTATAGCCAGGACGGGCAAGATACGAAAGTCCAACTTCTTGCACAGGCGTCGTTCAGCGGCTTTATCAATGACCTGAACTACGTCTTCGTCATAGTCGTGGCTTTTCGAGCTATCTCCCGCAACGGACCCATTTTGGATTGATCTCGACGGTTGAGATGTTGGCAAGATCTTGTTGTCTTTCGCGTCATCGTCCATTGTGAGTTTCGGGTTGCTTCTGGCCTGTATCCAGCCGAGTCGAAGATGGAACAGACGAGTCCTCAACCTGTGATTGATAGATGCTATAGACTGGATGAATGTGGGATTGCGTTATCGTGGGCTGGGGACAATCGGATACATAAACTTTTTCTGGAGTCGCATGTTCTGATCAGGGCATCGCCTCCCAATCAACGTATCTCTTATCCTGGTCACACGGAATCCATGTAACTGGTTCGCGGTTCTGCTCTCGATCCTCCCTGGTGGCCAGAGATAAGGGCGATGCCGGTAGTGGGGTCAGTGACGCAGGTCATCGCAGGTACACTGAACATCCTGCTTCCCAGATATACGCTGAATCGCGATGGTCGGGACGCTAGCCTGTCTGGCGGAAAGGTCTCCCTGCCTGGGGTTCTTCGCTTCCATTATGAATCTGGGAACAATGGCCACAGACAAGAACCCCAAATCGATGGCATATCACAGGACGGGCTTAAAGACTATTGGCCAATTCATCCAATCATCCTTCCAGGCCTAATCCATTAATGCACTAGCCGTGGCCCCCTGTGGGTTTCTCTTTCGACTAGCTATCAACGAGCATCAGACCACCAGAGTACGGTTTCATTGCTCAGGCCCTGTTCTCTTGCAACTAATTCGATGTGTCCGCTTTAGCGATGGAAGGGAGGGGCTAGTATTGAGTTACGTTCTCAAGGCGTTCTCTCTTAAGGTCGCATAGGTATAGAATGATGATTAGACACAGCTGAAGAGAGCTGTGGCTATGTGCTGATGATGAGCCCCATGCGTCCTGGACTGTGGCGGGATAAGAGCCGATGCCGAAGCATAGCTGGTCTCCACATTTCTCGGCGGCCCCATGATGGTGGGGGTTGGCAATCGGGGGTCTTATTCCACCCGCAAGAAGATAATTAGTTTACCAGAGATGATGCCGTGGGGGTCAGATTTACGCAGAGCGAAGTGCTCCATGTAGAGTGGTAGCCGACCTCGGCCCAGTACGTTGGGGGTTTGTTGAAGATAACGATGGGCCTTCCAGGTCTTATTGGAATGCCGCGATAGGTGTCCTACCGAGAGAGTGCGGGGTTGATAGGACGATACCACAACTCTCCGCGGACAGTGATATCATCCGAGAACGGAGAGCTGGACAGCGCCCAAGCTTCTCAAGGCTTCAACGTACTTGTTAGGTTTTCTATCTCATTTCAGTTTTTTGTGAAGCAGAGTCTAAAATACATGCATTTTATCCAAGAACATCACACATTTTCCACTCACTACAAGCGCCAACGTCCACTACCGTCATCATGTCCTCCAAGACCCCCGTCCTTACCGATAAGGCCCCCAAGCCCCTGCCTGGTATCTACAGCCAAGCTATCATCGCCAATGGCATGGTCTTCTGCTCCGGCGCTGTTCCCATGGACCCAGTCACCATGAAAATTATTGACGGCGACATCCAAGCTCACACGGTATGTGCATAGTTCTGCGCCGCCAGACCGCGCAGAACCCAGCTGACAAAGGGTGCAGCACCAATGCATCAAGAACCTGACCGCAATTCTTGAAGGCGCCGGTACCACTATTGACAAGGTTGTCAAGGTGAACGTCTTCCTCGCCAACATGGATGACTTTGCCGCCATGAACGAGATTTACTGCCAATACTGGGGCGATGTCAAGCCGTCACGAACGTAGGTTTAACCCGACCACGACTTCGTTCCACCTACCGACAATGAGACTGACCGAATTAGTTGCGTCGCCGTCAAGACTCTCCCTTTGAACGTGGATGTTGAGATTGAGTGCATAGCAGTGTTGTAAAAGTAAGCATGACGTGCCAAACCGGAAAATATTGAATTAAACACATGGAGCAATAAACTGCAAGAGCTGTGATCCCTGTGAAATCCGAGATTAGCTGTAAAACCATTGTTTTCGAAATAAACTATTGTGCTACCGTCCACCAAAGCGATATTGAATCCTCTGTCTTGGCCCCTGTCAAACAGCGGGTATTACTTTCAAGCCGATAGAACCGGCCAGATGTATATTCTATGGCCGCCGTCTAGAGCAATTCCAATAGCTTATTGCAAAACAGAGTGATAGCTTGTCTCCCATCTTCAAGTGCCTCATCCATGGCAATAAAAGGATGAGGTTGTCCCTTCATGATATGTACGTCAACCTGGACCCCGGCGTCTTGGAGCTTCTTCCCAAGAGCTTCTCCTTCGCTTCGCAAAACATCGAGCTCACCTAAAACGAGCACTGCGGGAGGAAGCTTCGACCAATCACCTTTCCAGAGCAGCGGGCTCGCCTCAGGATGTTGCCACGTTTCTTTGACGGGCAGGTAATGGAAGCGATACCACATCATCTTTTCTGCGGGAAGAGCGGGCGTAAACTCGTTCTCCTTCCATGATGTGTGTTCTGGGTTCTGTGAGTCAGCTGTTGCGGTATTGTCTGCAACGGGGACTGAAAGCAGCTGAACGGCGATTGGCGGGATGTCTGATCGCTGGGTTGCCCTCTGACACATCACGGCCGTGAGATTTCCGCCGGCGGAGGAGCCGCCGATGGCGATCCGGGATGCATTAAGCTTGAGTCTGTCAATGCCGATGGAGATGGCCCAGAGCAGAGATTCCCAGCAGTCATCGACTGCTGCAGGGAAAGGGTCTTCTGGTGCAAGACTTGGTGCCGTTAGTTCAAGGTTCATTGGCCGGCAAATGGTAGACATACCGATAATCGACACAAATCACAACGCACTTGGCTCGGTTGCAGAGATGCGTTGCAATCACGTTCTCCGTGTCAATATTTCCTAGAACCCATCCACCACCATGGAACCAGAATGCCAACGGCCATCCTTTAGTCGGCCGCTCGCCCAGAGGTGTAAAAGCTCGAATCGAGATATCTGGTCCGCTCGTTTCTTTTCTCTGAATAGTGATGTCCTCGGCGCTTGCAACCTCCAGCTTTGGACCAGCACCCGGAATCAGAGTGCCGCTGGCTCGGGACGCCGAGATGGGTTGGCGATGAACGACTTGCTTGTCAAAGACGTGTTTGTTGTAAAATTCTTTGTATTCCGGGTTGATGCGGTCGATAACTGATTGATGCAGGGGATACGGCGGTTCGGACATTTTGAAAGTACTGGTGGCCGCAGTAATAGGGGTGTTAATTTAGATGTCCAATCGGTTGGTACGAAGTGGTGTGTAGCGGCTCGGTTGGACCCGTTGAACAAGCTGCCTGATTCTCAGGCTTGCCACAAGTGCTTTAAAGCTAGGACGAGCCAGCTTGTGTTTGATTCGGGAAACAGTCCGGATCACCGAAGAACGGAGGACGGCAGTGACATCGATACATGGCCGGTCCTACGTCTTGCATGTACCTACAGCGACCCCCACCTAGGACCCTCGTTCCCAACACTTCGGCATTGGCATAGGATAACAAGGTCTAGTGGCTATCTGGTATGTGGAGCTCTCACAGTTACCAGCCCCGCAGTGCCGTGCCATCTGATACCGCAGCAAAGTTGCCAACCCCGCAGTGCCTTTGTAACGTTCAACTTACAGTTGCAATCTTTTTATAACCCAACCAAGATAGAGTTGACAGGAAGCCCGGCAGTCTATGGAGCTGGAGGATATGCACATAAGAGGCAGGTATACTCCTCGGTTTGGTTATGTTCTAACGAGGCGTTAAAGATTATGACTGTACATCGGCATCGTCTGAGCTGTGGTTTTTAATGAGGACAGTCACACAGTCAGCATGTCAACAGATGGCAAGATGGCGAGATGATAAATAAGGTAGACTGACATTAAGTTTATAGTACGTCTATAGTATTTCTTCTTAAACCTTATACTGTGTCGAGCATTAAGCATGGTACTTTTGCTATGTTTGTATAATTGTGTTTGGTAGATGTTGTGCTTCTATGCGACACTAACAAGGACTGCCCTGAAAACATACATTGGTGATATTCATCAACGCTAATACTACGTACAGTGCAGGTTTCTCGCCAATGAAGCCAGCAAGCTAGTCTGAGCTAGTAATTTTTACTCACGCTTAGGTTTTCTCTTTTTCTTCTTTTTCTTCACCAGGAAAATTATTGTTACTATACTTTACTCGTTCAGACTCTGGGGGTTAAAATGCTGACGGTTGCCATAGGGCACTATGCTTCTAAACCATAATAATAGAAGTCGATGATGCATCAACAACAGTGAGGGGGCCGGGGGTAGTCATGCTCTTCCCCATTGAGACCAATTGTGCTTCGAGACCACATGGCATGCCACTTTGCTTAGAATGGGAGGTCTATCGTACAAGTTGAGAAAACGAGGAAGGACAAGAGTGCTTCCAAGTTCGGGCACGTCCAACAGACAAACTTGATAAGGCCAACAAGTTGTATGTAATTCGCATAAAAATCCGATTGATCTCTGGAACGATCTTATACGCTGGGTACAAAGTCTTCAATGCCCATAATATACCGCACAGTAAGTCCCCCTCAGACGGAATCACAGCACAGCCGGTACTTTCGATAGGTACTTAAAGAGAGTACAGATATAAGTTAGACCATGCAGTCCACATTACTATAATCCCGTAGACAAAGAAGCGTTGCATACATCGAGGAATCATAGTCCGAGAAAACCGTCTTATTGATGGAGCTTAGCCTTTGGCGCGGAACTCAATCATCGCTTTAAAGGCAAGTTCAGGAAAACCGTGGGAGCATGGTGCCTTATCTATCGTGAAGGTTGTCATAAGGTAGGGTGGGAGATACAACACGGGTTCGCTTGCCATATCAAACAAGGGAAACCTGTGTTACCCATGGAGGGTCTGTGCGACTCAGTCGAAAGCTTGTTCAGATCTCTACGAGATTGAAGCCCCTGGTGCTGAGGACTAGGGCTGCTTCATCGCGAGATACCAGGATGTTGAGTCCACCTTTCTAGCTTACCCATGCAAAGCCATCCCGCCCTGATAGGTTCTGAGGTACCCAGCTGCGGGACGAAGCTGAAATGTCCATCCCACGTGTCGCCGTAGAGACTTGCTGACTGGCCAGGAACGACTCACGTTCAGTCTGAATACTTCGTGTGGTCCAACAAACGGGGAATGTCCTGACGGTACTGAATGAGCAAATGATAGAATGGATTTTCTGCGTCGTTGCAGCAGCCCTTGGGCATAGATAGATTATCTGGTGCGCACCCTCACTCCCTTGCGTCTCGATTCGCAACGCTCGTCATTTGTTGGCGCTCACTGGCTGACTTGTTGCACGATGGACCATTTTCCGTCGGTAATGGATCGCTTGCGCCACGTTCCGAATGAAGAGAATATTCAACTTTTTCTCCGTAATCTGCCTCCCCTCAATGCCTCGAACGTCTTGAAAGGTTTTGGTCTTGCGGTGAGTCTAGCCAGTACAGGCCAAGGCAACAGACTAATTTTGGCTTGTCTAGATTCTTGGATACATCTTCTTGGTCCGAATCGTTTACAACCTCTATTTCCATCCCCTGCGCAACTTCCCTGGCCCGAAACTATGGGCGATCTCGCGAATTCCGTGGCACTACGCCAACCTCAAAGGACGAATCACTTGGCAAATTCGCGATCTCCACGATCAATACGGTCCGGTTGTACGCATCGCGCCAGATGAGCTGTCTTACACCACATCGACGGCGTGGAAGAAGATCTACGGCCAGCGCAAACCCGAGTTCCCGAAGGCCCTGGATGGACGCGGCATCGCACCGCCCAGCATTGGTGGTCGCAGGAGTCTGATGACGGAAACACAGGAACAACATTTGCGACTGCGGCGAGCGATCAATCCGGCCTTTTCGGAAAAGGCTTTGAGGGAACAGGAGCACTATCTCCAAACTCACTCGAGCAAACTCGTCAAGATTCTGAAAGAAAAGTCCAAGCAAGGCCCCGTTGACATGACGACTTGGTACAATCTCGTCGCTTTTGACATTGTTTCCGGTACATTCCTTTTCTTCCCCCTCACGAATCAATGCAAATCCCGGCATATGTTGATGAAAGTCATGCAGATTTGGCGTTTGGCGAGCCGGCTGGCTTCTTGGATAATTCAGATCAACCTTGGATTCAAGTGATTCTTCAGAGAGCGAAAGCCATCGTGTGGTTCCAGCTTGCTGTCTGGTACGGCTTCTTTCCGCTGTTGAACCTCCTCACCCCTAGATACGTCACGGAGTCGCGCAAGAACCATATCGCCTTGACCGAAGCCAAGCTCGAGAGGCGTATAAAGGCTGAGAATCCGGGAAAAGACTTTATGTCGTTCATCCTCGAGAACGAGAACGAAGCAGTCGAGAAGCTATCCAAGGTTGAACTGGTCATGCTGGCGAGCAACTTCATCGTCGCCGGAAGCGGCACGTCGGCGGGCGGTATGTCGGGTCTCACATACCTCCTGCTCCGGAACCCGGACAAGCTTGAAAAGCTCAAGAAGGAGATCCGCGACAAGTTCCAGACGAGCGAGGAGATATCGATGCAAGGGACGGCACAATGCAAGTACCTCAACGCCTGTCTCGACGAAGGCATGCGCATGTACCCGCCTACCCCAGGCTCCCTACCTCGGTTTGTGCCTGGCAAAGGAGAGATGATTGACGGCAAATGGGTGAAGGGCGGCATGGCCGTCGCCGTCAACCAGCTCTCTGCCGGCACGTCGGAGCTCAACTTCAGGCGCGCCCGAGAGTTCCATCCCGAGCGATGGCTCGATCTGCCTCCCAACTCCGAGTTTGCCGATGATGACAAGGCGGCCACCCAGCCCTTTTCCATGGGCCAAAGAGTCTGCATTGGAAGAGCGTATGTTTCCTGGCTTGCGAATCCACAATTGATACGGAGTTTACTGACGCTTGAAATACACAGAATGGCGTATGCAGAGATGCGCTTGACAATGGCCAAGATCATGTGGCATTTTGATCTCGAGTTGGCCAAGCCTGAGCTGGATTGGTGGAACAAGCAAGGGACGTACTTGGTATGGGAAAAAATACCGTTGATGATTCAACTGCGACCACGCTCTATGTAGGCAAACCATGCAGACAAGTTTGTTATTCATGGATTTGTCACGTACACGAAGATGTGTAATTCTACGCGTCTCGGATCTGTGGCAGGTCATCAAAGCTCGGAGATGGAAGCCACCGCACGACTCTCTTCAACAATTGAGAGTCAATGAAATTACTAGAAATATAGAGATACATAATGACTCCTAGCGAAGCCTCGGTCAATCTGCGCCGTATGTTTTACCTTGGCAGAATAGCTGGCGCGAGCAACCATGCTATCACGGTTTACAGTCATGGAGCAACTGTATCGGTATTAGAGGTTGCCATAATTCCAGTCACACCACGCTACAGTATTTGCATGCTCCTGGAGGCATAGAAGCGGAGTAACTTGGGTCTAGTTCGGCTTCCTTGTGCCGGGTCAAGGGGTCAACAATAACCACTGCGTGGTGTTTTCCTCAAGGAGCTGGTGTCTGCGCATGGGCAGGCCTTCACATGCCTGCGCGTTACCCCTGACTATGCTGTTCAGAAGGCGGTAATTAGCGTCTGTAGAAATGGAGTCAGAAGCTTGTCTAGCAGTCAGGGGTCGGGCTGGAAAAGCAAACTGCAGCGATTCATTCCATTGTAACATCGCTAGGTATCACAAGTGGAACCAGTAATAAGGAACCACTCGATTGGGAATCATTTGCACGTGCTCACGATATACATTGCGAGTGGTCATGGCCGATTACTAGGTACATCTCCAGCGCTTCTCATTCTTATCACCGAGACTGTGCTTAAAGCATGGTCAGTGTTTGGTGTGTTCGTGGCAGAGGTTGGGCCGAACGATGCCTACTAACTCCTCCCAGATGACAGTCTTTGACGGCACGCACTTACAGAATACCTAATCATGGCGGAAACCACAGAATCGGAGCCACAAGCTGAGGATCTTTCCCCGAAGGTCCTGTCCCTTGGAATGACGAGAACAGGTAAGTCCACATTCGGCACAACTTCACTGTTTACCGGCACTGAAACTCGCCGACCCAGGGTCCGCCTCCATCACGCAGGCTCTCACAATTCTTGGGTACAAAAACGTACACCACGGCATCCAGGCTATCGGCAACCCCAAAGACTGGGAAGTTTTCTCGCGCGCATGCGACGCGTTCTACCCAACCCTCCCGACGTACAACGGAAAGCCGTTTGGGCGGTCGGATTGGGACCAGGTGTTTGGGCAGTGTGAAGGCGTCACCGACATGGCCTCGTTCTTCGCGGTTCCGCTGGTGCACGCCTACCCCGACGCCAAGGTGATTCTGGTGGAGAGGGACGTCGAGAGCTGGTACGCCAGCATGGAGGAGGCCATCTTCGGCACGACGTGGGGCTGGCGCGCGGACCTGATCATCGACGTCTTCGGCCGCCTGATGGGCTTGGCGGGCGGCCTGACGATCCGCAAGATCATGCTGGGGTTCTACGAGGCGCGCGACGCGGGCGAGATGCGCGCCAAGGCGAGGGACAGGTACCGTCGCCACTACGCCGAGGTCCGCGCCGCGGTCGCCGGCGACCGGCTGCTAGACTACGACGTCAAGGAGGGCTGGGAGCCGCTGTGCGCGTTCCTCGGCAAGCCCGTGCCCGACGTGTCGTTCCCGCAGGCCAATAAGAGAAAGGAGCACGTCGCGCGGGTCAGGGCCAAGCAGAACTTGTTCCTCAAGGCGATGGGGAAGAAGATGCTACGGATGGTCGTACCCTGGGTTTTGGGCTCAGGCGCCGTGGCTGTCGGGATATGGGCGTTGCGCAACCAGGAACGTACGGACGTCCTTCGTGGGGATGCAAAAGCCTGGTTCCGCGTGCTCAAGTCGACTTGCAAAGACCTCAAGACTTCATTGTTGATGTATACTAGACTCAAGTGACCACCGTTGCTCCGTCATAACGTTCTCAGAGAGCGATTACATACGGCTGTCAATTTCAGATAGCCTGCGTTGAAATTGAGGGTCCTTACACGGTAGAAGCAGTTCAGAACAGACCGTGGAAAAGGTGCACTGGCACCCGACTTGCGCAACGGGCTGAGAGCGACCCATTGCTGAAGGAGCGACAATCCGAAGCCACAGTTCCGTTATGCCCGAGATTGTAAACCGAATCAATGACGTCCGAGTCTCGACTGTGACGATGTTTAGACGGCAGGGTATTTCCGGTGCATCTATGTCGACACAAAAGGGCCCCGAAATCTTCAAGTCTCGGCCTGGAAGGATGCCAGGCGCCGAGCCCATCAAGCCAGATATCCTGCCTTCTGCCCGGAGTGTCCACCCTGGACTCCCCAAACCTTGTCCATCTAATCAAATTTGTACCGGTCCGCAATTCACGCTCCCATCCTATTTGGTCTTAATCGACGTCGACACCAAGCTTCCGCAGGTCGACGACGGCCTCGTCAATCTCCGCCATCAGCTCCTTGTGGGCTTCGGGCACATCGTTGAAGGTCATGACGTTGTATCCGAGACGGGCGAGGAGATAGGATCCGAAAGAGATGAGAACCCAGAAGGGCAGCTGCAGAGGCACAAGGGTCAGTAAAGGTGGGCGCGAGGGTTGGCGGAGCCTGTTCAAGGCAAGGGGAAGGACGTACGACGGGGACAATTTCTGTCTGGACTACGGCGGGGATCGGAATGAGCTGGAGATAAAGCGCGAGGTAGAGCTACAGGCGCTGGTCAGCATAGATTCGTGGATCCATGAGATGGGTGGGATGTCGCCGGCGAGAGAGCGAGGGAGGGGTCGTACCGAGCTCACGAGGAGCGCAAGGGAGATGGTCTGCTGGGCGCGGGTCATTGTTGCTGATGGTTCGGATCGCCGAGATTGCCTGGGGAGATAATCAATGCGTTGGTTTGTTGTGTGGGAGCGATCGTGGCGTAAAAGGAGTGACTGGATGCTGTCCCTTGGTTGGAGCCAGATATTCGTAGATGGTGAAAAGGAGTCGCAGCTGTCCAAAAATCGGGAGGAAGCTTGTCTGACTAAGCCACGCCCGGACCCTCCTGCGGCCCCATGTTCCCGCAGTGTACGCCACTTTTCCGGACGCGCCCCGGCTCCGTTCCTGCCCACGCCGGGTCCCGCTCGGATGGTGTCAACCCTCTAGTCGTTCAGTTGTTCATTCATGATAGTTGTCATTGCATTGAGATACAAAAGATTTGGCCTTGGCTTGTCGGTACAACTGATATTCCGCTTCCTGATTGGCCTGGCGTTTCCTACACATTCTCTCGGTTCACGTACCTGTACAGGGACTGTGCAGTCGCACGCCAGTGTTCTTCCTGGTCCTGATTCGTTGCGGCATTCAGTAAACGTTCTAGTGGTTTGCGCCTATAGAAAGTAAACCCCAGACCCTCGCCCTCTAGGCAGGCGCTGGCAACAGCGGGAAAGTGCTGGCAGCCGGGTGCTGGCAATAGTGCTCCAGTTACGGATACACTACTACAATAACTATCTACTAACCCTTTCTGCTTTGGGCCATTTTTCAGCCAACCAAAGTGTTTACTTTTACTCTTCACTGCAATTTTAACCCCCACGCAGGCTTCGTATATCTTTTCCCTTTTCCTCTCGCCTGGTGGTCTCGGAGGCAGCCAGTCGGTTTTGGCTAGGTTAAAAAAGCAGTGAAACGCGGATACAGAAAATCCAAGATACCAGTGAGTTGGCCAACAAAACAGAATTAGAAACTTATCGTCAAGCTCCAGCATGCACAATGAGTTCGAACGGGATGCGATTTTCATTATTGACAATCGTCGCAAGGTTTCAGTTTGCCATGGAGTCTAAGTTGCTGCTGAGTGTATTGTGAAAAATTGACACAAGACGAAGCCGGCGGCGAAGAAAGTCCAATCACGCCCTGCTCTTCCAGCCACCGGCTCCCGCACGGCACTGCAGCTCAACGGCGTCAATAATATAATTCGCGCTCAAAAAGCCCCGGTCGCCGGTGCCGAAAACCCCTAGAGTGAGAGTGTTGGCGCCATTCTTCAACTCAGCGGCCGGCACGTCCCACTCGTACACATTGCCGAACCCGCGGTAGGCGCCTCGGGTCACCCCACGAGAGTCAATCAGAGTCTATAAAAGCTTCTCAGTGATTGTCAACGGGTTTCCACATCATGACACTTACCGGAGGACCGGGGTCAGGCGCCTGCCAGTTGTTGATCTGCACTTTGGGCCGTCCACCCTTGAAGGACAGCGTAGTGCCCACGCGCAGAGTTACCCCCTCCAACTGGCTAGCCGCGAGATCAAAGGTAACGCTCGCGTTCCCTCCAATCTTGGAGAATAACGCCATCGGGAAGTCCTTCGCTTGTGACTTGCCCACAGTGAACGCACCCCCCCAAGTCGCCATACGAACATCAGACGGGTGCATCCGAGTAATCTTGTCACCGTTCTTCAGTTCGAACGGCTGTCCGTCAAACTCGCCGATTCGCCAGATGACCGACGGGCTTGTTTCTGTTGACTCGATATTCTGCGTAACTTTGCCGCCGGCAGTAACGGTGACGGTGTCGTTGCCGACGAGAAATTCGTTGCGATACAACCTCATCGTATATGTTCCTGGTTTCATGAGCGGAGATTCAAATTTTCCAGCTGACGCCTTGGTCCAGTACTGGGCGTCCTTGTTGAACCAATGAATAACTGTCTCGCAATTGCCCGGCACGCCACTCGCAGTGCCACAGACGCTTCCTCGTCCACTGTTCGGTACATATCCCTCTATCCCCAAAGAGTCGAAGAAGGTCGTGTCAAGATCGCTCGATGGCTGTTGACCGTTGCTTTCTAACTATCAGCACACCTGTGAGGTTTCCTCGGCGGGGTCCTTACGTGAACTGCATAGCGTATGGGCCCAAGAGGCCAAATCGCCAAGGCTCCGTTCTGACGTGCCCGCTATTCATATACCAGTACAGTTCCTGGTCTTCCGTGCTCTGGGAGTTGACGTCTCTCATGAACGGACCTCCGGCGGAGTGTTCATATGCGTTGCCGGGCATGATCATCCAGACGCCGACGCCCTACAGAGGTTGGCGTTAGCCAGCACTCGGCTAAGAAACCATGACAATTACTCACGTTACCCGTCACGCCATGGACCTTGTCCTCGATGAACCGATCGGACGTGTACATCTTGCACCTAGTCGTGCCATCCGGGCACTTGAAGGTATCTTTACCCTCGATTGCCACGCAGCCATCGAGGTTGGCAACATCTCCATGCACTCCAGTCGGTACACGCGAGCGCTGAAGCCGTGCAAGCCATCGAAGCTCACCTGGATCAATCTCGCCCGTGATGTGAGTCGCCATATAGACTGTCGGATCACCTGGCTTTGCCACGTAGTAGTGCGTGAGAGGTTGTGATCCGGCTTTGACGGTGATTTTGATGATTCCGTTGAGGGTTTCGGCCGTGACGGCGGAAGTTCCTAAGCCAGAGTTGATCTGCGACATCTTTGTCGTTGCCTGGTATTGGACACCATTATAAAGAAGGCTGATGATGTCGCCATTCGATCTGCTCCTACCGTCAGCATTGCTGCCATTTGTGTTATGCACGCAGAGTGCAGTGGCGTTCTAGTTCGGGAACTGACCGATTCACTTCAAAGACAAGACCACCATTGGTATCGACTTTGTACGACGAGTCCGTCTCGACAAGCCCAAAAGCAGCATATGCTGTCTTCCACAAAAGACTTAGGCAGACTACGAGGCCAAAGAGATGCATCTTGTCGACGACTGTAGGGATATTTCAGATGAAACAAATGAGCAAAACACTCCGCAATCGAAGGGCTTTGCCAACCGATATAACTTTCAACTCCTTTGGATAATAAACTGTCTTCCAGGAGCGACTACCCTGGCGGTGTTAGTCATCCTCCCATCTTCTTTTCGCCATCCATTCCTCGGGAGGGGGGTTGCAGTGCAGCGGTTAGTTGCCCGTAGTTGATTAGCCTAAAAGCTTGTTTGGAATAAGTGCTGAACCTACATGGTTGACCTATCTACTTTGGTAGAGTTTAGACTGTCGGTCTGTGATGCGATTGGTGGAAGCTTTCAACCCACGACTGTACCATTTATCTGCAACGGCATTCGGTAGTGAATATTTGGTAGACTTGACGAAACCGGCCGGAGTGTTACATACCAAGTGATTTTCCGCTGAGTACAAACACTGGGGCAATCTTCCACGCAGGATTTCTGGCCTATAAGAGTATTGAAGAGGTAGGCTTACAATTATGATATGGTGCATGCAGTTAAGTCAAAGTTTTTTGATTTCTGTAAAAAAATATGCCTGCTTGCTCTACTGGGTGTCAGAAAGGAGTGTACAGTATCTTTTCGTGGTGAGTGAGTGTGTCAGGAGTCCGGATCGCTTGTGACTCGTCTGAAATCAACTATTCTGTTGGAAGGACTGGATGAAGTCTTCTGCAGCACGCGTGCTGTCAATGTAAAAGGCTTGTTTTCTCTAAGTCTAGGTGGCCTAAAGCTGGCCCTTAATAGATAGATAGACCTTTTAGGCTACTGACTCATGCGTGTGGATAGTGTCACGATAACCTCAAGTATTTCCACCCACTGCTCCTGCATTGTCAGGTGTCATATCACTTGGTGTTTCATGTTCGTTCCCCTACATATAGGATTCACTTTCTGCATTGAAGGTTTCACATGATTGAGCCTTAGACCTAAATTCGTTTATGCCCTTCTGTGTGCTCTAACTCGTGACAACTGGGTTACAACTGCGGTTCCTACATATACATATATAAACAGTGATGAATTGCGAACCATCATAGATGTTTAGTGTATAAACACAGAAGAAGAGGACATACAAAACTGCCTATCTTCCCCAACATTAAAACAGATATGACTCCTAGGAATTTAATACTGTATGTATAATATAGAAGAAATGTTTAGTCCAAAACCAGTACACTCCACCACCCATGTCTACAACGGAAACACCGACTAACCGCACAATCCGCACGGTAAATGGAGGCTTGCGGCCCAGGATCACCCAAAAAGCAAACACTTGGACGCTGGGGGATTCGAACCCCCGACCTTTCACAGTCCCCTTCCAATATTTCTGAAGCTCTCATGAAAGCTCAGTGGAAAATGCGAAGCGAAAATCATACCCCTAGACCAAGCGCCCGATGATTGGATAATGAAGCTATCCACATTGCGCAATAAGAAAATTCTCCAATTGTGTCGTCCTGTGTCTGTGTATGACCCACCTTAGAATCCTCAGTCAGCAGTCAAACCCCAACACAGATGGACAATAGACTGTGACTGGACCACTCAATTGATATCCTAACGAGCCTAGCTGTAGAAATAATGAGCATGCTTTTAACTACACAAATCACTCTATTATCAGAGACCACGGACAAGAGTCTGCGACAGCCCCGGGGCGCGGTGGGCCAGACGAGTCAAGTAGGCAGGGGCCCTGATAAGTCTCTAACCTACCCACCTAGGGCGCAGGGCTACCATATAATCGCTTTCCGAAGTTTGACATCTGTGAAATGAGAAACTCATTTCCTAATTAAGTCGGGAAGGCGACTTCTTCAAATTGCGCTGGGAGGGTCCCCCTTGCCGAAGCACGCAAGCTGAGACACTCACTTTGGTCCAGAAGACCCTTGAAGCACGGCATCTTTCGCCGAGACACTTTCAGGGCCCCAAAACTTGGACTACATCGGAGAATCGAGTGCTCCGGATTCAATAACGACAACCTAGGCTGTTTCCAGAATGAGAAAGCTCTGCGGTTTTTAGGAAGAACGTGCATTTTTATGAATACAACATGCTAATTTGACACGCTTTGAATTAAGCCTGATACTTTTGATTTGGGTTCCCTTAGAGTGCTATTTTAACCCATTGAATGATTTAAAGACCCCGTAGTTTCAGCTTCTTAGACCAGACACGAGGAGACTCACTATATCCAGCTATTGGAAGGTGTACCACATCTACTGATGTCCTTTCGACCCCAATGCGATGAAGAGCAAGAAGTACGTGGGCTTAGGAGGAAGTACAGCTGTTCACTCATTAGCTGCGGTGATGCCACTGATCCGCCTGTTCTCTTGATGAAGTTTTTGACGCAGTAGGTTTGTGCCCCTGGGACGATACCTTGACATGAGGCTATTGGTGGTCTTCGGAAAGCGATAGAGCGCTCAGCTAATCAAGTGTTTCTTTGTTGGAGACAAGTATACCACATCGAGTTCAATATATCTATACACAACTACAGAAGACCAGATGCCGGTCTAGATGGAAATATGATCCAGAAGCTAGACACCTTACTGTCAAGCTCGATGCCCGCCGAGAGGCATGCTGACACACAATGACCTTCAGCACATGTGATGGATGGTTGCCTAGACGTTGATGCCTGGTCTGGTATCATTTGGTCTTACCCCATAAGTACAGTGTTAAAAGTTACTTTTTACCTTCCCCTATGATCTGCAGTTCACTATATACAATAGCTATTGGCGTAAGCAGTTTCAAGATAGTCTGTCTTGAAGGAATGAAAGGCAAATGACTTTCGTATCATTTATAACGCTGCAAAAGCCTTTGGAATGGTGCGAGTATAAAAGGTCTACGGAACGCTATGATAAAGATAGAAGAAAAGAACAATCAGAACCGGCGTGCGCTCTCTACTGAAAGCTTTTGCTCCACCAAATGGTCGCCAAATAGTCAACCATTACCAGGGAAGGCGAATGCGGTCATTCCTCCCCCGCCACGAACAAACCATACTTTTAGTCCACTCCCACGTGTGAATAGCCACACTCATCGTTCCGAACATAAATAAGGGTATCAAGGAATTAGTTAACATGTACAAAAGACCACCAGACTGCTTGACAATATCAAACAGCTCGCCTCGCATGATACGCAGTGACTCCTCCTCGTTCTTCCATGGGCCCACCAAGCGGAATTTAGCGTTGAAATTGCTGCCCATGGCCCATGTGTATGCGACCCTGAAGCCTTTAGAAAAGACGTAACTGAGTCGGGGAGCAGAGCCGATGTCGAGAGCCAGCTGGTACACGTAGCTCTCATGATCAACGCCGCGCTTCTCGGCCCAGGGATCACGGCCGCAGCGAGGATGTAGCTTCCAGTCTATGTCGTATCCAGGCAGGGCGTTCGGGTCGAGGGGTTCAGAACTCGGCGAATATGTGAGGCCCGGGACGTTGGGATATCTGGACTGAAGGAGGCGAAGGATCCAGAATTGGGTTTGCATCTCAGCCAGTGGTGGAATGGCGCCTTGAAATGATATTAGTAACCAGCAAAGCAAGACTTTGACCGGGGAAAGTTACCCAAATTCGGCCTCACAAACCCGATGAAGCCGACAGAAACGTCATTAGAGTGGTAAATGGCTCGGACATCTGCCGAGTCCGGTGTACCATAACTCTCATCCAGAAATGGGAAGCGGCGGGTGTATCCTGTCGCAAACAGAACCACATCCGGTTTCACAACCATCTGCTTCATCTTCTCGGATTCAGGCCTTCCAGTGTTACGGAAGTGCATAACCCCGTCGTCGTCGACGTACTCGGGCCAGGGAGCGACATCAATGTACCGACCCTTGGTATCGATGTCGAACTCCTTGATGTAGAAGAAGAACCGACGGATTCGCTCCATGGTGGAAAGCGGACGGCGCCAAGGTGCAGAGATATAAGGGACTGCTCGGGTAGATTTCGCAGGGAAGACTGTAGTCATTCGTCAGCTGGCTCCTGCATGTGTTGGTCCGGGGATGCATACAGTGATCAATGTGCATCCTCTCCCGAGGCATTCCCCCGATAAGTTGGTCCCAACCAACAGCCGCTCCGCCGATTAGCGAAAAAGTGACGTCGATCTGTTGGTTGTAGAAATCCCAGAGCATTTGACTCGACTGCAGCTTCGGGGGCACATATGCAGTGTCGAACAAGCTTGCAATTGAGCAGTCAACAGGTTTCTCCTTGAGATTCCCTCCCCTTCCCCAGAACCCGAACATTACAGGAGCCGGCGCAGTCTACATCATTTAGTGCTTGATCAGTGATACCACCGGTTGGAAGCGAGCGTACCTTTGGTGCCACCACAAAGCCGTCCCTGTGACACATGACAACGTGCTTCACGCTCTCGGTTGTGGCAGCAAGCTGTCCGAGGTCCTGTCCGGTCTCTCCGGTGCCAACAATGACAACTGTCGGGTTCGCACTTTTGATATCCCGCAGCTGGTCTCGGGACTTGAATTCCGATGAATGAAGCACTTTGGGGATTTTATCGAGGCCATTGATAGGTGGGATCCTCGGTTCGACGTTCAGCCCGGAGCAGACGGCGACGGCATCGCACGCGTAGTCCAAGGTGGTGCCATCTGAGCGAGTAACGGTGACGATGTGGCCTCCATCTTCAGCTCGACGAACGCGAGTGACTTTGGAAGAACATTCGATGTGAGGCCGCAGCTCGAAGCGGTCACAGTACTCGTTGAGATACTGTACATAAACCTCGGGGGTGACGTAATCAGGGGCGTCTCGGGGGAGACGGTGATCGGAGAAGGCAGTGAGATATTTAGACGATACGAGCTATAGCCGTATCGTAAGCTTCACCCATCCATCAATCAAGAGTAGCGATCCCTTCGGGCGGTGTCACGATGCCCGAATGCGAAAACTTACCTCGGCATCCTCGTAGACTCGATATTTGAAAGTGCCTCCAATATCTTCTTCAGCCTCAAAGACACGAATCTCGACGGGCTCAATGGCAAAGTACAGGTGCGCCCACTTAAGGTACCTAGCCGTCGCCAGACCCGCCGGTCCGGCACCAACCACGGCGACTTTAAGCGGCATGGTAGTTAGCCAGCGCGCGGGCGGCCGGAACCTCCAAGCTGCCTTCTGTTCCAGGGTCCTCCGATGTTGTAATAGTGCACAAAAAAAAACCAGGGGAGATTGGTAGGGAGCACACACCCTCGGGCGCAATGAGGAGCTCGAAAATAAAGGTCAAATTCTGGCGCAAGGAATAGTGGGAAGCCGAGTGGTAGTAGAGGGAAAAAGTGTCCTTTGGATGAGACGACGGGGAAAACGTTTCGGTCTTATGGTTTACCTTACACTTTGAACTAGCATCTGCACAGACAACTCAATCACACCTACACTGGGGACGCCAGCGACGCTCGGCTGGCGAAGTGGCTACTCGGCGTTTCTCGTTTCCCTCCAAGAACATGACTACCGCCGTACCCTACTCTAGAACAGGCATCAACGAGGAAAGGCCCGGAGTTAACACTGGGTTAGTGGCACGATTCCAGTGCTAATACTATGTAACCGGTCTGTTGGGTGGGTCCTCGCGGCCATGTCAGTGAACCCAATGGAAAGGTTCGGTAATTGTAGACAACCTTGCCAAAAGTGCAGTAGTGCGACTTGCTATGCTGCTAGTACCACGCAACTACAAGGAATGTCCTTGTTCTCGTCATGACATCCCAAGACACAAGCGGGGTCAGTAATATCTCCAGCGGGGGCATTATTGCTGTATTACTGTGGGGATATCGGCTCTCAGTCATTGGTTGCACTTGATTGGTTCAGGATGTCGTTTCCTTCTGTTCCGGCAGATGATGTGGGAACTTATCAACAGCTGGAACCTTGCAGCTGGTACTCAAATCCGCTACAGAGTTGCATACTTACGGCTCCGGTCTGAGATATACAGCAGGGTATGAATAACACTGCACCATCGGAATGGGCAGTTCGTCTCATTTGCAATTAGAGCTTGGTGGCATTAGGTCTGGGCCCGGCGTCGAAAGCGGGTCAAGTCAAGGCACAAAGGCAACCGCCACAAGGCGTCGCGCCGTGGTGTTCTAGAGACCCAAGACAAAGCACAGCGGCAAGCCCGGTGTTCTCGGCCGGCCATGCCCGCCCAGTCGAGCTAAGAAGCAATTGGTCGAACTTGGGTGCCACCCGCACCGGCTCAAAGTCAGTGACTAACTGATGGCTGTCAACTCGAGTACTGGGGTCACTGGCGTCGTGGATGCATACACTAGGTAATGAAGAAGAACCAATGCATATCTGTCACATCTCTGCGTTCATGTCAGATTTATAATCAATATTGACCGCCACCTCAGCTCCCTAAAACCTGCTCTATCAACAGATCTTTTTGTTTTAACCTTATTTGTTTTCTTTTTGCAACCATCGTCACAGTGGAAAATGGATCCAATTGTTTCCCAACCGTCACAATTCTTGGTGTCGAAGCATGAGTCGCTTTCGTTTGTTTAGTTACGCCCCCTACCTACCTTATGTCACACCCACTCCCGTTTTCGCGTGCTGCACTCGTCCGTCTATTCGATGTTACGACAGGATTAGTTGTTGTCAAACAAACCTCTCGCTTGATTTTATCGACTTCTCACTAAAAACTCTCTTTTCCTCTATTAGCAGATTAGTTCTTGTGGGCCCGTATTCGTTGATAACGAGAAAGTTCAACCACAGCGTATAGCGTGCCTGCAGGCATATCGTTTCCAGTCAGCCTAAATCGAATATTGACTTGGCTAAATGATATCAACTGTTATGCTCAAGAGCTAGAGTAACGCAAGTCTCACCTATCGTGATTGCATGCCATGGCCTTGATCTGAAAACCAGTGCTTTTGGCCAAGAAGCAAGACCAAACACCTTACCAAACGTATTGGGAATCTCAACGGCTGCAACAAAAGTTCCCAGTTGTTGATTTTCCGGAGGAGTGGTAGAATTGCGGCACTGTCGAGAGCCAATCCCAGCGTGACACAATCGCCGAAAGAGGCAATTCCTGCATGGGTGACAAAGCGGGCGCGCCCACGGTCGTAGAGTACAATATTGATGTATTGAGTATTGAGCATGATACTTGTACTGCCATTTTCCTAACTGTGTTACTATTGTTGTGTACCTGTGAGACCTCAAGAGGAATCGTCTTGATAACGTACCACAGTACCTAAATACGGATCAGACATTGACATTTAGCTTCTCTGGTATCAGAGATGCTTTAGAAAACATCGGTCGTCCCTACAGTACGCCCAGTTACGAAAAAGTAAACGAGAATTCCAAAGACCGCCAAGAGACAATCATACAGTCCCAGGAAAGCCCGCCGTCACATCTATGACATGTTGAACCCCACCAATGTCAGGTAATGGCACTGGGCTGTTGCGGCCTTCACCTCAGCTGAAATGAGGAAGAATGGATAAAGTCTGAGCTGGCCCTGGATCAACTACATTGGGCCTTGTCGTTGCATTGATTGTTGGGTCGTTACTTCTCTTGTAGAATGGCATACCTGGACAACATAACGATCCATTTCTATGCCTGATTTTCAAACGTCGTAGCCAACACAACTCCAGCTGGACGCATCATTTAAATTGCCCTTGCCGTCCCATGATGCATGGCCTGGATACTTGCAGATCGGACGCTGCCTCAAGATGCCGTTACTGACAGTATCATTGGCGTACTTGGTCGCCACGAGTTCGTTAACATCATTCCCCTCTTCTACCCAAGAAACCAACGCAAGCAATACATCATGTTTTGGGTCGTTGAGACCAGGCACGGGAAACGCGTGCTGCCCATTTGCCTCCAAGAAGGACGAGTGCTCGCTGGCCCCAAAATACCACGGGGCGTCGTACACGCTCCCCGAGCAATGCTGCATGCCCGGCACAAAGAAAAGACGATAGAATTCGTCTAGATTGATGCCTTGTTCGGCCATCGCCACCCACGTCTCATCGTAGAGAACCCGGCTGGCGTCCGTGGGGATGAGACCGTCAGCGTACCCGTGGTACTGGACCAGCTTACCGCCGCGTTCATGGAAGGCTGATAGGTTAAAGTTGTTCGCGTTGACATCCCCGGGGTTGAGCCTTGCCGCCTCGACGAAAGTTGAGTAATTGAAATCGACTTTCCAGTCCCAGTTCAGATTGTCAAACAGATAGTTCTTTGCGTAGTCTGTCCCATACAAGCTCGGCTCATTGTTGGAACCGAACGAAGACGGCATCTGCACCTCCGATCCAAGGCCGAAGTTGGGGTAAATGTAAGTCAGGTTATTGACATTTGCATCCAGCTGGATCAGGGGCAGATACAACTGCTTCAGCGTTGCCACTTGCGGCGCTGTCAGACATGCCGACCGATTCACTGGGCTAGGTGTGCAGAGCAACTTCTCCGGTCGGAAGTTGCAATACTTAGGATCCATAATTATACCGTCAGCGACGCCATCAGAACTATCGCACTGCCTCAAGACCTCCTGGCCAATGACCTCGAACATGGCCGTCGGGAGGTACCCAGGCCCGTCCTCCGGGAGGTTAATGGCGCCGACTTTGAGCTGCCACAACTGCTGGCTCGTAGACATCCACGCTGGAGCACCAGCGAGAATACCGTCAAAGTCTTCTGGATGGTCCTGCGCTGATTTGACACCTTGACGTCCTCCCGTCGAGCAGCCAGAATAGTAGGACTTGTTCGCCGCTTTTCCGTAGTACCCCGCCACAATTGTCTTGGCCAGAACAGTTGAGCCGTGGAGACTGCGGCCAGCCCAATCAGCTTTTGTTTCTGGGTTGTTGAGCGCCCAGCTCATGTCCTGAGATGTCGAGTTATGGCCAGTCGAAGTTGAGATGGTTGCAAAGCCGTACTTGGCGCCAGTACCCATTGCGTACCAGTTGATGCCCCCAGAGAAGCCCCCGTTACCAACGGCGAGGAAGCGCTTGTTCCACTCATCGGGGAGGAAGATTCCAAATGTATACGACGAAGTTGGCGAAGATGTGATGTTGATAGTTGCTACACAGAGCGAGGGCAGATAAGTTGCGTTCAGGGGGTATGCCGCATTTCCTGCCTCACCGAAACTGCCATTGCTGCTGATCGGGTGAGCCATCAAGACCTCTGCCTTGTCGTCTTCCGCGAGGAATTCATTGATGCCTTCGACTGAACAGCGAGTAGGAAGATCAGGTGAGAGACCCTGTACAGGTGTATGGATCGCCATCCAGACCATTAGGCCGAGTAGGGTTGATGGAAACAGCATGTTGACTGTCGGAAATATTTATGAACATGTGATGATTTGCTGTTGTCTCTACGGCGCAGTCCACTCCATTCGCGTCGTCCTTTAATACAGGAGGTTGTGACTGTCTCTCCGAGCGCCACCCCAGCGTCAACCCAGAACCGCCCAATCATGCCTTCTCTTGATTCCTCCATCTCTACAGTTAATTTCGTTAAACCCCGCAATGTCTGCTCGAGGCCCACAGGGAATGCTGCCAACCCCGCATTCTCGCTGCTCTAACCTACTGCGGGTGAATATAGACGTGTAAGATGACTTGAATGCCAGGCAAAGCTTGATTTTGTGTGAACCCCAGGATAAACATAACTCCCGGCTGACCGACATCGGGCACCTATACAGCTTGTGATGTCATCGCAGACCCAGTGGTCATCAACAAAATGAGCCAAATTAACTAGACAAATACAAATGAAAGACATCCTCGTTTATGTCACTCAACCTTTTATTTCTCTTCAAGAAGCAAGTTTCAGCAGTGCTCCTATAAGTGAAGACCACTGCTTCCAACTTACAGCTACCCAATGGCTACTCCGAAAGAGCCGACAGGAAATGATATGGTGCAAATGGCCAAGCTTATCTTACATCTTCAAGCCTAGTCTGAATTCAGTCTTGTGCAATATGTGGTACCAAAATGAGGTTGGAGTTGAACTGGTGATTTGACATCATAGCCGATTAACAACCCGGAATTGATCCTTGATGTGGCGCTAGAATTGCGACTATAGAATCGTGTTCGTCCATTTCGGAGTCGAAGACCTCCTCGAACGTTCGGATATGACCGGGTTATCGAATAGTCTGTTGCACTCGTGTTATTGTCAACGCTTCTCCTTAGCTAATAAGTCTTTTGTGTATTCATAAAACCTGGCTGAGTCTTGTTACTTTGGTACTAATATCACCTGGAGGGTTGCACTAGAAAAGGACATTCCTTCATGTGGGTATTGATGAAGGTATTCACTGGCCCACCGAAAATTCCGATTTTTTTTTTTTTTTTAAAATATCGACCTGTAAAACACGAAACATAAGTCTTGGTCAAGACAGAGGCTACATACTTTCGGTTATAGTCATTAAAGATTGGTTGATCATGGACGATAAGCTTAAGTTTGAAATCATTTCCTGTCAGAAAGTTTGAGAATGTTAAGTCTCGACCTTCAACGAAGCGCAGATTCGCATGCTTGGTTATGCTGGTGAGCCATTCCACACTATTCCACAACTATTTGAATCCGTTTAATGAAAAAAAAAAAAAAAAAACCCCAATGTTGTATACGCTAATTGGTGTGCATTTGGGCATCTTGAAGAGGAAGAGCGCTAATCAACACATTTCCCGAAAGCGAGCAGGAGACTCAATCAGTAATCACGGCAACTTTCCCGCTGCCCAGAGCCTTGACTACCGTGTAACAGCAGATATCCTACCAACCCCCAGCGCCATTTTGAGGCGGTCGTGACGTGGAATCTAAACTGGTCATCGCACAGCTACGTGGTGGCACAACACTCAACTTGGAACGTTCTGGTCAAGATGTTGAGAACACACACGCCTATCTTCCAGCCCACGTGCACCATACGTTTCTCATCGGCCATTCTCTTTACATCTTCAGTGGCAATTCAAATTCATACTGCCGTAACAGAGTCTTCTTTTCTGTTCTTAATACGCACCTGTCCTTCACTGCAATACACGCATTGCCATTTTCGGCCATGGTGCGATTTTGTACAGCTATCATTCTTGCGGCTGCTACCGTAACTACAGCCTCTGCCCAGAATGTAGTCGGTAAGGCCTATGGTTTCGCTGCGGGTGTTACTGGTGGCGGAAATGCCGCAGCCGCCGCTCCGTCATCTGCTGAGGAGCTCTCCCAGTGGTTGTTGGATGACACTCCTCGCACGATCATTATTGACAAGAAGTATGACTTCACCGGAGAATCTGTCACTGGAAAAGGCTGTGACCGCAAGAGTTGCAGCGCTACCAAAGGTGGCCAGCTCTATCTTGGGGACCTATCCTGCGGAGGCTCCGACAACACCGGTACTACTGTTAGGTACGATGTTGCGGGTACCAAGCCCTTGATCATTGGCAGCAACAAAAGCGTTATTGGTGTTGGGGGCAAAGGTGTGCTAAATGGAAAGGGCCTTCGCATCAAGGCCGATGCTAAGAACGTCATCGTCCAAGGTCTCGAGATCACCAATCTGAACCCAGGCGTCGTCTGGGGAGGTGACGCTCCTGACCTTCAGGGTGGTAACGATGGTGTCTGGATCGACCACTGCAAGTTCTCGCTCGTCGGCCGTCAGTTTATTGTCAGCCACTACGACGGCTCCCGCGCGACCATCTCCAACAACGAGTTCGATGGCGTCACTGAGACTTCTGCCTCGTGCAATGGCAATCACTACTGGACCATGATGCTCAATGGCAAAAGTGACCGGATCACACTCGACAAGAACTACATTCACGACGTCTCTGGCCGCGCTCCAAAACTTGGGGAGGCCGGTACCTTCCAGGCCACCAACAATCTGTTCAGCAACATCAAGGGTCACACCTTTGAGCTGCACCCTGGCACTATTGCGCTCATTGAAGGTAATTATTTTGAGACTGTAGATACACCTTACAAGGGCGACGCTTTCTCCAACAGCTTCAACGTTCCCGACGCCTCTGCTGCCAGTGCTTGTGAGTCCCAGATCGGCCGTGCCTGTACCGTCAACAGCGTCGACTCAAGCAGTGGAGACTTCAAAGCTTTGTCTGGAACCAACGCTCTATCAACATTTTCCAAGCTTACCAAGTACCTTATCGAACCCATCGCTGCCTCCGGGGTTGCTGGCCTTGTCAAAAGCAGTGCTGGTCCCTCCAGTCTTGGCGCCAGCTCTGCCAACTCCCCAGCCCATGCTGCAAATGCCGAAGACACGACAGTCTGAGATTTCATCACTGAGAAGGAGCACTCAGCCATTGAAAGGCCTGCGACTGTTTAATCATCCGCTACTTAGAAGCCTGTGGCTGAGGGAAACGTTGCTCCATCCGGTGAGACTGCTCAGCAATGGAGCCAATGTGGAGGCGACAGTTGGCGCGGTTCCAATGTCTGCACTGTTGATACCGATACTCACCGATAGTCTCAGTTCTTCACGTCTGCTGTTATACGAAGCACAAGATCGCTACGCCGTTTGTAGGGTACTGTTTGCCTACAAGCTTACCTCCAAAAGCTTCACGAAGTCGGCCCCAAATCAAGCTGGTGATTTAATAGCAAATGATGCCGTTGAAATTAGGGACTACGGCGCTCCTAAGCCAAATATAGACAGCAAGTGATATAGGCAATCGAGATTTCAAAGGATAACAAATGGGCTACCGATGATTGTTTTAATACTCTTGTCAAACAGCTGTGACTCGATGCATGTATACTTTTGTCCAATTGTAGAAATAACGTTACGCATGCCTTCACTTGAGACACCTTTAGACTCCGTTAGCTGAGGCGTGATCTTCAACAGCCAATTAACTATTTGATATCTTGGAACCAATTTGCAAACTTATACCAATAGCGAAACGGTGTGTGGTGTCAGCTTGGCTTCAACAAGCGTCTCTGCGAGCTTAAGGCCTGCAGGCAGCTACTTGGGGTATTTGAATAAGTACGGAGAAGTCTGCGCTGAGCATAAGTAAGATCTGTTAATCAACTGGATGTTCTCTATTCCGTTTCCAGGCTTGCAGAAGCGCTATCCCGTGAAACAGGGCGGTTAGACCTGTCCCGTTGCATTTTGTAGCTCAAGCCCAATACATGGTTCCTCAGATCTACTTGCAGATGTGTTCGTAAGCCTGCTGCCTGACATTCTATGACGGCAGATAAAAAGGGAGAGGAGTCAATACGAGAAGGATTTAGCCAAGACCCACAATGCGCCAATGATTGTGATCCCTTGCAGCACCCATTCAGGAGGGTGTCAGCGAAGGCGAAGTCGCTCTCTAGTTCAGCAGCCATCTCACGGTAACAATATCAATCGAATACAGAAGAAATCTATCTACAATATCATTTGGAGTATAACAGCATCTGCACGGCAGGACAGGAACAAGGTTGGTCAACAGGGTTGAAGGCTATACCCCCGTCTTCGTGACCACTGAATCGCAAGATACGAAACACGATTCTTGGTTGCAGAGTCGGCGCGCCAACACCGTGCGGTTCGATGGCGGCCGAGGGGCCATTCTTGTTTTCGTAGGCTACGTAGCAAATCGAAGGTGGAGTCTAAGGTATTGTTGGACGTTCTCGTATACGGGAAGCATGTTGTCATTCATGACCCCATACGTACATGTTTCTATGTATAGCATGTTGTAGTGCATGGAATACGGGCAAGCAACATAGGGGTCAGATCTAGACCTGTAGGGGCTCAACTGACAATCATGTGCCCTGAGGCGTTCACTAGCATGCGCGCAGAAGAAGGACATGCAGTAATCATGCCCCTAAAGAGCTCTAGCGGCATGGATCGACCTCTTGTGCCTGGCAAAGAATCACGTTACAAGACACTGTGGACAGCACATTACAACAGAAGAAAAAAAGCAAATAGCTGCAGTCGGAGTATTTAAGAGCTGGATGGATTCTTGTCACTTACCTTTTGGCCTGGCACCGCTACCTTCGAGCCGTCCTTCACGTCTAAACTCATACCGAGATGCATTTCTCTCTCCTTCTTACTGTTGCTTTCGTGGCCGCAGCTTCAGCCAAGACTACGGCCTACCCACCGATTAACCTTGGTCGGTTTTATTATCCTCATGGAAATCAGTTTGTGGCCTGGGCACCGTTTACCCCTACGACCACACAAGAAGTCGCCGAAGTGTGCGATACCCGCGGTGCGATTAGAGGAACAGCGACCTGGACCGCCGTCAGAGTCTGGAACACCTACGTCTTTGATCCCATCTGCCGCAACCCCTTCAACATCACCGACGATGTTACCAACACGACTTACTACAACTTAGAGCTTGCATGTGTGGACGATAATATCCCTATCACGGCGGAGCCCGAGGTGACCGCCGTTGTGGACAGAAACACCAATAAGACTATCGAGACTTGCGCCCCGGTGCCAACAGATAGCGGAATTGGTGGCGGAGTAAGCTGCAGTAACCCCGCTAATGGAGGTCTCGAGTTCCAATTTGCTTGCACTGCTCCTGGGGCCTGAAAAACTGCGACCGTTATAGAGGAAAAGTATCTTAGGCTACGCACACACTTTGTTAACGGCGTCGTTTTTGGCGACACCAACCTTCTGATGATTCGAAAAAGACGCAAGCAAGAGCCCTGTATTAATAGATGGATCTTCACGTTTATTCCTTCTCTTACCAGTGTATGGCAGTTTTGCTAGTGCCGAATATCAGTTTTCAGCTTATGTAGTACCCCAGCCAAATAGGCAAACCACATTCCAGTCAATGACATCACAAGCTGAGCGAATAGCTGTCTATGGGATGTTGGTGAAATCCGATTTGGGGTTGGCGCCGGTCTCTCTTCTACGTTCCTACAATCTCCTATCCCGGGATCGTGAGCGACAGGCCATAGTCCCGTTTAGGATGCATTCTGCGCCAGATGAGAAATAAAGCGATTACCTTTATCTTGGTACAGTTGATGATTTTGTGAGCGACAGGCCCTAGTCCCGTTTAGGATGCATTGTGCGCCAGATGAGAAATAAAGCGATTTACCTTTATCTTGGTACAGTTGATGATTTTGTAGTCGATTCAAGCTGCTCGGATGCGCAACTTGACTATTTAATAACATGCCCATCTCCCCGTTACATGGTGAAGACTAATATATACTCTATCAATCCTATAGGACTATCACTTACAATGCCTGACAACCAAGCTGCCTGGCTCACCGGCAAGAAGGTCAAGCCGCTGGAGGTTAGGTCCGCAGCTTACACGCCACCCGGTGAGAATGAGATCGTCATCCACAATCGAGCCGTTGCAATCAATCCCGTCGACTGGATCAAACAAGAAATCGGCGACTTGATGTACGAATGGGTCAAGTACCCGATGATCCTGGGCAACGATGTTGCAGGCGAAGTGGTCGAGGTTGGCTCCGGCATCAGCGCAGCCCGATTCAAGGTCGGAGACCGCGTCCTCGGGCTCGCCGTGGGCCTCGACAAGCGAAGCAACAAGACGTCAGAAGGCGCTTTTCAACATTACGTCGTCTTGAGGGCCAACCTCACTTCGACGATCCCCGACTTCATCAGCTTCGAGCAGGCCTGTGTTTTGCCACTCGCGACCGCAACCTCCGCCTGTGGCCTCTTCGACAAAGACTATCTCAACCTGCAGCGTCCGAGGCTCGACGCGAATCCAACCGGCGAGACACTCTTGGTCTGGGGCGGGTCGACTAGCGTGGGCTGTAACGCGATCCAGCTCGCGGTCGGCGCGGGGTACGAGGTCATTGCAACGGCGTCGCCAAAGAACTTTGAATACCTCAAGACCCTTGGCGCAAAAGAGGTATTTGACTACCGCAGCGCCACCGTCGTCCGCGACATAATCGCAGCATTTCGAGGACGAACATCCGCCGGCGCCATCGCCATCGGGTCCAACTCCTCCGTTCCCTGTGTCAACATCATTGCGGCGTCAAAGGGACGGAAGTTTGTTGCACAGGCTAGCATTGGGTCCGGGAAGCCGCCCACAAGCATGACTGGACTGGCGTCCCTGCTGTGGGAAGTGGCCTCTGAAAGTGCTACAGTCTTTGTAAAGGGCAAAATTTCAGGGGTTCGAAGCAAATTCATCTGGGGAAGCGACCTCATGGCCACAGACGTCGGCGCAGCCATCTATCAAGACTTCCTACCTGACGCCATGGCTCAAGGCAAATTCACTCCGGCACCAAAAGCGGAGGTTGTTGGAAATGGCCTCGAATCAATCCAAGAGGCGTTTGGAGTAAGCTACAGGGGCGTGTCTGCAAAGAAAGTGGTTGTTTCTCTCTAAAATATCCACAGCCAATTTCGGTTTGCTTCAGTCTGTGTTGCATTCTTCCTTATCTCGTCAGCGACGCGTCGTCCCAAGGATATCTTTCTAGAGGCCGTTTTGATTATCGCTTAAATGATAATGAAATATTAGAATCTTTGCATGCCTTGTCCATTCTATCTATTGTCGAAGCTTTTGTGCCCACGGTGTTTTGCTTGATTGAAGTCCCAGCGCTTCGCAAATCCCATCACGAACCCCCGCTTCTTCATCTCTGGCGCCGAGCGAAGCCTAGCCAAGGTCCGCAAGGCTTGTTCATCCGGTTTACATCGTCCTTGGCGATTAACGGACAACGTGCCAAGGCGGCGGGTGCGCGAGCCAATGGGAAGAAAAAGAATGTGTACCAAGCTTTCCTTGGCGATCAGATGCCAATACGCTGGTAGGTTCGTCACATACACCGACGGGGGCTTCGCTCGACACTATGACTGCCGGCGTACCCAGTTTACCTAGCTGTACCTGCGCCCCGAGGCCGGCCCGAGCGCGGGGTAATATGGTGTATGCTTATGCAGGTGGGTTGCGTTGGGTTCCAGGGTTGAGCAGTGTCCACGCGGCCCCCTTTCTTTGCTGTATCAAACCTTGAGTAGGCGACGACGTTGCACTACCATGGACCTCACGCATGGCAATAACAACAGGGAGATGCATTCATTGAACAGACACCTGGACTGTCGGTCGCTAGATGCGGGTTATCACTTCGGTGTTCCACTCGTGCGGCTCATTGTCACCTGAACTGGGTGTCGCTGGACGTGGGTATCAATTAATGTCTTGGGGAACCACTCGTACGGCTTGTGTTCACCCGGGAACTGTGGTTCTATTGGACCGCATCGGGCTGTGTCGAGAACAACGGGCCTCGGCACTGCTATTCCGTTCCAAACATCGACCCCCGTGACCTGGTCAAGTCTGGTCACGTCGTCGTGAGGTTCCTCTCCAATGGCACCCTGGCATTACAATTCCGGCCAGGCGTGCGGTGCCAACATGGAAGGTGGCAGTGGAAATGCACAATGTCCTTTCTGATTGGAGGGAATATATGTCGGCTCAGAATCCATCGCATACCACTCTTGATCTGGGTCTCGGACATTGCATCTGAATAGTCGGTTTGGACAAATGTGCAAACGCGAGTGCTTGGACGCCCAGCTGCTTAAAAGCTCACGATGTGCCGGGACTCCTTTCCTATCGAGTGGTCTAGAAAGCTGCCTACAGGCGTTCTCATCTCTCTTTTGCCTCCGTAAACCCATTGCGAGCGATTGAACATGACAATGTCTTCGCGATCCAGCCTTGAACGCGCCTGCGTATTCGCCCTGGGACTTGCTGCCACGGGATCCCTCGTCGCCGCCGGGCCCTGCGATATCTACGCTTCTGGTGGCACGCCATGCGTGGCCGCACATAGCACCACCCGCGCTCTGTACAGCGCATACAGTGGCTCGCTTTACCATGTCAAGCGCGGCTCCGATGGTGCCACTACCAACATCGCGCCGCTGTCCGCCGGCGGTGTCGCGAATGCTGCGGCCCAAGACACCTTCTGTGCAAATACGACCTGCCTCATCACCGTCATCTACGACCAGTCCGGCCGCGGCAATCACCTCACCCAGGCTCCTGGCGGCGCCTTTAAAGGCCCGGACGTCAATGGCAACGACAACCTCGCCAGCGCCATCGGCGCACCAGTTACGCTGAACGGCCAGAAGGCGTACGGCGTCTTCATCTCACCCGGCACCGGCTACCGGAACAACGCCGTCCAGGGCACGGCCAGAGGCAACGACCCCGAGGGCATTTACGCCGTCCTCGACGGCACTCACTACAATGGTGGCTGCTGTTTCGACTATGGCAACGCCGAGACCAGCAGCACCGACACGGGCAACGGCCACATGGAGGCCATCTACTTTGGTGATAACACGGGTTGGGGCACCGGCGACGGCAGCGGCCCTTGGATCATGGCTGATCTCGAGAACGGCCTTTTCTCCGGAGTCAGCCCCACCAACAACGCTGGCGACCCGACCATCACCAACCGCTTCCTCACGGCGGTCGTCAAGGGAGGTCCGAACAAGTGGGCGATCCGCGGTGGCAATGCCGCGTCTGGAGCGTTGTCGACGTTTTACAACGGCGTGCGCCCGAACAAGTCTGGGTACAACCCGATGAGCTTGGAGGGCGCCATCATTCTCGGCATCGGCGGCGACAACAGCATCAGCGGCCAGGGCACGTTCTACGAAGGCGTCATGACCTCTGGCTTTCCTTCCGACGCCACCGAGAACGCGGTCCAGGCCGACATCGTCGCGGCCAAGTACGCCACCACCTCCCTGAACAGCGGCTCGGCCCTTACCGTCGGCTCCTCCATCTCGCTGCGGGCCACTACCGCCTGCTGCACGGCCCGGTACCTCTCACACACCGGCTCCACGGTCGATACCCAGATCGTCACGTCCTCGAGCAGCACCGCCCTCAAGCAGCAGGCCAGCTGGACCGTCCGCACAGGTCTTGCAAACAGCGGCTGCTTTTCGTTCGAGTCAAAAGACACCCCCGGCAGCTTCATTCGGCACTACAATTTCCAGCTCGCTCTCAACGCCAATGACGGCAGCAAGCAGTTCGCTGAAGACGCCACGTTCTGCACGCAAGCCGGCCTCAATGGCCAGGGCGACGCGATCCGGTCCTGGAGCTATCCCACCCGGTACTTCCGCCACTACGCGAACGTTACCTACATCGCGAATAACGGCGGCGTCCACACTTTCGACGCCGCTGCGCTCTTCAATGACGACGTGAGCTGGGTTGTCAGCAACAGCTTTGCGTAGAGGGATTTGGGTTTAAGGAGAAAGTAATGAGTGATGCAGAATACCGCATTTACATGCCAAAGTACATATCTGTTCTATGTTTAGCTTACTTCTTCAGGAGGTAAAAGCTTTTTCCACTAACAAACTATATGGACTACGAATGAAAATTAGTTTCGCCAACAACATGTACAGCATATTTTATCGTCGTGACTGCATTGAGAGGGAGAAAGAAAGGGACCCCAAAATCCGCCGCCCATGAATTATGCATGACATGAAATGGAGACTCAATTAGTCATGCTTCATCGTCTTGCGATGTCGGGTCTGGCATATAATAATAATCCGTTCCAGTGCAAAGACGACGGAAGCTTGAAGCTATGCCGGCATGACATGCGCCGCGCGAAGATACAGGACGAGGGTATCCCTGCCGAACATTCCAGGGCAAGGTCGCATCATCCAGGTCCAGCGCGCGAGAACCGGAAGTGAGAGAACGCAGTGGACGCTTAACATTACGTACGTAGTAAGTCTTTGGTCAAAATTAATCAATAACAAACAGTACGCTGTGTATATTCTTACTAACAAGTCACTCCTATTATTACGTAGTGATAGAGCTAGGTAATAGTCATCGGATGAACCCCACGCAAGTACAACATTGAATGTGGATGGACACTTAGCTTCGCTATTTGGGCGGCTCATTCCACTCACAAGAGCCTGCAAACCTTCATGATTCATGCACACCTTCCACAACAGGCTAGAGTAGCCGAGGAGCAACGGCACGCATGGCATGCATGATTCGTTCCTGCGCTGGCTTTTGCAATATTCCAGCTTCCGACAAAGAACCAAGCTCTTGGCACAGATCAACGCTTATACATATGCTTAAAAATGCACATTCGTCAACTTGAGTAAATATGCTGGAGACCTTTTAAAGGCTTACCTCGCGAACGGCACTCAACCCTGCACCCCACTCCAAATCACTGGGTCAAGCTCATTCTATGAAATTGGTTTGGGGCTAAGTCACTCTTTACCCATCAACCGGGTTTGGCATGTTATCGCCCGCGGCGATTCTCCCAACCCGACTCGCGATGCCAATGGGCGATAAACAGATATGACCGTAGCCGACATCTGTGCCTTCGAGTCCTCTTCCCTGGAATTGTTTTCTTGCCAAGTACATCACGCCGTTGAGTGAAAACACCGAGACAACCTGCAACAGTGGCCACAATGAAACAACCAGGATGGCAAGTTAAGAAGAAGATCAAGGACTTTGATGATCTGGGGTACCTTTGGTACCCATGGTGATTGGAGGGTGAGATGTCATTGACATGACACAATATCCCTAAGCTGATAGGTGTCAATGACTGGTCCGGAGCCCGGCAAGCCGCAACCTAAAATCGAAATCCCGACAACTACCGATGTCATCGGCAGAGAATATGAGTTGACTCTCGACGTCCAGGGATTTCACTACGTCAAGCACAAGAGCCAGGTGACGAACTGGGACGATGATGAAGAGATCAAGCGAGTGAACTATCCAGAAATGGAGAAGCTGTGTTGGAAGGTTTTGTCGAAAACCAAGAATATGTGAGCCAACCCCCTTTCATCATATTTAGCGCATCCGTTACCTTTTCTCTCGTCCGTTTGTTTTTATAATTCTTAACTAATCTCAATAAATATGTTTACAGGCCCAAACCATGCCTAATACATATTATAACGCACATCATCCGTCGTAGACCCAAAGACGGCAAAGGACCAAAAGGTCCGGCGCCGCTATACGATATTCACGTCAACCAGTCTTTTACGGCTTCAGAGGGTGTCGCTCAGAGATAGCTAGGATATAAGGCAAAGGAGCTACTCAAGAAGCCAAGATATCAAATTATCAATACAAGTGTGCCCCGGCGCCGGGGGTTATATGCAAAACTGACCGTATGTCTAGATGTGGTGGCCGATCCGCCCCATTGCGCGGGATCCCTTCGCGGTTTCTATCGCCAGAACCATCCCGGACTCAGACCTTGTGCTCGTGCCGGTACGCTTTCCGGACCACGACACCGAGGCGGTGGAAGTGCGCCCGCTGACGAAATCGTCTCACAAATGGCACTTCAAGGACCAACAGTAGCCAGACGATGTGCTGTTCTTCAAACAAGTGGACTCGAGCACCAAGCCGGGAGTTCCTAGAAGAGTTCCCCACTGTGCTTACAAGAACACAGATTTGCCCGAGGGGGCCGGAGAGCCAAGAATGAGTATCGAGGTTAGAGCATTTGTCTTCTACGATGAGGATTAGATGGATACTAGGACATGGTACAAAGTCCAGCCACCCAAATGAACGAGGCCAGGACCGCAAATTGCTCTTCCTACCCAGACCCGCTATATACGGTGCCTATGCCGAACTCGGAAATTGACAGTGTGCTTGACAAAGAAAACATGCAATGCGAAGGCAAAGGAGAGACTACTTCGTTATATACTCGCTCATGTATGCCAACTTGGCTCGGGATTTCATTTTGCGCTTTGCCCGATTCCTGTGTATTTCCAAGCAGGGCCGTCTTCGAGCCTTTCCAAGTCAGTGTCTCTGGATACCTGCCCGAGTAACTTTAGTCCAAGAAGAAATGCTATGAAACTCTAAAGGCTGCAGCTAACATCAGAGGCGAGCAGACTTTGCCGGTGTAACGTGATCGTGACTTTGAAATGTGGAAAAACACATGGTCTCCACGAGTTCTTTTGCTCTTCTTCATTGAATCCTACCGGGTTCTCAATGAGTGCGTCATTCATTCATGAGGTTCACTTGATGTGTAAAATTAAATGACAAAAAAACAACTAATAACACTATACAGAAATAAAGGTTTCAACATTCAAGGTGTCATATCTGTCTAGCTTTTAACGAAGCTGCTTCAAGATGGTCAGTATCGAGAAAAATTCTGAAGTTATTCGGCGTTCATGATGCTCGCCCGTTGAACAGGAGAGCGCGTTTGACTTGGCGACTATTTATTCTTCAACTGAAGCATCCTCTCAGCAGTTGCTGTATAGTTCAAGTTATGATCACATCCTGGCCTAGGTCCATAGTTGAAACAGTGCGGCCGGTGAAAATTACTCCCAGCGCTTTCCTTTATCATCTCACATTCAGTTACACATCGGCCCAAGCCCAGCCTTACTGGAAATATAGTTATTGCAATGATCACTTCATCATTTGTCACTAGGTTATTGAACCGAACTAAGAGAACTCGTTGAAGCCTGATTAACCTCGAGGCCGGGAAACCTCAGATGAAAACCATCTCAAGTGCTGTCCGAAAGAAGTACGAAAGCTTCTTTGCAAGCACCCCTTCACAACTCGTTCTTTTGATGGAGCGACTTACCCACAGAGAACATTCGGCGGTGACGCCCTTGATTCCGTAGGGTACATAATAGCACTGATATAGTTGGGTCGTCGGCGATTGACTTTGTAAAACCTTGCGGTTTTTAAACGCAGTTGCCGGTTGGTCAACACAAGCTTCGTCTCAAAACCCGGATCGAGGGCTTAACAACATGGAGGTTCGCGCGGGGACCAACGGCGGCGTACCGAAAATCTCAAGGATGTCCTTGCTTCCCTTTGAGCAGTCGATTTCGAAGGCTGTCAATAGCCGTAGCAATTTTGGACGCCCAATCGGATTATCTACAGTCCACTCCGGAGTTGACACCGCACTGGCAGCAAAAGGACGGTCTTCACTTCCTCTTCCCTATGCGCGTTCCTTCGTTCTTTGATAGTACATTCTACTATTGTATTATAACGATGATAATAGTGGAGCGGTGGTCCAGTAACAGAACAAGCCGTGTCTATGTGATATTCATATGGCCAATATTCCAGATGCCCCTTAGCCAAGAAATGCGGCATGATGCCAAATTCAGTATGCTCTCGCAAGCATCCATGCACGGATACTTAAAACGCAGCCATCAACTTCCAGCCTGTCCGACGGATTCTTGCTGCAAAGATGAACGTTGTACCCGCTAGACAGAAACAGCCGGAAAAAATCTTCACCCCAGTCCAATTGTTTCCATCACCCAGGATAGCGCCGTTGATTGGGTTCGTCGTCAGGCCAGCAATGGCGTCGGCCAAGAACACGATACCCGTCCGGAAGCCGATCTCCTGTATCGGCGAGATCTGCGCGACCAGGGGCGAGATGAGGGAAACATACGCGCCGGAACAGAAGCCGAAGAGCACGGCAAACGCAATGATCGCGCCGTCGCTGTCGGAAGGGATCCATAGCGCAAGAATCCAGATGGGAGTGAGGTAGCCCACAACAACAAAGATGTTGTACCTTCCAACCTTGTCACCGATGAAACCCGCGGAAAGGCGTCCGAAGAAACTTGCCGCGTTGAGCATGGAGATGAGGTATTCAGCCAAGCCGGGCCTCATGCCGACGGCGAGCGCCTGTACCTCGAGGTAGTTGATGGGAACAAAGACGCCGTAGGTGAAGAGGAAGAAGCCAATGACAAGGAACAAGAACTCTAGCTCCTTCAAAGGGCCCACAAGCTGGGCCATATTGAGCTTCCTGGGCTGAGGAGGATGGAACGCTCTGACGGTGAGGTTGGCGATGATGAGTAGGCCTAGGATCATGAAGGCGCAGATGCGCATCGTCCAAGGGAAGCCGACTTCTTTGATCAGTCGGTTGACCATGATGGGAAAGATGACGCCGCCAAGGCTGGATCCGGTAGTAAGCACGCCGAAGGCAAGGCCGCGATTGGTGCTGAACCAGCCGTGAACAACACTCATACCGGGCGATACGACTGCCGCAACACCAATGGCAGAGCAGATGCCCTGAGAAAGGAGGATCTGGTAGTACTTCGTCGAAATGGATGTCATCATGAGGCCGAAGACGTGCAGGAATGTGCCGCCAAAAATTAGCCAGCGAGGGCCATAGTGGTCATAGATTTGGCCGACGAAGGGTCCCTGAAGATTGTCAGCAACTCCGGTGCGGCGGCGTGAAGAAAACAATCTTTGATTGCTTACCAGGCCCAACATAAAGAAGATTTGAAGTGAAGGGATCCACGAAATGGTGCCCGGCGAATAGGTGGTGAGCAGCTCGTTCTGGTAGTATTCCTGGAAAACTCCCATACCTAAACCATGTTATAAGCTTCATCGATGCCAAACAAACTTCAATATTGGATCCACGACATACTGTTCACCCAGCCGAAAGTGACGAAGGATGTCGTCCACGCCCCGAGCACAACTAGCCAAGCCCTGGATCCGCCGTCCGGCGCATCGCTTCCTGGTGGCGGCGGCTTCGGGCCATCGGCGGGCGGAGAGGTTCGGCCGTCTTTCTCGGGGTCGAGTTGCTGAGCCGTCGAGGCGCGTTCAGACGAGGAGTCTGTTGTGTCCGGGTTCATTTTGACTACTGGCCCTTGAGGCTCTGCGATTGTCCGTTAGGATTCGGACGGAGAAGGGGAACTTTGCCTGGACATTTGGCTTTCTAGTATCTCGATGTCTTCTCTGGCTCCCTAGTGGTAATGGGCCAGGACTTATACACTTTGGGAATACTTTTGGCGCGTTAGCGACGGGGTGAAGTATTCATGCACGGGATAGTGAAGAGGAATGTTCTTGTGACCGGGGTGAATCAGGACTAAGTACTTGTGGTTGTCAAGGGGGAGTGAAAAATCTGGTAGCAGGAACCAGATGGATGGGGGCAGGATCTAATCGTCATGACGGCCCCTGTACGGGACCGATGCCGTGTCCTCGGTGATATTGCATAGTTAAACTGAGGGTTACACTGCCTGCAAAGAGGCGGAACCGGCGGAGTCCGATACAACCGAACAAACCGACATAAGCACTAATTTCCAGGACATCTCGGTAGCAGAGGTCTCGCGCTGCGAGAGTACGCGCATTTGGGTTGCTCAGTTGCGTGTTTTGTCATCTCCGGTTATTCTTCTCGGCGACGGCCCTAATACAATCACCGAGGCCGAGTGACTCACAGCCAATCGGCCCCCGAGTGTGGACCCACATCGGCCGTAAACCCCGAGACACGTTGCTATGGCGAACAACACGATTCCGGCAATAATACAGCCAAGCACCGAGTGGCGACCGCGTCTGCTTTCACCGCCGGAACTTAGCTGTTCTGCCGAACTCTATCCAGTCTGTGTTGTATAGGCTGGCAGGGCTAAATCATTGACCCTGTGACGCTGCGCCCACAGCTAACATACTGGTACGCCGGCAGGATACGTTTTCTATGCTTTTCTGTCGCTACCCAGTGTACGCCCGAGGGGGATAGGGAGAGTAAGGGCAAGTGTAACTATACGGTTAGTAATAGTTCTGCTATGTATCCATGGTAAGAGACGTAGTGGGGATATTTAGTCACAGCTAAGCTGGCAGGATTGTAGTTAGAGGGTTTGAGCCTTAATTGATACCTGGTAGGGATGGACAACTTCGGCCTGGTACCATAGTATAGTGCGGAGCTAAACATGATTGAAAATCAGATCAGCGGAGTATCTTGTTACCGAACTTTTTTTTATTTCTGATGGTCTCATAACTAATACTATGAATTACCTAGGCGGTCAGCTTGCATGATCACTTCCGTCTCTCAAGTCGATATTATCCAGCCCAAGTTGGTATTGTCGAACCTCACTCACTTGTAACAAACACCACCAACTCAAGGACGCCGGATCAGAGTGATTGCGTCGCGCTTATACGCCCCGCCATTAACCCGAAACGGGATGGATTATACCATCAACACAGTTCATAGCGCTCGGTCATATCGTATGTCCGAAGGACTGGACACACTAGCCTGAGGCCTATTTGGACTCAGTCAATGCCGTGCCCAGCCAGAATTGCTTCCACTAGCTTCTTTCTTACAAAGCCGTCGGCGATCGTAGCGGAAACCGCCAACAGCCACTCGTAATGATCAACGTCCGAATAGCTCGGTATACGTCAAACCAAGGGGTATCATCCATAACAAGATAACGCCGTCGTTGTCTTCAACTTCACACCATTTCAGTAACATCGACAGGTTTTGCAGCGTGTGCTGACCTATGGTAGTCCGGCAGCCGATCTTGGCGATATTCGACATGATCGAACGGCTCGTCATTTGATAGAGGCCAGTTCGGCTTCACCGGCTGAAAGTCGGGGTCCGGGGCGTCGTGGACGGGCTGCCGCCCCATACTCTTGCGCCAGGTAGACTTGGGCTTGTCCGGCATGCTCTGCAGCGCCGCGGCGCGCTCGAAGACGGTGGGTGACGGCGGCTCGTCGGGCGCGTAGAAGCGCTTGGCGATGTTTGGCGCCACGTGTTTGATGAAGGGTTTGAGGAACGGGAGACAGGTACAAATGATGCCTACGTTGGCTTCCACCACGCTGCGGCACGTCAGTGTCTGGGCAAGCGGACGCGGAACAGGCTGCTTACCACCAGATGATGCTGATGGAGGCGGTCCAGGTAAAATCTGTGTTACCGAAGCTGAGGGGTATCATGACCATGCGCACGATGCTTGGCCCAAGGACACTGACCATATGGGTTAGTGGCAGCTCGGAACTTTAGAGGACGATACCGAGAATGGACTTACAATCCGCCCGCCATGAGAAAGATGGTCATCTCGATCTTTTTGACCAGCCTCAACGACACGGGTGCCAGAATCCATAGAGGAAGCAACAAGATGGCGATATCCGTGGCGACATTGGAGACGGATAGCATCAGCCACCACATGGATTCGTTGACGCATGTTCCTGGCACGCTATCGTCCCAGATTCTCTCCATCGGCGTGCAGAGGTAAGCCCAGCTAAGAGCGCCAGCGGACGAGTACGCCACGGTAGCGAGCATGACCGCGTACACCACCATCCTGATCGGTCGCCTCAGGGGGAAGCGCAGGTAGAAGACGAGGATCGAGGCCTTGGTGAAGAGCACGGACAGGCTGTAAGCCGTGAGGTCGACCATGCTCAGCTTATGGAACGCAACGACGGCGGTCCTGCTAACTTCCCATATGTGATGGCCCGCGCCGTTGCGGGTCTCGTAGACCTGGATGACTGAGTACGTTGTGGCGAAGACGAGGGCGACGAAGATCAGGCAGTCGTCAAGCTGGGCCCGGCGTATCACGACCTTGGCTGTGTACAGCCGGATGGCGCAGAAGAAGATGGCGATCAGGTTCAGCAGGATGGCGACGACGAGGACCTGCGGGACCATGGACTCGGACTGGTCCTCGAAGTTGGACTCCATGCCCAGCGACGCCGCGGCCATTAGATTTGTACTGCTGATTGTCGACATCGCATGATGGGGATGGTGTTCGATGGCAGATCTGATCGACACGTGTTTGTCTAGCGACTCGATAGATGGATCAACGGGAAGGGAGGTGGGGAGGGGAAGTTCCCCGTGCCTCTATTTAGGGACAGCGTGAATCACGTCAACCCCTCCACGATTCATTCCGAGCTTCCCAACCGGGGGGTTTGTCCACGAGGGAACGAAAACTATGTCGGGAGTTTCTCGGTGCACCGCCTGCAGGGTTCGATTGATTACGAGTAATGCACGCTAGCCATCGGCATATAACTTGTTTTCTATGTATCCGTAGAAACGGGGGAACGGGCATCCTCTCCGGTAAGCATACCCGGCAGCCATGATCGACACGCACACTGGTCCTGAAGAAGGAGAAGTGTGTTTCGGCAACCGCCAACCCAAGTCCCAAGTCCCATGGCCCTGCCTCGGCCATCTTATCTTGTTCCGGGATCGTCAAGCGACCTCGATGTGGTCAAGCTCTGAGTAGGGTCCATGGCTGTTTCTTGAGCTGGGCAGCAAAGCAGCGGTTTTCCATCTTACTGGATGCCTCTGCCGGTCGCTTGCAGTCGGTAAGCGGCTGGTGCGGCGGGGAAAGCTTCTTTTGGAAAGCTTAACCGGCCAATCCCTTTGCCAGTCTCTCGGAACCAAGCAGAGGGACTCGATAGGTGGCCATCGCGCAGGTTGGCCACCGCCAACGACCAACTGGGCCGCCGATCGGGCTGCTGCAGTAGATAGCGGCGATCCCTCTGCCGAGGCGGGCGAGCGGCATCATCGACAAGCTCCCGACTTGGTTGTCGGGAGACTTTTCAGAAGCTTTGTCTGCCCCCAGGGCTAACAGGGATAGGGGCTGCGAGTTGTCGGGCACGGAGGCTCGACGATTCTTCTTTTTGGCTGGGGCAAAGCGAATCTTACCCCCTCCAGGCCCGACCAAGCTCGACTGGTGAAATCGTGGTGACACAGATTCCCCAGCCGACATCCTGGACCTGACGCATCGCGTGTGCAAAGCTTAATCTAACTCTGGGCCGCGACCGTCGTGGACAACACGCGTCCTCGATATCTGTGCCTGGCAGGGTGCGACCTTACTTCTTATGTCGATCAACCGCCCCAACATACCTATTGCACATCTCCGACTCGGCCGTATTGTATTACCTGTGGCTGGTAGAGTTGGGGTACGTTGCTGCCGCGCCCGCGACTCTCTTGCAAGTTGTGGGCGGTACTGTCGCGTCTTTGCCACTGCCGCGAGACAAGTCGCAATCATCGAATGGGCCAAGGGCCAGCCGTAGCAAGGCTTGAAGTGGGTGGGAAAGGAACTCTGCGCATCTAGGTTCGGGCTGGGCACAGCTTGGGGAAAGGGTCCGGTTCTGGGGGATATCTCTAGAAAACGCTACTGAACCTTCGCGATACTCTCTCCAAGCCCGCTGTCGGCGGGAAGTCTGTTGTGGCTTTCGAAGATGACGTCAAGTGAGGCATCATCAGTTGGTGCCGTTGCTCATTTGTTGACTCTTCGGGCCCAAGCTTCGGGCTCGTGTTACGAGTCGTTAAGGGGAGGGAGTAAATGTGACCACGCTTTGGTTGAGCCGCGCGGCAGACCAGACACCGCATACACCCCCTCCTTCTTTTCTGTTCATCGGGATCGAGTGCTGTCCGTACTTTTTAGCTGATATCTGACGTATAAACCGACGGCTGTCTCCTCAGGAGATTCGGGATCAGATATTTGGGTCTCGCTCGGGCTTTAACTGGAAGCCTCGACGAAGCAGAGATGACTTTCTGTCGCTTTACCTACCCTGACATCAGTACCGGCCTGATTCGCCAATTAAGCATGTCCGCCTCACAATGTCTGTGCGACTTTGACTGGATGAAAAACGTCTGGCCCCCTCACCCTCCAAGTAAGCGTATCGATGGGACGATGTAATTAAGAGAAAACAGAATATTAAGACATAGCGTTAGTTTCGGTCACCCGTAATCTCTAGTCAAGTCTTAACATCTTGCCCTGTTTCTGGTGTGTATTTCACCATGACAGGCCATATCTGGTGTTTCATTGAATCTCAGTATGCCAATGTGCATGATGCTCTCGTCCTTGCAGGCAGTAGGAGGAAAGGGAAATGTGGTAAGAAAGGTTTCATTGACAACAGAGCCCTTGCTATTCTCAGCGGTGAAACCGCATCATTGGAACCGATTACCTGCCAAGCCGTGTTTCCAGCCCGGCAAAAAGGCGTGGCAGAACCAATGTCAGGTAACTTAAAAAGGCATTACAACGAGATGCAGGTCGGCACAGCTAAGGTTGACGATAGGAGATTCAGAGAACGCCAAAAGTCTGCGTCTTGCACCTGCCAATATGCTCACCAAGGGCTGCGTGTATGTGAAGTAGCCATCTCGGGAAGCTGGCGAGGCTGCTACGGTAATGATTGAAGAGTGCCAAGATCGGTCACTGCAATGACGCTGTTGGCTATTAATGCTTCGTCGGGCTTGTGCTACTGAATACGAAGGATTGCCTAGTCGGCAACAGCACCATGCATGGTCAATCACGCACGCAACGAAACATACCAGAAACAGCCCTTATCCTGGGGAACGTGAAGTCCGGGAGCTGGTCGCAGTCAATATTCGTTCTCATATGTGATGTACTGTCGCAATACCTTTGAGAAACCCAGGGGCCGGGTCGAGCGCACGCCTCTCGTTCTTCGAGGTCTTTCACAATCCCCTCGTTCGGGAACCGGCCATTGGGAACCAGGATCTATCTGACTCGCATCCTCCTTCTTGTCACGTGCGTTGTCGGCACCGTTGCGAACTGTGATCACCAGCTGATGCGCCGGGCCGATGACACGGCCCCCCGCGACCTCAGCGAAGAAGAAATACCGACGGAGGTGGTTACCTAGCTTGGCCGCTTGGAGGTGAACTGGAGAACCCCGACGTAGATCCTACGGGTCTTTTCGGTCATGGGACCCATGTGTCAGGCATCATTGCTGGGGAAAAGCGGCTCGTGAAACGCTGCAGAAGAGAACTCTCACCTGGGTTTTCGTCATACGACTGACACATGGCATCTCATGGGCGTGGCCCCTGAGGCGACTCTCCAAGCCTTTTAAAGTATTCGGCGCCGTCGACGGCCTAAAAGAGGAGACCTTGATTGAAGCCTCGATCGCAGCTTACGATGCAGTTGTACGTGAGACTCAAGCAACTTTGAGTTTGAGCATTCAGGGGGTGGGGCCTAACATATACTCTTTCAAGCTCGGTATCATTACCTCCCCCATCAGCGGCCCAGGCGGACTCCCGGACATCATCTGGGCCGCCGTCGCCCCCCGGCTCGTCGGCCGGTCTAACAAAACGCGCGTGGCGTACAGGGCCAAGAACCTTGCCATGAGCTTGATCCCGTCCTGGAACACCATTGTGTGGGATGACGGTCTGTTGGCAGGTTCCTAGTACGACTTTTTCACCAATACGCCATGATAGATCTTACGAGAACCAAAACTTGAATCAGAGATGTGATAATTACGATGGAAAAAAAAACATGGGTCTTCACATGTATTGTCTCCTCATGGTATCCAACATTTGGCCAGATAGAATTGTGGATTGGAAAGTAAAGGCTTTGCGTTGGGTATCAGATATCAAACTCACGGCTCAATGGCGCCGGCTTGGAGGAGTCCGGATAGTCTACTTGTCTGGTATAGATAGCCACAAATGACTGGTGGAAGGGTGGTTTGCCTATGTGGTAGAGTCACCTTTTTGGGTGGGAGGAGACATGGAAAGAACATCCAAGTGTGAGACTGCCTGGACTGAAGCGTGAGAATACATATCTACGGAGCGGGTCGGCCCGAGCGGGGCCGAAATGATGGACATTCCGGCACCGGCAAAATGCTACGATTGCGCGCCATGAATGCATCGCGACAAATGATGCCTCCCCTGGTATCGTGAATCTCATAAAACTAGATGCAATCCAAATCAGATCTTCTCCGACACGTTCCGGCTGAGCGGCTGAACCCGCTCTGCTAGGAACATGTCCTCCGCAGTGAGCTCGTACTTGCTCGACTTGCGAGCCGAAACGCCCTTCTGGAACATAACATCCATCTCACCAAAGGTACGGCCCTTGGTCTCAAATAAGCGAAAGTAGCCCCAGACCAAGGTAATGGTGGCAAGGACAGCCCAAAAGAAAGCCTGGCAGCGAGTTAGCCTACGCAGAACACCGAGAGACGACAGGGCCTAGGATCGTGCACTCACAGTCTTTCCCTTGAGGTTCCAGTCCCCAGGTGCCAGCATCTTAGGTTGGATCACTCCTCCGCATACGATGTTTCCTACGTAATATGTAGAACGGGCCAGGACGACCGTCTGGGTCCGAAGACGGGTCGAGCCAATTTCGGAGACAAGGGTGTACACGATGGGGCCAACAGTCATGGAGTAGAATCCGAGCCAGACAACGCACAGAATCGACTGGCCCCAGATTACGCCCTGTGTTTGGTTCGGAGCGACCGAGAGGAATCCAATGATCCACAAGCAAGCCACGAGCAAAGTGAAGCCGCTTAACCAAATGGTCCGGCGGCCAAATCTGTATATGTAAAGCCAGGAAATGCAGGTGCCGACGAAAGCAATGGCGGTGCCTCCCAAGCTGATAGCATACGAGGTAGAAGCGTCAATACCGGTCTGCTGGAAGAAGAAGGAGCCAGAGTAGCAGAGGGCACCGCCATTGGTGATCTGGGACATGAAAGCCATGCAGGCGATCTCGGTACGGCGGAGATTCGTGCCCTTGAAGCAGTCGAAAAAAGTGGCACCTTTTTGCTCCTCAATCTCGAGCTTGTTGGTGTGCACCATCATGGCCACTGTGGCATCGTGGTCTACGTTGTGCTCGGGCTCCGAGAGCCGTTCAAGTGACTTCTTTGCGGCGTCGAGGTTACCGTTACGGACGTGATGCCAAGGAGACTCGGGGGCCATCCAAGCCGCAATGATGAGCGGAACAGGCCAGACCCACTGAATAGCAAAAGGGATCTTGTAACTCCATTGGCCCTCGACATCGACTAACCCCTTGAGGACACCGGCCGAGATGAACTGGCCGATGCACCAACAAAGGTTGACGTAGGAGGTCAAGTAGCCACGGATGGCCAAGGGGGTAACCTCGGCCGCGTAGGCGGGGCCAGTGGTGGCGAAGACTCCCCATGCCACCCCGCAAAGGGTCTTAAAGCTGATTAGTATTGGAAGGGTTGAATATTCAGACGTTAAACATTACCTGTCCTGCCAGCTGCATCTCGATGTTGTGGGCAAAGAAGACGACAAAGACAAAGGCGGCCAGCCAGACGAGTGAGATTATGAGGACGATGCGGTGACCATACTTGGGAGTGAAGTATCCGTTGAGGAGGGCGCCGACAATATTGGCTACGGCGCCAATGGCGTTAAACTTTTGTTGCCAGGTGGATGAGATCTGGTAGCCGTTCTCCTCGTCGAGCCATTCGCCATACTTCTCGCGGAACGCGGGGTAGCCGTAGAAGGAACCGATGAGGGTCACATCATAACCCTCCATGATGACGGTGGTCGAGATGACTATTTTGAATCAGCATCAGTGCCGGGCCTGTGACGGCGGTCTTGGTTATGGGGGATGAGAACTCACGGATGGACCAGAACGTGGCACGCTTGTAGGTCTTCAGACCCTGCCAGACACCAAAGCTGTGCTCGATGTTGGTACCCTCGTGAGCCTCGGAGTTGAGGCCCTTGTCATCGAGAGCGACATGGTAGAGTTGGTGGATGTGAGAAGGGCCCTTCTCGACGTGGATGTTGTCATGCGGCTCCGATGCCGTCTTACTGGTGATGTCGTTGGACATGACTTCACGTGGTCTCGAGCCTCTCGAAGCTGTTTATGGTTATTAAGCTCCTTCCGTAGCAGAGTCGTATTGAAGAGAGGCAGGAGTACCGGACGCATGGAGCTGGGAAGGAGCGACATCTGGGGTATTTTAACGTCGCGTCGAGATGGAATCAACTTCGTACCAGACAGTCGGCTTTTCGTGTCTCACGGCAAGGGTTGCAGGACGCATGTATGTATATTGGCGCTGTATGCATCGACAAACCGCAGGGAGACAGAGTTTGTTTCCCCCCAAGCTTGGCTCTCTGGTTAGCCATCCTCCAACCACGGCGGTTGTAGATGCCTCTTTGTGCTGCACGAGGTGCCATGTCGTTTGTGGCTCAGGTCAGCCTACCAGGGAAAGATGACCTGGTGCAAGCCTGAACCCATGTTGGAGTGAAAGTCGATCGATAGTTACTCGAGGGTTAGCGGCGGGATTGACGGGTTTGAAAGATCTTGACTGGACGAGGGCGAAGGATCTGTCAAGGGAAGCGAGGGGTGGGCACGCTCTGATAGGTCAACCTGGGAAGAAGCCGGCTGGGAGACTAGAGTGAGCCAGCTGGGGTAGCGGGATGAGACGGCAGATGCGAGAGGGTCGATGGTGTCCGAATCTCAATCCCCATCCATGGTTTCCTAAGTCGAGTCCTGGTGTTGGAGACGGAGAGAGGCATGGGCACGGCGTGGTAGGAATGTCGGACCGTGGATTGACTCTGGCGCCAAAGCTTGACGAAGACACAAGATGGGGGAGAACCGATTGGGAGCGGAAACTTGGCGTGAACAGGCTAGAGAATCAGTTGTGATCGAGGCAATTGGTGGACTTTTCCTGAGAGGAGGTTAGTTGGCCGGTTGGGTTGGATGATGGAAGGAGAGAACAGCTCGGTGACCGAAGACATGCAGCGCCTGGCGCAACCTAAAAGGGTTTGGCGTAGACTTAGCGAGCCCAGACAGGCATTAGCGCAGGACATCGACGGTGTGGGGTAGCAAGTCTGGGGATTAGTGGCCGTGGTGGGTTGCACTCAGGCGCTGGACTGCTGCCTTTGGGGGGAGGGAAACGCTGAAGCTTCCCTGGGTTTCCCCAACTTTGACGGCTAAGGTGTAGTTCTCTAGCGTGTACGTAACCTCGTTGCCGATGCACGAATCTGGGGAAGCTGAAGCTTGACAGGTGTAGGTTCATATATTTCCTTGAATCATCCCTTTCCCGCTCCTGCATTCTTCTGCCTGAGGTGGCAGTATATGCAGCCAACACCTCATGGAGGTTTTGTGAGCTCGAGGTGCGCAGGTTGTTCTGTGAAGCTTAGGTAAGGGGCGGTACGTATCTTCGCCGGTCTTACCAAACGGATCCAAGCAGCCAAGGCAATCGCCGGACCACTCTGCCAAGGTGAACAAGACAAACATCCAACAAACAAACAAACGAACAAACAAACGAGCAAACAAACGAGCAAACAAATCGAATATCTCCAGCTTTCTTCCGCTCCTTTTATCTTCTTCCGCTTTCGTCATGCCGTGTCTAACTGCTTCTAGTCATCCCCACTTGATACCCATGCTCCTACGCTCCTCCTCCTCCCCCTTCACGAGGTCATCGACCGACGACGGCACATCAAGCCTCGACAAGGACCACGCCGCGACTACTTTCGGCTCCAGGCTATCCTCCTGCCGGCTCCCCCAGCCAGCAAGCCGTGTGTGCGTCTCGTGCACCTTGCATTAGCCGCTGTCGAGTTCCGCGCGAATCACCCCCCTGTCTTCTCCAATTGCATACACTTGTTTCGGCCAGCCTCGGCCGAGCCATGCTAGCTGCATCTCCTTCCTCGCGTCGTGTCCTTAGGGAATCAAACCCTGAGGGACCTTGGTTCCGTGTAATCAGGCCATGTCTTCGACTCAAGGGCCAAGCCTCCTATTTTCCAAAAAAAAAAACCGCCATCGGTGTTGCTGTGCGTCTCTCGCGTCTCTGCGCGGCAGGATTCCTTCACGAGCCACGGGCTCGGGTCCTGGACCGCAATTGAGGGTGTTACCGGTATGCCAACACGATGGTCGTAAGCCATGGCCGTATGCAGCATCTTTTACTTTCAGCTACCATGTTGGCCGTGCCTCCGACCCAGAGTTTCCCCCGCAGCAGCTGGGTATGACCGTACCGGTACGAATATAGCTATCTTGAGCTCATGGGGTGGATTCGACTCCCTTCTTGTCCATGGCCGCTACGTAGTCACGTTTCTAGCCCCCGGCGTGTATAGTCTGCTGCCGGTTCGTCTCCGTATTACAAACTTTGCTCTGGACGATCTTCCTGCATACACGCTGCGCATCAGCTCAACAACTGACCATGAGGAGGGGGTTCCTAGTCCGAGTCGGATAGACCGGCTCGGACGGTGGCAGACGCATTTGCGGTCTTTTTCTTTTCTTTTCTTTTTTTTTTGGCAGTAATCTGGTAACAAGATTATTTCACAGCATCTGATGAGCGGGGCGAGCAACCCCCATCAAGATGGTAAGATAGGTAGGTACCGACTTCTTCATGATGCATCGTCTTAAGCCCAGCTTGTCGGAGCGGCGACTTTTCTTTCTCACGACACCTCCTTTCATTCACGGAATTGACAGTCAAGCAAACATCACCGTGGCTACGAGTACTCAAACGATTTTGGACTATTTGAACATTCAGCCGCTGGATAGGTTACAAAAGTCCCAATTTCACGCACTCCTCCTCGATGGCAGAGAGCGTCTGGACGGCGGTCAGGACGGCGTCATTCTTGCCGTAGCTGCGGACAAGGCGGCTGTCGGCCGTGTACGCGGGCCATCCGATGGCTTCCATCCCCGCCGCCGGGTCCTTGATGAAGGCGGCGTAGGCGTCCATCATCGTGTGGCTCAGCTCGTATTCGAAGGGGGTCGAGTTGCCGCGGAAATCGGCGTGGGTGCCAAAGATCAGGGGAAGCTCGCTGCCGTGGTAGGCACCCATCCACGGGCGGGGAGAGGTGTTGTTGAAGATGGCTTCGTGGAAGTAACGGTAAGTGGTTCTGCCCGCGGCCAGGCGCTCACTGAGGAAGGGGTTGTTAGTAAACAGGGAGGCCCATGGAACGTGATTGGGGTCGCGAAGATGCTTACTTGGTGGTCTTCGTTGCAGGGCACCAGAAGTAGGTGTAAGACAGGCTCTCAGAAACGGCTGGGTCGGGGCCGTTCACGGCATCGTAAGGCGCGAGGAAGACGCCCTCGGCAGCGTTGAAGCCAATGATGGCGGGCTTGATATTATCAGCAACGTCGCTCATGGATCAAACGGGGTTCCTCTTTTGGAATGAACTCAACTCACCAGGTCAGACATTTCTCCGAGGGCGGCCTTCTCCGTGTAGTTGGCAAAGATGATCTTGTTGTCGATCTGGGGAGAGAAGCCGATCGTGGGCGTGACCTGCGAGTCCTTGTAGTCGGCGACGAAGCGCTCGAGCTTCTCGGCAGGGATCTTGCGCATGCACGCGAGCTCGGCGCGGGCGTCCGTCAGGTTGCCGCAGCCGAGCTGCTGGGCGACGAAGGTGAAGTTAGAGTGGCTGGCGTCGTGGTTCATCAGCTGGTCCAGGTGCGCCGTGCCCGAGTCCATGATCAAGGCCTTGGCGATGGGATCCGCGGCGTATGCGAAGTTCCAGTAGTCAACGGCGATGGCGCCGGCCGAGTGGCCCCAGATGGTCATGCGCTCCGGGTCGCCGCCGAACTTGGCGACATTATCGCGGATCCAACTTACAGCGAAGCGCTGATCCATCCTGTAATCGTATATTAGTCTTGGATTCATAATATTTGGTATGTGAGCCTTACAGGCCGAGGTTCTGCTCCTCGAGCGCCGCCGAGTTGGGGAAGCCGAAGAGCTTCATGCGGTAGTTGAAGGTGACAAAGATGTGCGACTGCGAGCGCTCGATCCATTTCTGGGGCATCTGGTAGGGCACGTCGGTGCCGCCCGTCTCGAAGCCGCCGCCGTAGAACCAGATGACGACGGGCAGGCCTCCTTTTCCCCCTCCTCCCTCGATCTGCTGCTCGACGGTGGGGACGGCGTCGGAAGGGACCCAGAAGCTGGCGGTGAGGCAATCCTCGTCCATGCCGGCGTTGCCGATCATGAACTCGGGGACGTCGACGCGCTGGAGGGCCGGCAGGACGGAGATGTACTGCCAGCACGAAGGGGGCAGAGCGGTGGCGTTGAGTACGGTGGCGTTGGCGAAGGACCGCGGGGCGATGTATGGCTGCGGCGGCTCCCACCGCAGGTCGTCCAAGGGCGGCGCGGCGTACGGGATGCCCAGGAACTCGGCAACTCGGGGCGCATCGGGGGCGATCCGGCCCTGGACGATGACGCCGTTGTCAAGCTGCACGCTGGGGCCGGCGCTCGCCAGTGCGAGGAGGCCGGCGAAGGTCGCCACGAACTTGGCGTTGCACATCATGGAAGGGCCTTCTTGATAACCGCCGGAGTTGAGCTGACCGTGTGAGGCTTGAGTGAGGCCAAACCCGTGGACGTCAGGCCCAGGAGTGATGTATATATAACACTTTTGACGAAAGACCTTCGGAACACGGGAGGGTCTTTTTTTTTGCATCTACGCATCCATTCCCCCTGAATGGCATCAATTCATTGGCACTTGATCCACTAACATCACCACGCTGCTGTGCCTATTCGGAAGGAGAAGGCCGCACGGCTCCCCTCATCGGAGATTGCTGCGCAGAGCCCCATACTCATCAGTGCTGCCATCATGGCCTTCCCCGTCGAAACATCCAGTGTCATTGGCGGGCGGGACGGTAGGCATGGTCCGTCTGTGGGGTATACGAGTCAAGCTCCTGGCCGGATCCTCTGCCTGGACCTGTTAAAAAGCAGGGTGCCACAAAAGATGCTAACTTTTGAGGTAGATATTCGTGAAAAGGATCGACGGAACGCGGAAGGCCATCGTTGGTACGGGGGTTTTAATTGTCGATCCCCGGCAGTTTTCCACGAGTTCCGCTTCAATGCCACCTTGCCACGGCTCTGTCCATGTCCAATGCCAGATCCGAAATGGCTTGTCGACCCTCTATCCCCGTAGACGGGCCCAGGTAGTTCAAGTTGATGCAATTAGTAAACGCTTTGCAATCAACTGCATGTATTACCAAGGCCCTGATCGATAACTTGGAGGTAACTTGGATAAGAAACACAAAGGGTTAGGGTTATTCATAGCTGCCTGCAAAGTGAAAGTCTAGTTATATAGATGTACTGCTAGGACCTTGCCTACTGCTGCTGCCTACTATTGCCTAATGCTGCCTACTATCACCTATCGCCAGGCATCACTATTACCTATTGATAGATAATACTAGGCAGCAGCAGTAGGCAAAGATAACTTAGAGAGCGGTTTGGTAAGTTAGATAAGGATTTATATGAAGGAAATCAGAAATTAGGCTTCAATCTAGCCTCTAGAAGTCACTCTTATCTAAGTACGTGGCTGATAAAAAGATGAATATTTGATTGCTTGCTTCCCTTGGCAAATGATTGTCGGCTCTTTGCAGACAAATCTGTGCTCCGAAAGTAGTCGAGATATCGTCGTCTCGGCCAGGGTGATCAATAATTGCCGCTATCATGAGTCTGCGTGTGAGACTATGAGGAGGACTCGTATTCTGAATAAGCTTCACATAGTTACAGTTCAGGTCTAGGGGCTTCTCGAGTTCAGAGCTGGTCAGAGCTGCGGGTAAGCATAAACGTGTGCATGAGCAAGCGTCAGTAAAATGACTCGAGCATGTCTTTTGACTTATATCGACGGCATCAAACCAAACGCATCCACACAAGACCCAGAATTTCTTTACCATAGAACTAACTTATTAGCTGGGTAGTTTCTCAATCGCCGCTGGTTAGTTAGCAACCGTGTATGCCGACGACACACTTGGACTAGCGTGCGCTTATTGTGGAAACGACAGTTGAGTCCGTTACCCATGCAGCGCATGATTACGTCCTGGAAGAAACGTTTTAACTCTGACTCAAACGCATATTTCAACTTCACTTGACATACAGATGCTTCTGGTGTGCGGGAGATACTATATCCGGCGCGGCCTCCTTAACCACTTGACACCGTGTGATCGGTCCCGGACGATTGCCGCAAGTGGGTCTCAGAGCAGGCTCAGTGTCGCCAGGCTTGCAGTTTTTTAGGCTTCACACAAGATAACATCAATAACCTCGAAAAGTTGGGCGAGGTCTGTTGCATTTTTAACAGCGCAGATCTCGGTTGACATCCATCATCGTAGTGACTCGAATCGACTGCTTCTGGCCTCCAGTTTGGGCAAGTGGAGTGGGTGTAAGTGATTGCACGCATAAATTATCTGACGACAGTGAGAAGTCGCGGCGGTTTATCGTTAGGATGAGATTTACATGTCAACTTAGAGGCTCAAGCAAGAGACTGAAGGTTAGTGTATTCATGTTGCAGAAGCACACAGTCAGCGGATCCAAACATTGTTTGAGGAACATCATGTTCTGTGGACTTGCAGAGATGCTTTCGCTGCCTTCTTCTCATTGTTTCTAAGATGTTACACACAAACTTAGCCTAGCCAATCATGGACAAGCAGAATCGAGCGATATCTTGGGTCGATCCACGCTTTCCAAACACATCATGGCCGCTATTCCTTCTGTATCATGTACCTTTTGGCCCCTTCTCAAGCTGTCGGGCCTACGTCACACCTGAATCCCGCGCACCTACCGTGTGTCGTGGGGTTTTAACAGCCACCAGTGACTCCAACGCACTTGACACCAGGTCTCAACGAACAGAATTTGATCAAATCGATGGAGATGGAAACACGGGTCGTGGATATCCACGAGAGCCGCGAGGGCCGTGTTACGCCAACCCTCCACGCCTGGTGCCACCAATGGCAGCACCACCTGCTATTGGGAAGATTGTTTTGGATATAGCAACTACGTCGAACTGACGGGGTTCAGTGCGTCTACGTGTGTCCTTCAAAACTCTATCCAGTCTGCGCATTGACCGGAAGGCCGTTGGTGACGTGTGGCCAATGTCATGACCATCGACAATATCCTTTGACGTCAGCAGCAGGAGGTTTTAATTGGCCGGTCTCAAGCTACATGCCAGCAAGGCGCACGGTGAAGAGCCGGGATACTTCCAAGTAATGTTGGGTCCCATATGTAGGTGTTGAGTTCGGACGGCAATGAAGCCTGTCGATCCACCCTAGATATTAGAGCTGTAGAGTTTGATTTTCTGCTTGCACTATAAATATTCCATGGTCTGACGGCATGCTTACCTCGGGATTCTCTTCTAGGATCATCGCCGCAGGTTAGAGTACACCGTTGCTTTGGATTGTTGGTTAGAGGAGGCTTTCGGGCCGGTCCTGAAGCCAGCTGTCCATGGCCTGCATGTTGACCCTCTATTTCTCTTCCGTATACCAGTACAGTACACATAGCACTGAGGCAATAGACCCACATGGCTACGCTTCTGTACTTCGTAGACATATTCTTAAGAGGATGGGGCACTATTAGGTCCGCATGGTGACCCTGAAAACAGGGGCAGGCTGGTCATGAGCACCGGGAGAGACACGTAATCGAGATGAGTATGGTCCGATGGGCCCCTGATGACGTTTTTCTGGAGGTGTCCGGAAACGCGCTTCAGGCGCAAAAACACCAATGTGATACAAAGATGGATCGGCATCTCGTAAGTCGCAGAGATGAAAAACAAGCCCAGAGCACAGTAGGAAAGCCAAAGATCCAATGAGTTACCTAGCCAAGGCAGGTCCTCGCAGAGTCGAGCAGGCGCCCAATAACATAAATCAAAGTCAGAGAACATAGTATAAGCCGCATTCCTAATATTCAACACAATACGAGAGTACCTGTGCGTCTACCACCTGGTAGGCATTTTGTTACGTACAAGAGTCTTTGGCGGTGGATGTCCTAACTGGGTACCTGCTTGAACCAGCATACTCTATAACGCCCTTTGAAACTATCACTGAGTCACTAAGAGTGAACTGAGCGTTGGGAGATGTAGGAGCGCTCGTAGTGTGAGCGCAGTTGTTGCCACCGTAAACCGGTGAGCAAGGAGCAGGATGCTATATCACAGAGTCAGGGGTATCGAGAGCCGAAAGAATGGGCAGCGGACGCAGATGATAGCAGGCCAAGCGATGGAGTCGGTTGCCTAGTTTGGACGTAGAGAAAAGCGTGACACATTGGTACGACATCTGCGACTTGGTACATTTGGCGATTCGGCTGCAGCCCTTCGATGACGTAGCATACACAGTGTCTGGCACTTTTGGGAACATTGTGTGGCAGCGGAACGAAATGAAAGATGATATTTTATCTAGTATATCTCACTCACCCTTGACAGTTTGTAGGTGGATCAAGGCGGTTCCTCGTGAGGTCGCAGAGGTACACGATAATAGTGATACAGTTAGAAAAACACAGTATAAACACCATTCCCGATGCACAACACAATGATTGTAGGCGGAGGACGAGGTTGGAACGTGCTGCTTGAAAGCTCGGAGTTTCTTCACTGGGTACCACAAAACTGCGAACGACGGCTTAGTCTAAGACAGAGATACTGTTTGATTCCTATGTTGACAATCGGCATCTTGTACGACTACTCGAGTATCACATCCGATAAGTCGTCCCCTAGAACTTTGTGAAGCCAAGGGATGATTTCCTGATGACTGGCAGATCATTATCCACCATTAAGTGAATCCGAGAGTTGTTTTTCTGTGATTTGTTCTTCTGTCATCATTACAAGCTTTGCTGAGGATGAGCTTCCAGCCAATTTCCAGAGCCGGAAGATACCCGACCGACGAGTATCAGTGACTGACGGTTGAGCAGTTGCGCCTACATGTACGAATAGTTGACGCCGCGATCATCTGCCAGCGAGGACCGGGGTATCGTCTTTTCTGGTAGGCTAGCCCGAAGACTGGGTCACGGTCCTCGATTCAGTGGCTATGCTCTGCCCGTCAGACGGCCCAAACCTGTTTTCCCGCGTTTGACAGTTGCCTAGGCAAATACTTATGTTTGGCCTCGTGAATACCTTGAGCAGTATCTTTACTATGTGCACCAAGGCTTCAGAACAGGGGGATGATAATCACCCGGACAGATTAGCAGCTTAACAGCTACATGGATGACATTGTAACCTATAAATGAGCAGGTTTATCCACGTCCCCCGTCTTAGCGAGAATCAGGGCAGCGATTCCATTGCAAGACCCTGAAGAACAACTCCATGATACCCCCCCCGGAGGCACACCCCCGTGCAAAACCTCCTCCGACATTCAAAAGCATAGCAAGTATTCATGGAAACAAAGAACAGTAACCCCGGGCTGTCAAGTTGCGAGTAAGCGTTCCGGATTATTGCTCGGTTAAATCAAATCCCAGACGGCCGTTCGCATACACCATTTATTGCCTTGCACCACAATGACGTGGAGTTCATTGCTGTCTAAACTACCTACCGTCGTAGCCGCCGCAGGCCCCCTGGAACAAGCCCGGTCAAAAGCCAGACAGGCTCGGCAGAGAAAGGGGGTGGGTCAAGGAAGAACCTAGCAATAGACCAGCAGGAACGAGAAACAGGTGAAAATCTCGATGAGTCAGAAAACAACTCGAACTCACCAGCAAAACGCGTTCCCCCGAGCCTTGTCGCCTATGTCAATCTGCCTTGGACGGATCTCCTCCCGTCACCTCGTGCAGTTGGCTCGATCGATGCATGCTCGATGCGCTTGTGTCCGTCCCCTTGAGCGGGTGTTCTGGATGCCTGTCTGCCGCGGTGCCCACAATGTTGCTCGATGTCGGTACAGGCGCGGACGGCTGAGATATGTCCTTGCGGAGCGGGTGCTCCGTGCCTGTATGGACCGATCCCATGCTGGACGGCTTGTGGGCGTCTTGCAGCGCGTAGTCGCCAGAATCGAAGTACTTCCGCTGCAGGAAGATGACAGGTGCATTGGTTAGCGCAGCTCGGCCCCCGCCTAGAGCTCACGGGTGAAGGAAATGTGAAGGAAACAGGGGTCGCTACACACACACACACACACACACATACCTGCAGCTGGTTGTGTAGAAGATCCGATCTGGCCGGGGCCTTTCCGTATAAGCGTCGGATACGCTCCTCCTTGTGGGCGGCGGCAGCCTTCCCGGGGCATAAAGGTGTACACATCAGCTCGGCCGCCTCGATGGATTAGGCGCCTACCACCACATGCATGTTGCTCACGACCGACGGACATACTTACAGCAGAGTCAGTTTGGTCCTGTTGAGAAGCCATGTTGAATAAAACATGTATGCATTTGAAAGCAAGGTATTGCGGTATGATACTGACCATGCCGATGACTTGAGTTATATACAGATTCAGTGACGTGACGATGACGATGACAAAGTTTGCCTTAGAGGCCTCAGCAACCGATTGCCTACTAGGGATCCCCACCTGTTGTTGTTGTTGTTGCTCGGGATTTCCAGGTAGCATTGACCGACTCGCCGTGGAGGCCGGGATAGGCTCCGAAACCCAGTGAGTGAGTGTGAGTGCGCTGGCTGGCTGGTTCCTAAAAGGGGGACCAGTTTTCATGTGCGCGACGATGCTCTACTGTGTGATGACTGACCACATGCAGCCGGGACAGGGTAGGGGACCCGATTTGCAGACTTTGGGACTGGCCATTGGGCAGACTGGACGAACCCGGCCGCAAAAGAAGGTAGGTAATCCTTCAGCGGCCCAACGGGCGGGCGGCATGCATTGAACCCTGACAACGATTGCCGGCGCTGCTATGTGTGGACAGGGCCAGCCAGGGTTATACTACACACTATTCATACGTGGAAGAAGAGAGACGAGACCGTGGGAACAGCAATGACGGTACAAAAGCCTGAGAAAAGGGGGGTTGAGCTGACCCCGAGAGCGACCCGCGCGTGACACTAGACAGGGAAGATGCATGGGGTCGCTGCGGCGCTACTCACGCTCCTCCAGCGTCGGATCAGGTTTTTTCTTTGCTGGCGTTCCTGGCCAGGAAAAGTTGGTCAAGGTTTCAACTCGAGAATGGGGTGATTGTTGGTTGTCCCCTTGCCTGTGAGTCTGGAGCACACGGGGGGGTCGGCCGGAGAAAGGGGATCGAGGATCTGCAATATAAAATATCTATAAGGGCCGATGGTAGTGCCCATCGATTCGGGACGCGCTCGAAAACTATATACATAGTACTCTGTCTTACCCAACAATCAGTGACGGGGAAGAAAAGAAGAAAAGAAAGCAACCACCATGATGTCTGCACAACTTCCCAGATCGACTTCCAAGACCTCCAGCTCGTCCAACTCGGACAACTCCAACGCTCCCTTCGCCGGCAACATGGACACGTATACGCTCTCCATGTACGAGCACACCAAGCGCCTCATGGCCGCCGCCCAGATCCCTTACGGCAGTCCTGCCAGCCTCCTCACGCCGTCCTGCAACGAGCCGCCAGCGGCCGGAACCAGCTCCGGCGGTGTGGGGAATACCCTCACGCCAACCAAGTCCGACAGCCTCTCTCGACTAAGATCGAATTAGCTTCTCCCGACTGAGCAAGACGAAGACGCTGAACTAGGAGAGCTGTGCTCCACGACTCTTCTCGCTTCATTCAGAGGTACGACGATCCATTTTGTTGAGATGCATGCATCGTGCATCGTCTCGTCAGTTCTTGCAGCCTGCTAACCTCGGTCATAGATGCCCGACCATATACCTGTTCATGGAAAGACTCTTGAGTGAGTAAGACCGTCTGATATACATGCCGCCGACTTTGCGCCTCCGAGTTCCTGTCGTTCTATGGACCGTCCCAATACCAACATCGAGGTCTTTGACCAAACCCCGCGATCAACTCTCGGGTACTTTCTCGAGACCATATCCTCCCTCCTCCTCTCTCCCCCCCTCCCTCCCCTATAAAGATCAGTTGCAGCCTGATTCCCTTAATACCCTACTTGCGGCGTTTTACTTTTTGGTCCTTTCCCGGTCGGTCACGAAAAGCCTACCGGCGCGAGCCAGCACAACCCAGCTCTGAAATCGTACGATTCTTCCAGCGGTCCCCCTCCTCGGCCGCATGTGCCCTCGGCGTCGTCATGCGGGTGCTGGAAGTTGGCACCGCACGGGGAGACGTTCTCGACTGCCACGTAGGGCCATCTTGCTGGGGTATCCCTGTGAGAGTGAGGAGTGGGAGAGATGGAGAGAGAGAGCCGAACCGCGACCAAGCTGCGTTTCTTGGATCGTGGGTTCCTCCATCTTCTCAGCACAGTCTTCACGCCATTCGACCCCTCGCTTCGTCTCACTTCTGGACGCGCCACACGCCGACGTTGCGCGATTTAACAAAGCATTCCAGGTCCGGAAGCTCGGCCTGCTGTTGCGTGCATCGACGTTCAATGCCGACTTGAAAGTCTCCATGTTCTCACATGCTTGATTCTTTTCATTTATTCTTTTACCTATTCCCCCCCCCCCCTTTTTTTTTTTATACTTTTATTTGTGTCCTTGTTTTCTTCGGTGGGCAACGCGACGGAGTTTGGGCTGCACACTGGGAGAATGAATGAAAGCAATTTAAGGTAAATGTAACCAGATAGGGCTTCGACTTGTTCGTTAAAGATACCCTCCCTTTTCCATATCGATATTTGATTATAGCAACTTTCACCCCGTCTCAATGTCCCACTTTGCCATGTTCGCCGTGACTCGTAATTTTCGCCCCTCGGGAGGAGGAAATGGGAAAGTTTCATACGACAACCCATGACCTCGGCCTGGCCGCTTTGCGTGACTCGCCGTCGTCGTTGGACCCAGACTCGCCCTCGTGCAGCACCACAGCCCCCCCACGTTCTCTGAAAATCTTTCGCCGCGTTTGGCCAAGGATGTGGCGGCACCTCCCCCCCCCACCCAGGCGTGGGCGACGTTGTTCTCGACGTCGCGCTCGTGCGTTCTGGGGGATGGAGGAAAGAAGCCCCTGTCGAGGGTTATGCAAGACATCGCGAACGGGTCCAGCCGCAACTTAAGCATTGGCGTCCGACTCGAGAGGGGCAAGTTAACGTTGACATGGTCGGTCCAAGGCCGAGCTAGTTCGCAGCGCAACGCCGCTGGATACTACCGTGTCGTAGGTCTGGACAGAACAATGAGGACTCCATGAGCACAGCTCGCCCCAAGCCACCACGCAACATCAACAGGTAGGGTGACATCAGCGGGTTAGAAGCACAATTTTCGTCCATCATTTGAAAGCAGGATGCTTTTCAACCAAGTTTGGATGTAATTAACACTTTGGGTCCAGGATTCAACTATCGTGCCACGGTTTGGTGAAGTGTGTTCCTTGCGGTGCGCGCAGACGTACAGCCCAATAGGGTGGAGACTAGACTATGGAGAATCCATATTAAAATGTCACCTCGTCTATCCAAACAAACATACTTGTCAGGATAAAGCAGCACATGTTTAAGATTAGGACATTCGGCAAGAAATAATATTGGGCATTCGAGATCAATCGACTAGGCGTCGTGTTTTTGGAGTCCTGGTAGTCAAGGTCCGGACCTTTTTTTCGCCAGGCACCATTGATTATGCACTCTATTTCTTTTTACTTACAGTTTCGAAATCAGGCCGTCTTCCATCGATATCTGGGGAAGTTGGCATTGTGACTTGGAACATTCCCAACCAATGGCCTCAATGTTGCTGTCAAAGAATAATGGTAATGGCCTTAATAACACGTGAAGCATGGGTTGGGTGTCAGGAAACCTACGAGATATTGGGGCACCTGATTTAGGGAACTCTCTAGACCGAGATGGATGCTTGGACTAGGGGATTCAAAGACTTCTCGTCTTCGAAACAAAGCAAGGCCTGGGTTACGGGCCATGTCTTGCATTCTGGTCAGATACCGAAATGACAGCCTTATAAAGAGAGGTACATGTTGCTTGAGAAGAGAAGCCTACTTACGAATCGAGGAGCAATAGTTGGGAATGAACCAAATAGAAGGTTGCAGAAACATCATACACATCATGCATGGGGTGTTATCAAGTATAAACCCCTTGGTCTGTGGTGCCCGTGATGTTATGGATTTCCATGTTCACCAAATAGGCCGTTCTCCCTCTGGCTAGTTACATGCCACTTGATACACGGCGGATACAGATTTCAAGTTGCCCGGCTGGATGAAGATGCACAAGCGGACCACCAAGGCGCAAGGGCAAAGGGAACTGAAGCCCTTGCGTATCCGGCCTGGCTGGTGGGTGAATAATTAGAAAAGAAAAAGAAGAAAAAAAAAGGTGAGGCCGTGATCTTGCTTGATTACCCTCTTCTTTTCTTCAACCTCGACAAAGCAAGAAAGGACGGAATCTTTCTCACATTTGCTTTGCATTTTCTCTTGCTTGACTCCCCTCTCCTTTTCATCAGCCTCGACGAAGCAAAAGAAGACGGAATCTTTCTCAAGTTCGCTTTTACTCTTCCCCTTGCTTTATTCATACTGGAGTAGCAACGACATAGCAAGAAAGGGCAGAGCAAAGAACGGCAGAGTCTTGCTGAAGTTTGGCATTCCTTTCCACTCCTTTTCTCTTGTCGACAAAAACAAACGATAGCAAAGGTACACATCGAGGTCCCCTATTACACGTTCTGATGGCCAGAGACTGACAACATATAGATGGACGCGGGCTATTCCTATCCGCCGCCTCCCGGCTCCGAAGCCGAGCCTGTCCCGATCCCGACCCCTGCTCATCCAACCTCGGTGCACATCCATTTGGACTGGGATGCCAACTCCTATGGAGGAGGAGGAGAAGGAGGAGGAGAAGGAGGAGGAGAAGGAGGAGGAGAAGGAGGAGGAGAAGGAGGAGGAGGAGGAGGAGTAGACGAAGAGTATGCCAAGGCGCCGATGTGAATTACAGCAATGGGAAACAGATATTGTGTCGCTAACACAGAGATAGGAACGCGGGCTACGACATCGTCGTTGGCTCCTTTGACAACGACGACGATATTCGGGCTATGTTTGGCGACGAATGGGCCGAAAATGCCAAAAATAACCTGATGTCGGCGCCAGTTCGCCCGGTTGCCCGCCCGGCTGCGCCCCGGGCTCCGGTCCCGGCTACTCCTCGCGCACCCGAGGCGAAGATGATCGTGCCCGGCTCCGACGTATCGTTGGGTTGTGGCCACTATCCCGCTGGCGGTCCGCCTGCCGGCGCTGGCCAGGCTCCTCCCTTGGTGCCGGTCATCGGCAACCCGGCTTTACCTATCTTTCTTGGTCCAGTTGCTCCCGCCGGCGGCCCTCCTGCCGGCGCTGGCCAGGCTCCTCCCTTCCAGACGGCCATCGGCACCCAGGTTTTACCTAGCTTTCTTGCTCCCATGGCTCGCGCCGGTCCCGTCGTATCCGTCGCTTCGCATGGCCAGACTTCTCCCGCCGCCGCCGCCGCCGGCGGCTACAGCGCTCATCCGCAGCCGCTGTACCCGCCCGGCTTCCGGATCCAGGACAACCTGGTGCTCCGCCACGACTGGCCGCAGGGCCATCTGCAGCCGTCGTCGAAGCACCTCGCGTACGAGCGGAGCAAGAACCCAAAGCCGCCGCAGGACAACGCGACGTGGTGCAACAGCTGCGAGTACTGGCTGTGGGACCCGTGCTACGAACGCGTGCCGCTGAGCGCGCGGGACAGCGCTCGCTGCTGCAACCGCTGCCACTTGCGCAAGAAGAGGGCCCGCGGCATGGGCCTGAACGAGTGGATGCTTGCTGCTCAGCCGCGGATGCTACACCTCCTCAAGAAAGACCCGGGCTATGTCGCCTGAGTGGAAGAGGGCTGCCGGAGGCTGGTGCGAGGCGTAAGCCAAGAACGAGAGAGAGAGAGAGAGAGGGAAAGAGAGAGAGCGAGAAGAAGCGAGTTGGTAAGTACATTCTTTATGTGCGTGCATTCAGTCAGCCGATTCGCCATGTCTTACCCCGGTTCTGGTTGAGGGTACCTAGCGGGGGACACCACTTTGAGCTGCGTGACACAGAGTCTGGGTCGACGATGGGTGGCAGATGCTGCTAACGTCCATGCGTTTGCAGAGCCCGCCCCCCCTCTCCCCTGTCTATGTTCTCTGGCTCCCAGTGGACGGAACGACTCTTTGAGGGAACCGGTTCCCCAGGTTTGGGATCGTGCCGGGGGGCTGTCTCCGGGGATACTGATGAAGGGTTGGAAGTTCCGAGACAAGCCTTTGATGATGATGATGATGATGATGATGACGACGACGACGAATTCTACGAGATTAAGATGCTGACCAGTTACTCTACAGAAGCAGACCGAGCCTCCCTCACGATGACGGGCCACGATCGAGAACAAGTGTAGGCGTACGAAGCACAAGCAAAGCAGTGGACCATAAAATAAAAACAGGAAAAGAAGAAAGAAAAAAGCAGAGAGAGAGAGAGAGAGAGAGAGAGAGAGAGAGAGAGAGAGGAACAGGGATGGGACAAAGGGTCTCGTCGGCGAGACAGTGTCAGTGTATACGAATATACGGATAGACGGGGAAGAAAGGAAGCAATGCAGATCAGTTCGTGGCCGTTTCGTTGAGACCGGCCGCGGCATTACAGGTACACTCACTACCTACACTTAGGTAGACTAGGTAGCTTCACAAAGCATACATGGTACAATTACCCAACACTCCCATCTCATCCCGGTGTGTTGAGCAGTAGCAACATCACGTTGTCATGAAGCAGACCAGACAGACTCTCTGCTTGCATCGGGTGGCATTCCGCGTGGAGAGGATGGACATGGAAGGTGCCATTCATTCATTTAACCATCGCGCTTATTCATGTATGTACACCATACGTACCTACCTACTGATGTACAGGTTGTAAGGCGGTTGGTTAGTTCCTCGTGCTACCTATCCGTACATAAAATAGTAGGTAGATGTGTAAGGTATGCTGGTATGTAAACAAACATACATCGTATGTTTCAAGTACCAGTACAGATGGCAGCACAGCAAGCACTTTACCGTATTCGGTTAAGCGAGGGACGATAGTGACAGCAGCCCCGCTCATTGGTGGACACCGTCTCAGCCAATATTGCTGACATAATCAGGGAGACACCGCAGGCACCCAAAGAGTTTACAGCGACGGACCGCACTTTCTGGTTCGGGAGATTGCGAGCATGCGTTGTCCCTGTCGCCTTCATCCCTGCCTCCTGCCGTCTGTGCTGCAGACTGCGTCCCCCGTAGTGTACCCGTAGGTACGAATGCATGGTACCTCGACCATGTATGTACCTGTACCTGAGTCTCGGCTGACAGCCCGAGGGTCCGATCAATATTTCCCAAAACAAATGTTCATGATCGATGGCTCATTGCACATCGTAGGTAGTGTAGGTACGTGTACTACCTTACCTAGCTACCTAGGTATCTACCTACTTGAGGCACTAAGAGGTATGTACAGTACTTACACACACCACTCCCCAAGGTGGTAATCGCTGGTTTACATGAATCAAACTAACTAGCAGATACGAGTGGATGGAACCCCGGGCGGCTGGTTGGCTAGCTGGCTCATTGGAAAACCGACATCTCGGTAAGTGGTTTGTTTGTTTGCCGCTTTCTTATTCCTCATCTTCTTGTGCTTCCTCTGTCGTTTCCCTTCCGTACTCTTTCAGGAATCCCCCCCTCTGACGACCAGACGTAGGCCGGAAGCGAAGCTGACCGACCGACCTCTAGCTTCCGAGACCCTCGACTGCGTTCAATCGATCTACGGCTTCATCGGATGACGCCGGCCATCGTCTCGCTCAAAGTTAGTCAGTCGTCCCATCCATCCGGCCTCGTCGAACGGCTCCTCCGTTTGTAACACGAGAAAAGAGGCTGAACGGCTCGCTACCAGCCTGGCTGCGTACCTAAACAATAATAGCTTGGAGACGATCCTTTCGCTAGCTCCCGACCCGCGGCTACCTCCCGCCCATCGCCACACAAACGCTAAAACGCCTCTCCCAATCCCAGGCCCGTCTTGGTCAATAGCTCTCTCTCTCAGGAGAAAAGGGAACAAGGAAAACAAAACAAGAATAGACACCGCATTCCTCCCCCTCTCGACTCTCAACTCTTTCCTGCTCACCATCAACTCGACCTCAACCGCCTCGAATGCTCCCGGAGCTCTAGACCACCCCTCGTACTCGTCACAATGGACGGCAAACAGGCTCCCGGGAGGTCAAGCGGCATCCCTCGCTTGTCGCGTCTGCCTCTTCCCAAGCCTGCCCCCGCGCCCCCCCCTGCTACTGTCCGCCCTTCTCCTTCACGAGAGAGCCTCAACTCGGGTCTGAGGAATCCCCGACTTCGACCAGCTGCCTCACGCGAGCAGCTAAGTCCCGCCGTCGCCCCTAAGCAGCCCGCGCCATCCCGTACAGCTTCGAAACACACTCGAGAGATCCAGCCGCCCTCTTCGAGAAAGTCCGAATTGAGAGCTCCCCCAGCCACCCTCAGGACCTCCCGCAGCGTACCCAGACTGAAGCAAAAGGAACCCTTGTTCAATAAGCCTCCCACTCCTCCAGAAGACCCCGAACCGCCTGCTCTTTCACGCTCCGCTAGCCTCTCGCGCCGATCGTCAGCCGCACTCCATGCCGTGACTCCCGAGTCCGAGCCAGCGGTGCCAGACTTGCCTCCTCTGCCCAGCGCAACAAGCCCGCCCGCCGCCACCGACCATGCCGCCGCATCCGACCTCCCGGGCTTTGACACTCCCAAGGCCAAGGCCTTGAAGCCCCGACCCTCCCTTTCCGAACGAACGATCGAAACACTACAACAGCTACAATCTTCGCCCACCCTCAGTAAAAAGACGTCGACCTTTTTCGACCCCGAAGGCGCCATGCAACCTCGTTCACGAGCCGGCAGTGGCCACTCGAGGCCCGGTTCGAGCTACGCCTCGGACGCTTCCGCGCGCCCGACCTCGCGTCACAGCAGGCCCGGCTCGTCATCCGGTGCTGACGAGAACCCCTTTGCCAACATCCAACACGCCGCCATTTCTCCCCGACTCCCGCCCGCCTCCGTCGAAACCACACCTTCTCGTCGTGTGTCTAGCATCCGCTCTCTTCGCGCACCCGCCATAAGAACTACACCCCAAACGTCACCGTCGGCGCCCCAGTCCGCCACGGGCATCCCGCTCACCCAGACTCCCAGCCCAACAAGGACAGCCGGCATGATGCCACCCTCCAAGCCCGATGCGAAGACGACCGCTCCCCGTTCTCTCAAACCTCGTGCCTCGGTCAACGGCCTATACAAGAAGCCATCTCTCCCATCAATGAGCCAAGCATCCTCGGCAGCAGCTCTTTCGCCTCCTCGCAAGCTGACGCCCGCCAAGTCGTACGGGTCCCTGAGGAAGCCCACCCCTTCAAAGATTGGCAGCCCGGCCCCTGTGGCCTCGAATGGAAACGACGAAGAGCCCGCGGCCAGGAAGTCCTCCAGCGCTCTGCGGGACCAAATTGCCAAGGCGAGGGCGGCCAAGCGCGCTGCAGACCGTCAAGCTGCCGAGGCAGCATCCGCCCCGGCCCCAGAGCCAACCGCAGAGGCTCCCCCGAACCAGACGGACCCTCCAATCGTCCCGAACGACAACGGGTTCAACTTTGGCATTGCTGTTACGACCGACCCTTTCAACGCCAATGACCCTTTCAGCACCAACGACCCGTTCAACACCAAACGATCGGATGCCTCGCAACAAAAGGTCATTCAACAGCGACTCGGCGCCGCGCGGACCAGTGGCCGGCTCAACATCGCGGCTATGGGCCTGAAGGAGATCCCCGCTGAAGTCCTGAAGATGTACGACATGGAGTCCATGGGTACTTACGACGGCTCATGGGCCGAGACGGTCGACTTGACTAGGTTTGTGGCTGCCGACAACGAGTTGGAAACCATCGACGATGCCATCTTCCCAGACGTCACGCCGGAGGAGATGGCCCAGGATGAGGACTCGAATGGGAACATCTTTGGCGGCCTCGAGGCGATGGATTTACATGGCAATACCTTGATCTCGCTGCCAATGGGTTTCAGACAGCTTCCTCTGCTTACGTCCCTGAACCTGGTAAGCCCTTTTGTTGTGTTCCCCTCCACCTGTGTGGCCCGACTGACCTCTGCAGTCCCAAAACCGCCTCGCCAACAATTGCCTCGAGGTCATCACTCAGGTCAAAGCCCTCCGCGATTTGAAGCTCGCCAATAACCTCTTCCATGGCCCTCTAGATCCCATCTTTGCAAACTTGGAGAACCTGGAAATTTTCGACCTCCACGGGAACAATGTCTCTTCGCTCCCTTCCGTCATCGAGAAGTTGTCGAGGCTGCGTGTTCTCAACCTTAGCGAGAACAGCTTCGAGGCTCTGCCTTTCGCAAGCCTCGCCAAACTTCCGTTGACGGAGCTATTGATGAAGAAGAACAAGCTGACGGGCACGTTGATCCAAGATGGAGTCGAGACCCTGCCGAACCTTCAGATGCTGGATCTCTCCTGCAATCAGTTGACTCGCTTGGTGCCTTCGGGGTCCACCATTGGCCTCCCCTCCGTTCACCAGCTCGTTTTGTCCATGAACCGCCTGCAGGAGCTGCCTGATGTCACTTCTTGGACCAGTCTGATGACGTTGGCCGCCGACGAGAACGCCATTTCCGAGTTTCCCATTGGCTTCACCAACCTCACGAAGCTCAGGCATGCCGACTTCTCTGCCAATGACATTCGTGTCGTCCCGCCGGAAATCAGCACGATGGACAACCTGACCCTCATCCGGTTAGCGGGCAACCCCCTTCGCGACAAGAAGTTCATCTCCGCCACCACGGAGGAGTTGAAGGAGGTGTTGGCCGGTAGACTCGAGCCGCCCGAGCCGGTCCAGGAGGTCGACGATGCTATCCCTGACGCCGCACCAAGCAACACGCTTGCGGAACCCCACGAAATTCACCCAACCACCCCGGCCGAGACTACCACCCGCGATAATATCCAGTCGGACGAGGACAGCTTTACCACCCCGCCCTCCACGTCGCCTACCAGCCCCGCACGCGCGCGCTCGCAGACCCTGGCTAATGAAACCTGGCCCGTCAAGCAGGGCACCTTGGACCGTTCCAACACCAAGTCTTCGTCCTTGCACCCGGTCGTCTGTTCCAGAGTGGCTGCCGACAATAGGGTCATCGAGATCCAGCTGCACCACAACCTCTTCACCTGTTTCCCGAACTCGCTGTCCTTCTTCGCCGATTCCCTTGCCGCCCTCTCGCTCGCCCACAACCAGCTGGTTGGTGAATCCTACTTGACAGAGGAACTCGATCTCCCTGTGCTGCGCGAGCTGAACCTCGTCAGCAACCACATCACTAGCCTCTCGCCCTTGACGACCCATCTCCATGCCCCCCAGCTTGAGAAGATGGACGTCTCGCTCAACCGCATCACGGCTTTGCCGCCCAACTTGCGCGCGGTCTTCCCCCGTCTTGTGGTTTTGCTGGCCGCAAATAACCACCTGATCGACCTTGACCCCGACACCATCCAGGGCATGGAGGTTGTCGATGCCGGTAACAATGACATAGCGCACCTGAACCCCAAGCTGGGTCTGCTTGGCGGTAGCGGAGGGCTGAAGCGCCTTGAGGTTTCTGGCAACCGCTTCAGAGTTCCGAGGTACAATGTGCTTGAGCGTGGCACCGAGGCAACTCTACGGTGGCTCAGGGGACGGGTCCCTGTCGCGGAGATGGCGTCCTGGAAAGAGAGCCAAGGTGATTCCGGCGATATGTCCGACACCAGCCTTGCGGACGTCGATTGAGGATAAGAGAGATGGATGAGAAGGGACATACATGTCTGTCGTTCGGGGCTCTTCTTCCTGTTTTGGTTTTTTTTTTTTTTTTTTTGAACCTGACGCACATTCTTCGATTCTCGCACATATTTTTTCTACGCCTGGGAGCAGCGGTGTCAAGACGATACCACCCTGTGCTTTTCGGCTTACGGAGTTGAGGGGGGGAAAAGGATCTTTGCGATCGTAATCGTCGCCTGAATATCCTGTACTAGTACTGTATAATAACGTATACCATAATTACGGACGACCGTCCGGCCCACCAAAGCTCTCGTCCAATGTCTCCCACCGCACTGCCGAGGACTTTGACGATCATCTTGCTTCAGCTCTCTCATGACCGCACGCGAGAAACGACCTGCTCAGCAAAAAGGCGCAAAACCTTGCCAACAATTTCTTCCTCGCTACCGGCGGACCAGCCGAGTTGTAACAGCGGGAATCACCCAAGGTGGATTTGAAAAGTTGGTCTTGGGCCATCTAACCCCGTAAATAGACTGACTGGTTGGTTCCGTCTTCCTGTGGAAGCACGAACCTTGCTGGGCGTTCAGCTCCAGAGGTACGCAGACGTGTGCTCGACTTTTCATCAAAACCGAGATACCTTCCACTTCCACACTACTTGTCCACCTCTCTCTCTGCCCTGCCTCATCCTCAAGGTCTGGCGGCATCGTTTCCATCCGCCATACTTCCGCTCTGCCTGCGCTGCCAAATGAATTACCCTCATATCAACAAGTGCTTTCGATGTAGCCTACCACCGACAACATACGAAGCAGCTACAGCAAGTAAGAGCAAGCACTCTTTTCTTATATTTTTCTTGCTCATCCGCAACAAGCCCATATACGATCGCACGCGAGCATACCATCATCACACGCGAGAATGTCCCCCGTCGAGAGCGTCTTCATCGGCGGCCTGTTCACCGCCGGCTGCGGCTACGCCCTCCTCGGCGTCCTCACCTACGTCGCCGTCAACGGCGGGAGCCTCTCGGCCCTGCCGGGGTGGTACGTCGGCTCGGCGCGCGGGTCCAAGGAGAAGGTCCTGCTCGCGCTGTGGTTCCCCGCCGTCGTCGTGTTGTGGCCTCTCATCCTGCCGCCCTGGCTGGTGTCCCAGTTTGACTTCCGGGTCTGCGAGCGGCTCGGGGCGATGAGCAGGAGGGCCCGGGGCAGGGGAAGGAGACTGTGCGGCGGCGGCGGCGGCGGCGGCGTCGACACGGAGAGCGGGGGCGAGGTCTCTCTCGACGAGAGGCAGCGACGGCGGCATCGACGGGGGACGGGCGCCGGGCCCGTGACGCTCGGTGTCTTCGTCACCCGTTCGACAACGACAGGGGCCGGTCCAGCTCCCGCACCGGACGGCCGGATGTCTCCGAGAACCGCAGCCCAATGGACCGCGGGGCCGATGGGTCGAGGCCTGAGGGGCCCGGGCAGCAGCGGACCACGTGGTACAACAAGCTGTCGTCACCGGCGGAGATGCAGCGCGCGAGGGCGCAGGCGTCTCCCGGCGGCTCGTCGTCGTCGTCGTCGCCGTCGCCTGGCAGAAGCCCCGGCCTCGAGAACGGCAACGGCGACGGAGGCCTCGACGGCTCTGTGCCGTCGTCCGCGATCTTCCCCCAGGCGGCCGAAGAGCTCGTCGTTGTTGTCGTCGACGACGGGTGTGACCCGGTCGCGGGGACTGAGGCTCTGCGGCGGTTGCAAACGATCCCCGAGGACGAGGGGTGCGGGCTCGGTGGAGGTCGGGAGGATGTGCGGTGAGAAACGCCGCGCGCGACGTCCGTGGCGGAGAGCGCCAAACCGCGCGTTACGATCAGTTTGGTTCGGGGGCGTTTGGTGTGACTTGTATAGGAGGCTTTGACGACGGCGACTACCAGTGGACGGGTTCGCGTGCTTTGGGTTTCATTCAAGCTGACGCGGCTATCTTATACGAACGCGTTGAGTGGGCTGGTTTCCGGTTTGCAGATTGACAAACAAGCGTAATGGAATGTAATTGTCAGCTTGGAAGTCTTGATTAAAACGTGTAAAATCAAAAATGAATAACAAAAGCAGCAAATGCTTGACGGAGGTCGAAAGGATCATACACATAGACATACATATCAGTGGTTTGTATTTCCAAGGGGAGCAAAAACATGTGATGCGCCGAGGGGGAATCGAACCCCCGGCTCCCCGACGCTGCTGGATGGCAACGGAGAATTTTACCACTAAACCATCGGCGCTATGTATACAAACTGACTCATCTTTGCATAATAATCCTTCGTCGGAGTGATTCCATAAACATCCGGGTATCTTGATCCAAGTTCGAGCCAGCCATGAGCAGCAGTACTATAAAGTGTAAAGATTCAACAACTATACAGAAAAAAAGTGGTATATATCTTCCACGTCCATACTCTCCAGCAGCCAACGACCTCAGTTCATATAGTTGAGGAAGTCCAGCCCGTCCACCTGGAACTCGCTCATCAACGTGGTCCAGTCCGGGAGGTCCTGTATCACGGTGTTCCAGCCTATCCCCTCAATGGCCGCTTCAGGTCTCCCTGCCTCCGCCGTCTCATCGCTGCCACTTGGCATCAGAGGACTCTCCCTGGCGACGGCGCCGTCCACTTCCATGCTGCCGCTGACACCACTACCTTCCTGTTCACCTTCACTGCCGTTGCCGCTGACGTTGCCGCCGCCGCCGCCGTTGTGCTGAGCGAGCCGCTGGCGTATCGCCAGCGCCTTGACGCGCAACGCATCGAGGATCATCGACTTCGCCGCCGGGCCGAACCCCGTGACCACGGCCCTGATGGATGCCAAGCTCTCGTTTATCGCCCTCCACGCCCTCTCGACGTTGGGGCCCTCGGGCTTGACGCACAGGTGCCACAGCAGGTACAGAATCATGTGGTACTGTGGGTATGCCCACATCGACCACCGGTAGGACTGCAGGAGCTCGTCCTTGAGGATGCTCGGGCCCGTCTCGAGGATCTCCAGCGCCTCCACCAGGTTCTCCTCCGTCGCGAACGACTCGCGCGCCTCCGGGTGCTCGAGGTGGAACCACTGCTGCCGCGTGACGAGGTTGAGCTTGCGAACGATGAGGCGGGAGACGAGGATCGTTTGGCGCTGAGCGGGGATCACCGGGTTGCAGTGCCGGAGGAAACCCTCGGCGAACTCGTTCAGCTCCCGCACCGTCTGCGCGCGGACGGACTCGGGGGTCGGCCTCTCGTCCCACGAGGCGGCCAGCGACGCGAGGTAGTGCCATACCCGCGCGGTCCGGAGGCTGATCAGTTGCAAGGTGAAGTTTGTGAATCCGCGTCTCGGCGGCGGGAGCTCCTTCAGCTCGGGGTACAGGTCGCCGTCTTCCAGGTTCGACGGGTAGTTCACGCCGGGGTGCAGGCCGAAGCTGCTCGTCTGGATGCCGTAATCCTCGCCTGCTCTGCCATCTCGTGCGAGGAGATGCCACCATAGCCGCCTCCGGATCTCGGACTCGAACGGGTCAAGACCGAGTCTGGTGCCGTCGCGGTGCAGGCCGATGGACTGCGCAGCTCGGATCGCCAGCCCGTTCAAGGTCCATAACCCCCGGCCGGGGTTGTGTGTCCTCAAGGCGGCCTGGGCAGAAGAAAAAAAAAAAGGTTAGTACGGGAAAAAGCAAGCCGCGCAGAGTGTTTGGTCGCTTGACTTACCATGTAGACGGCAAGGGCTTGAAGAAGTTTTACTGATGGGTGCTCGAGGAAGTCGGCCTTGGCGAAGGCTTGCTCGAGCCCTGTCTTGAAGTGATGGAGAGAGGTCGCCTTGTCCTCTCCTGTGAGCCTCTGAACCGTGCTCGGCTCGAGGGTGACGGCGGACATGAAGAAGACGGCAAATATGACGGCCATGGCATCCAGAGGTGCGCATTGCGGGTCGTCGATGGCCGTGTAGATGAGAACCTCGGCAGTCGGCCGGTGCAGGACCTTGTTGAAGAGCTCAATGTTGTCAACGTAGTTTCTCCATAGCTCGATGGCACCGGCCTTGGGAGGCAGGAGGTCGACAAGCTCTAGTGCGAGGTCAGGGGCCGAGAGGATGCCCATCGGGTTGAAGGGCGAGGGGGCCGCCTTGGAGGCATCGTCGCTCACAGGCGTTGTCAGGACCGACTGTATATCTTGTTCCTGTATAACCATGAGTACTCAATTGCATGCCAAGAAGGAGGCCGGCGGCATTGCATTATGGCGATGCTCACCTCTTCCATGACCCGAGAAATGAGGAACTCGTCGAAATACTGGCTCGAAGCCCCTTTGCGCACCAGAATCTCATCGCCCGTAGCCCTCGCATGAGACTCGGAAGATGACACTGTCGGCGCTCCGGGGCTTGCCGCCACGGGGTGACCCGTTAAAAAAGAAGTCGTGGGGGTCGCGGGGGCCGAGGGTGGTCGCTGTGCCGCTCCGGCAACGAGCGTTTTCTCCAGGTCCGAGATCCGGCTCGCCACGTCAGCGATGGTGGTCTTACGGACACGACGCACGGGCGGCCCAACGGGCGGGTAATAGCATTGAAACCCGCCGCGGGCGCACGACGAGCAGGGCTGCTTCTTGTCGCAGCGGACCTTGCGCCTGTGGCAGAGCTGACAGGAACGTTCAAGCCTGCGTCCGGCGGCGGCGGCGGCGGCGTTCCCCCTTCCGACGTCGTTTACGGCCCCGCCCTGCATCTTGGACCGGGCCACCGAAGGGGTGTTGGTGGAGTGGCCTCTCGCGGCCGTCGGACTCGTTGACTGGTCCGAGGAAGATGTGCTGCTGACTGCTTGCGGGGTGGAGGATGGCCGTGGGGTCACAAGAGGCGGAGCCGGCGCCGCGCTCACGACGTCAGCCTCGGCCACTTGGGAGTTTGATGTATCGGACATGGTGCAATGATGTCAATAGCCAAGCCTTTCCTTCACGCCCGATGACCGACGCGATTGCTAGACTTCCAAAGGGGGTGATCTGAATACTAGGAATCTTTAACTATGTTGGTGACCATGTTCGGAGGGTATCTCGGCCTCGGCGACACAAAGATTGCCGAGTCCGCAGAGACATTGCCCGAGGGGCACCCCCTGACTCGGGTATAAAGGGTAGTAGCCCACACAGAACGGTACCAATCTAGGACTGACGCGTGTGTTGAAAACACGGAAGATGTCTGCCTTCTTGCTGGTCGCCCTCGTTTCTCCCCATCGTCTCCATAGCATAGCGGGCGGGCAAGGACTTTTATCACCTGCGAGCCTCATGAATGTCCGACTCCGTCAAGTGTGCCCCAACCCGCATTCCCTGAACACCGGATGTTTCTGGCTTCCCCGTGTTCAGCGCAATCCAGCCCCTGCCGAACACCACTAGTCTAGTCGATGATTCAAACGCAGCCCTGTGGGCCCCCTACCTTGTCACGCCAGCCACTTGAGTGCACTGGACGTGACGCGGTGCTGGAACACTTGTGCCAGTCATCCCCGTAGGGCGGTAGGCGACGCGGCGGGAGTGCGGCAAGTCTACGAGCTTTCTGTCTTATGCTGCCCTGCACGACTGGCGGAAGGCGAAGCATGCTGATGCCTCGGGAATTCCAGCCGAAAAGCCGCAAACAAATATGTCCTGTCGGTGATACCACGAACAAGGTTTTCTTTAGAAAGAAAAAGCCAAAGCGCCACCATTGCCACTATGGAACGGCCTTGACTGACGGAAAGACCCGACAGTTTGCTGCTATACGGGTACGTGCTATATAGTGGATGGTAGTAATGTAGTACGTAGGTATCCATATCGGTATCATGAAGGGGGATGGGCTGCCTCAACTCCCGTGCTTCGATGATGGGAGGTTACCAACGAGCCGCTCATCGTTCGCACGCGATAGGGCATGTGTGAATGCATTGCCGTTCTACCAACCTCTTTCACCCCGGAGCCCGGAAACGTTCCAGGTACTCGGGGAACCATACCTTTGGGCGAAGGTACCCGCAAGCAGACAACACGTGCTATACGGCGCCATCCAATGCGGGACGGGCCCTCACGGGACTCGTGAAGTTTGTATGGTCCGTTTTGCTTTTGAAGCTAGCGAACGACGGTAATCCCCGGTAAGATTGCACCAAGGCGCAACAAGGTTCTGGACGGCACATTACCCCCGACTCGGCACAGTTCTGGCCAGACTGGCATGAAACTCAATCGCTATTGCTGCGAACACCAGGAAGTGATGGAACGGGAGCTGGGCTCCGTCATTGAGCATGTCTTGATCGTTGGATAAGTAGCGGCCAGATACAAATGCCATATCATCAATCGAAAGGGAGATGGCAGCATTGCCAGGTTTCTGTATTGGTAGCAGAAAAAAAGAATAAGATGGTATCACAAATCCTGAGAAGCTGATTGACAATTCATTGACCCTCCTTGGGCCAGCATCGTGACCATATGTTTTCGAGACCTCCGGCTACCCCTTCCGAAGAGCCCCCAGACCAATTTTTTGTTTTTCAATCGCTTTTCGTGAACAATGCTCCAGAATCCCCTAATATGCTATTCAGCATTGAGTAGACACCGCCATCATTTTACGAGTGAAATAGCCCAGAAACTCGTGATGGGTAGCCCCAAACAAACACACACACACAAGAGGACGAGAAACCGAAGCAATGGTGGCTTGCCCGGTTTCGTGAACATATCCTGATACAAGACGAAAAACACGAGGGTGCCGCTTCGCCTAGACGCCCACCGAAATGGGGGGCAGGTTTGGCACCATGTCGAGCCAGGACATGCCGGGATTCGCGTCTTTCATGTCCCAAAGCGCCCTGAGGAAGATTGTCATGTTGGTCTTGTACAGGGCGTTAAAGGAATCCGCGACCGATGACATGGCTTCCAGCGCGCTTTCCCTCTCGGCCGCGTCCCTGGCCTCGATCGCGGCCAGCATGTAGGGGAAACTGACGCAGCGCTGCATGTCTTTGGAGACCGTCAGCGTCATCTTGAGATCCGAGATGATGCTCTTGGCCATGGCGGACGCCGTTTCGTCCCTGTCGCCGAACTTGTGGCGCAGCCTGTGGATGAAGAGCATCGCGGCCGTCTTGTAGATCCGGCTCTGGGCCAGCATGTGAATCACCTCGCTGGTGGTGAAGCGCTTGGTGAAGTCTGGCGGGATGACGGGCTGCCACGCCTCGATCGTCTTCTCCAACTCGGCCAGCTCCAGCATCTGCTCCTCGACTCCGACTTCGTAGTGGAGATGGTAGCTGATGCGACACAGGTCGTAGAGGTACTGCAGGAGCGGCATGCACACGCCCACGTACGCGTCGACGTGGCCGTCCTCCGGCGGCGCGATGCCGCAGACCGGCAGCTCGCGCAGCATCAGGCACTCGTTGATGTCGACGGCCGTCAGGTACACCAGGATGTAGTGCGTCCGCGAGCTGGAGATCTGCGCCGTCCCGAGGAGGTGCCGGATATGGCTCAGGATGTACCGGCGCACGGGGGCGGCGCTCGTCCCGAGGGCCATGTTGGAGAAGTATACGATCCCCAGCCCGACGCCAGCCCAGGGCAGCAGCTCATCGCGCTTCAGCGTGGGCAGCCGACATGACCTCAGCTGCTCGACCGCCATCGCGCCGCGCTGGAGGTTTGCGTCCGGGTCGTACTCACCCGTCTCCAGGCCCATCGACGACGCGAACGCCATGTACATGGCGATGTAGGCGTCCTTGCCCTGTTCGAACATGGAGAACAGGTGGACCATCATGTCGACCTGCATGTTCTCGACAAACGACGGGCCTACAAAGTACTCCATAAAGTTGGACTTGTGCAGCAGCCTGGACAGCGATTTGCGCTCCACCGTATTCAACCGGCCCAGCGTGCTTCCGTAGGGGCTAAGCGACTCCAGGATCCTGGACGGCGGACTCGATGCCGATTCGGTCGACGAATCAGAGGAGGCGTCGTCGGGCGGGCTGCCCGCCCCCGGGGTGGTCGTTATGCTTGGCTTCTGTGATGTCGAGCTCGGCGCGGGGCTTGTGGCCGCCGCCTTTATATCCGGGACCACGACGTTGGCCTTACGATGGATCGGGTATGGACACGGCACGGTGCCGCTCATCATCTTGTTCCGCACGGCAATCTTTGATCGTCCCTTGACGGCAGACCGAGGCACGGGGCGTACAAAGACGCAGTCCCGGCCGTTCATCATGCAGCGGTCGCATTGCGCGTTACCTTCCGTGAAGGTGCATTTCGACTTCTGGTAGTAGCACGGCGCGCACGCCTTTGCGACAGGCTGGGGACACGGTCAGCGTGTGTCCAGGGCAAGGCACTTCCACCGCGCCCGGTAGTGGTAGCAGTACGACTAGGAATAGCAGCACCAGCAGCGATACAATAGGAGGGAAGAATAAACAAGGTCGACCAGAAAGAGGGGCAACGATGTCTGCGACGATAACGTTGGAGTCGCCGGAAAACGTCCTCAGCCCCTATGCAGCATACCGCAACAGAGATGGGCGATGACGAGAAAGCCGCTGCACTCACCATTGTGGATCAGACCCAAGGTTGGGTGTAGCCCATTCGATGTGCTCCAAAACAGTCGAACTCCCGTCGGGGGTGGACGAGACGAGTGACACGACCGGAAATCGTACAAGAAATATGGGCCGAACAAGGCCGGGTGCAGGCCGGTAATGCTTAATTAACTCTGCCGCCGAGAGAGGTGTTTGGGATTCTCGTTCTCTCGATATTCCAAAACTTTTGGGATGGCGCCAGACCGATTTCTGTCCGTGATCGGCTGGTGCTGGTGCTGGTGCTGGTGCTGGTGCTGGTGCTGCTAGTACTACTGCTACCTCCTGCACGAGGTACTACGGGATAATCGGTGGTGCGGTTAGAGAAAGTCGCCAGTAGAGCGGTTCGGAAGCGGGTTTCGATAACGGCCAGTGGACGGTGTATTGATCAGCATAGAGGGATGGATTGGATGGATGTAAAGCCGAAGGAGTTAAGGATGCAGAGGGGGGTGGAAGTGATGTTATGTTATGGATGTTGGGCGGGAGACCAAGGCCTGTAGGGTATAGGCTATAAGATAAGCTTCAGGTAGTGCGCATGCATGGCAGTCAGGCTGAGGCAGCGGTCTGATCCATGGGGACCCGGAGAAGACAGACGTAATGCTTGGTGTCGAAAAGATCACCCGAGGCGTCCTAGTCTGCTTTGGTCGGTCTGTCTGTCTCTAGTTGAGTCGTGGATGCATGCGCGGTGGTCAAGTCAAGTGCTGTTATGCCTGCAACTCCCCCCCTTTTTGAGAAGTAGAACCCGACGAAGGAGGGAGAATATACCTAGAGGGGGAGGTGAGCCAGGGCCTAGGGTGATTCAGGGACAGGAGGGCGGGGATGGAAAGGTCAGGCCACCCAAAAGACCTTGGGGGTGTAACGCATCGAACAGTTTTGAGTGAGGACGGACAAGCACAGCAAGGGTATCCGTAGAGAATCATTACATGTAGGTACGCGGGATTGGGGTCTTCGCAGCAGGAGAGGAGGCCCCGTAGAGGACACGGCCTCGCCCGTTGTCTGCTGGCTCGCGTGGCAGGCCGCTGCTTTGCTGGCTGGGTTATTGCTTGGGACAAAGACCAAGAAGATGGCCGGAAAGAGAATGTACAGCCGAGGAAGCAATAAGGGTCCCCCGATGACTGCGACATCATGTACCATCAAAGCGCCTACCCATATGGTACGGTATGCTAGATGCTATTATACGCGTACGCCAAGCAATGCTACCACGACAATAAGCAGACTCTTTCTGATTCCTCGGTGCACATCCCTTCATCCACTAACTTCGGCTCCTCCCCCCACAACCCATCTTGCAAACTCCTGCAGCGAGGGGCACCATGTCGAAGTCCGCAAGCGGGTGTCCAAACTAGCGTGTGCGGATGGGTGTTTGCTACCATGTACGAATAGGAGTTGGCAGCGGTTACGCCAGCCCGTGCGTTCCAAAGGTAGAGTAGGAGAAAGGAGGGCTGACTGGGGGAGGGGGTGGGAGGCGAAAAGGACTTCAAGACCCTGGAGCTTTACCCAATATCATCACCTTGATAAGTGACGAACTAGTTGACTATGAGCCACGCTACGGACACCATTAATACATACTATGCAGATATTCGTACACACGCTACATGTAATTACACTGGTACCGCCCTTCGCCGTGTTCCGGGCTACCCAGCAGCAATGCTTGCTTGCAGCACTGCTCCCCCTCCCTCCCCCTGAAACGTTGCGGGCGGCGGTGCACTCACTACCGGTATATGTGGGCACACCCGTCAGCGGGAGCAGGGAAAACAAGACCTGGTTTAAAGTTTTCCTGTGCCTTTGCACGGACGCCATGTCAAGCAAGGGTGAGGGGAGGAGGAGGACCAGGAGGCTGTCCCGAACTCTCAAGCTACTGTAAACTAGGTAGAATGGTAGAGGGCGCTGGGGAAAAAGGACTGACTGGGACTAGGACTGGGGATCTGATAAACTGGCTGTTCAGGGTTGAACATTGGGCCAGATCCCTCTCTGCGAAATTTCGAAATTTCCCTCCCAGCTTTGCCCTCTTTGCCTGCGTGATCCAAATTTCGCAGAAACAGACGATCCTTGCCAGGGGCGAAACTCGGTCTTCGAACAGCTGCAGCACATCACAACAGGTAGCATGCAAACGAGTACGACTCCAGTTGACAAAGAGTCGGGTCCCGGGTGTCGCGGGGAGCGAGCCGACTTGGTATGGTGATGCATGGAGGGCACGAACCGCCTGTGCTTACCATGGTGCCTTGTTTCTGCACTCGGTTGCTCGCTTGTAAGGTGTCGCTGAGACTCAAGCGCGATTCGTGCGTCATCCCGAGTTGTCCACATTCAGACTCAGACTAGGTACACTGCGGATACTACTAAGGTAACATGTGCACTGGCTGGCAGAATGGACGTACGATGCAGCGAGCCAAGGATCGCCATCGGTCAAGCCAGCACCAACCCCGCCCAGTCAGGCCAATAAACAGAGATGAATGGCACATAGTACTCACTGGGGATCGTGGTTCCGACGTACCCCTCCGGAGCAGTTCCCGGAAGCCGCGTCCGAATTAGAAGTAACAGTGACGGGATAGAATCGGGTGCAGTTGAAGGATGGAGGAGTGGGTGGGAGCAAAGTACCTGTATCAGACAAGCAAGGCGGGAGGAGACGCGTCTGGACTGGTCCGTCGGTCTGTTCCTCAGTCAGGACGAGAGCCTAGGCTGCTGTGCTGAAACTGTAATCATAGAGGGTCGATCATCGTAGCAGGCAGCCCAAAGTGAATGGGGTGAGATGTTGCTTGGGATCGGCTTGAGTCGAGTGTCTTTCTGGACTCTGCAGGCTCGCGGGCACCGGAGGAAACAAACATTTCTGAAGGCACGGTTGCAGGTTTCGTACTCGCACTCTACTACTACTGCTACTACTACTGCTACCTCTTCATGAGACGCGGAGCAATGTACAAAATACATGCCGATGCGGATAATCGGGGCTGATATATCTTCCGTATGAATTTCGTCCGAGATAATCAACGAACCAACCAACCACCCTCCTTCACCGGTCATACCCATCAACCAGTCCCGGTTCTCTTTCCCCCTGACTGTTAAGCTTGTCCTGCTTCGACGCACCCAAGAAAGAGAGGCCCAGTCGGTCCACCTGTCAAGTGTGTAAGTGTCCGACAAATATGCATACGTAGTTCGATAGGGCGACGGGGGTGGTGCTGAGTCACTCAGGGTTCAGGGGCGCAGAAAAAAACACTGCACAAAGCCGCGCTAATAAACTTTGCCCCGAGGTCTCCAACTTGTTGGGGTGGTCTTGGGTTGTTGGAAAATCTGACGTGGATTTGGACGGAGAGACAACATGAGCGATATCGGGTATTAGCTACTTTGAAGAGCCATGCCGCTAATGCAACTCCCACACGCTTTTCAGGCAGAGTCGGGCTTTCCATATGGAAGACTGAGTCGTGTCCTACTCATCTCGGGATCAGTTTTACTTCCTAGAACGAACAGACGTGGGAAGAGGCAGATATTGCAGCCCCCCGGACCGACCTCTTGGCCTTCACCGTCACGTACCTATCTCGATCTGCATTGCATTTGGCACCTGCATATTGACTGTGGGAGGCGGGGATATGACCCTAAAAATACTCAGCCCCTACCTGTCAGATAAGTAGTGCAACGCTTGCATATAATAGCACGCATCTGGCCACCAAACCAGTCCCTGATCGCTGCGGGATTGACGAAATTACTGACACGGGCAAAAGTCGGGAGAAGCTGCCCACAATCGACCATTCATACTCTCATAAAACACATGCTCAGGGCTCTAGGGGAACAAACAACGTAACCACAAAGACGATCTCTCTCTCTCTCTCCGTCAACCCATTCGGATACAGACAGGTAGGTACGCATATCTCGGTCATGTGCACACGCCACTAGGCGCCTTTGGGCCAAGAGAAAACACGACCGACAGTCCACGAAAAGCTTCAGGGTTACATTGCCGGAGTGTGCGGCAAGGGCTCCTAGCTGCTCTCCAGCCATGGTCAAAGCAGCACACGCGCGCGGTAGCCCGGCTGGGAGGAGATCTGACAGCCTCGTATCAATCACACCGAGGGCTTGACGTCCTTGTCCGATACCTGAATGGCAGCAATTTTTGTCTACTTGTCGCAAAATCGTGATTCCGTCGAACGGCCATCACTGTACCACTTGGCCAGTTCGAAGCAAACCTTGCCACCTGGCTCGCACACCCTGTTATGCAGCGTTTCGCATGCCCGTCTCTCACCTGTTCCCTTGGCAAGCAGAAGGCCTTGTTTTGCTAATAGTCACGAATCAGTTCGAATCAATTTGTCAACGAGGCAGACCGAGACCCGTCGTCGGAAGCGGACGGCATCTCCGGCTGGACGTGCTTCGTCTTTCGATCGCCAAGTCAGCATCAAAGAAACCCGGGAATCCAGAAACCGACGCCTCGGGTATTGCCGATGGCCCGTATCGCTAGACGAAATAAGAGATGAGAGACACTTCTCTCCAAGACAAGCATTTGGGATGTCATACCCATCGAGTACCTGACGTTGCCCGCCCTATACATCCTTCCTAATTCCCATCCCACAGACGTATATGAATGGGTGATCCCAACGCTGACTCACGGGCATCCTAAAGCTATCCCCAAGGGAGTCTGGGTAGGGCTACTGATCGACCAAACGCACCATGTGTGATAGAAGTGCGGAAGCTTCCTTGAAACGGCCTTTGCAGGAAACTAGAGAAAGAGACTAACCAAGCTCAGGTATCAGCACCATTTATCCAAGTGACTCGCGTCAACGCGACTACACTTGGCTTTACCACTCAAGCCCCCGTACTGTGGCGGAGCGTTTCCAAGACAATGTTGGTAAGCCACGAGATACGACTCGCATGAGTGGCATGTCACAGTATAATCCTTCGAATCGGAAGGATTCACGTGCAGAACAAAGTTCAGCTAGTCACTTTCTGGCCCTTGATCATAGATATCCACCTACTTTTTTCGGGTTCTGTGGCTGGAGCACCTGCGACAGTGAGCGGGGAGTGCTACAGTAGCCTGACCCTACGCATTGTGCCCCCTTATACTCCATCTTCTCATGTTGGCCGCCCCGCCCCCACCGGCTCAACTGCTGAGTTCAGGACGTCATCACGGATCTCTTGAGCTTTCCTCGATGTAACCTGAACTACGGCAGCTTCCATGTGTAACTCTGTGTCAAGCAAAGGCCCAAAAGTTAGTCTGAGTTGCTCCAGTCCGTTTTGGCCAACAAAGAACCGATGATGCTACGCAGCAAGTGAGGGCCATACTGACGACCGTCTTGCCTTCTGGAATTGGTGGGGGTTGTTCATCTTGATTAATGACAGGGGCACATCACCGGCATTTGGCAACGTTCTGTGATGAAGTTCCCATGGAAGTCTTGGCACAGGCGAAGCATATCTTGGTATCACCAGCGCAACCGGGGCGCCGATCTATTATGTTTCTAAACTGCTAGCCTATGGACAAGGGGATCGATATTTTGCAAGGAAACGCAACGATTCCTTTCTGATCGCCGATTCAAAATGCCTCTTCCCGCGTCTCAGGGCCGTTGACAGCTCGGGAAGCGGACTGACGCAAGGAGAACGGTCCCGAGGGGCCAAGATTCCAGCCAGGAATAGAGCTGACTCGGGATTAACGTAATTGCCGACCACAACGCGGGGTCCGCCTTGCAGTAGGGTTCATGACTCGTCCCCCGCGGGCCGCTGGAGGCGTCGATAGAGGACTGGAAACAGCCCCCCTTCTTCCCGTGTCTGAACTACTCGTTTAACGGTTCCTGAGTTTGCGGGGCGTCTCCTGAGCGGCTTTTCGTTCTGGCCATGAAGTGATGTGATATGTGATTTACAAAGCACTGACTGCCGCCCGCAAGTAATGTCGTCATTTCCGACACGATTCTTTGCCCCTGTAGCCAATGTTTAAGCATCTTCCGTCCGTTGATCGTTGTGCTTCGGTTTTCGGACTCGGACATTTATCCGGGACTATCGCATGATCTTCGGTGAGCGCGGGCTGTTAGCTGTTTCCCCGAGGGAACATGGTCTAGCCAGAGAAATCATGCCACTCGCGGGGACGCTGTAAACAGCTCCGATAGGTGGACTTGATTGCTCATCGCCTGTTCAATCTTTCGCAATATTTCGGAATAAGAGAAACAGATAGTTCGACGTGTCTGAACTGGGCCCATCAAGTCAAAAAACTAGCTTCAGCCCGGGATGCCAACGCACGCCCGTTATAGCCATCTGCTTAACGAAAGCAACCAGACGCTCCTAGTCTATCATTGTTGCACGAGATACCGCTTGGCCTAGATACATGTAATCAACTTAGCAAGCTTCGGATACAAGGAAACGATAGGAACTGGGATCTGGATGATATGCTTTGTGGAGAATAGTAGATAGATATTGACTACATGCTGGCTACAATAGTCCTGAAACTTTTTATAGGACCGAGTACTTAGCTAAATAACAGTTCAGATACATTAGACCGCTTATGGGGGGTTAAAGCTACTATATCCATCAATAACAGGACAGACATCACTTGCCTTACAAAGATCGCCTGGGGGCGGCACTTCAATATTGCCATTCTCTCCACATCATCAAGTTCCGACCTCACTATGACTATGGAAATATTTGGCGGTTCTTTGATTCACTTACTTGGGTCTCGGAAGTCGGTTACGCTCAGACGAAAATTGGTAATACAAGTGCACAAGTTGCGTGCTGGCAATGTGGCGAGCTCTGGTAATACCATCTAATTATACGATAGTCACCATTCCGGAACGAACAGGACTTCACATGAAGTCTGTGAAATAGTTCAACGTTTGAATAAAGTCTAGGAGGATGCAAAGAAGTACGCGAAGAAACACAGACACTGATTTATCGGAACTCAATAATACATTTATGAGATTTTCCCTAAGCCAGGAGTACTAGCAATGGTATGTCTCATCCCGTTTCCCAGTATTCACCAGTGTCTTCCGTAATGCATCTATCACCTAAATATTTGGCTGTTCACCAAATTATGGCACAGATCTTCTTCGTTCTTATATGGACCAAAAACCAGCGTCCCTGCAGGAGGAAAGGTGCCCTGAACGATCACCTGGTCGTTTGCCCCAACCTTCGCGGTCTGGGAACGCCTCACACTCCTGCTGCTGGACTTCGCCAAGCCGCTGTCTGTGTACACTCCGACGCTGTCAAAATCTAGCTCCGAATGAGCCCACAACAGAGATTCGCTGTACTTCTCCCGCGCATACACATGGAACTCCTCGCAGTAGGTCCTAATTGTTGCCAGGTGCAAATCATCCACCGGGTTATCCACCACCAAAAACCCGCAAGCGGCGTGGAGCATCTCATCAAGACGATGGTGCGACGGGATTAACAGGGGGGACCTCCTCGTTCCTGTGCCCGCGATCGTTGAAACAACTGGTTCGGACTGCGCGCTAGTCGGTTGATGTCTGGCCAGCGTTTTCGTTGGGGTTTGAAGGAGTCTATCGAGGACCTCGTAGTTGATACCTCTACGATAGTCGCAGTAAGCCGCTGCCGCAATGGCCTTTAAACCTAAATCTCTTTGAGAGCGTGATTGCTTCTCAATACGCCGCATGCCGGCGTGAAAGAAGGCCACGATGTTGGCAGGTAGGACATCTGGTAGAGGCGATAGTATACTGTCCACTGACCGAAGCTGGTGCACGTTACTCAGATGAAGAAGAGCAAGGCTGATGTTGGCACCGGACTGATGTGCGATTCTTCTGCGTAGAATCGTGAGAGCATCGTGATTTCGGGCCTTTACAAGATCTCTGCCCAGGTCAGAATGCGGAGGCTTATCTTCGTTGGTACTGTATAGGCCAAGGTCTCCGTGCTCTATCTCGAGGTCCCGGTCGATGAACCGCTCGAAAGATTGCTGGTCAACGCTCAAATCCAACTCGACATAGTTGTAAGGTAGGATGAAGCTTGCTAAATTGCCACTTTGCGCTCGCGCGTCAGCGCCAAATTCGGGTATATTTTCAACTCCGAATTCATATAGAATACACGCAGTAAATCTTCAGAGACTTCGGCAGAACGCAAAAATGACCCTCAAGCATTGGACAATAGGGGGTAACGAAGGAAAACAGGGTATCATAACCACACCAACATACCAGTTCTTACAAGTTATGCCTTTGGCTATGCAGCTTTGGCAGAGGACATGTGCATCTTTGCCACCCGCTCCGCTCTCCTTGCAGGCGTCACATATCCAATAGACGCCGAGACATTTCCGGCTTTCCTGAGGGCAGTAGTCGCAGAATGCAACGGACGATGTACGAGAACAGCGGATCCGTGAGGTAAGAATCACCTTCAGCCCTTTGGCAGCTAAGGACAAGAGCTCGTTCTCGAGCAATAGTTCGACAGCCGGACTGCACCTGTCTATGCCGTCGATGACTAGAAAGACATGGTCGAGCAGGTCAAGACATGAATGAAGCGCGTCTCTTAGAATCTGCATGCGAAAGTTGTCGTGATGGCCATGCTCTCCAGTCGCAAAACACTGTTGATACCTGGCAACGTACGCTCCAGCCTCGTCTGCGGCCATCCTAATATGTTTGGCGCAGAGTTGGTGGAGCACGCTTTTTAGAACATCTTCCACAAATGAGGCGTCGCTTGAAGATACGTCTGTTTGCACAAAAATGGAGGCTACAGCATCCCTTTTCCCGGGGAAATTGTCTTTCAAGTTCGCCATCACCAGGGCAGAAAATGTTGTCTGAAGAACACCGTGTAATCAGCATATAATGTATTTGAGAAACAATTGGCTTCAACACATGACTTGAGCCATTGAAATCAGTGAACCAGGTTAGACATAGCTGATGTCGATCCAGAGTAAAAATCAAAGGCGAATTACAACGTCCAACATAACGTATAAAGTAGAGAGAAAGAGAAGTTCAAAGAAAGCTCTTACCTTGCCTGAGCCTGGTGCTCCGACACAGCGTAGCATCCACTTGCTGCTGACTTGCTGCCAGCTCTTAAGAACATCGCTCTTTAATATGCCATCCCACAACGGCCTCCATGTGTAGGCTCTTGGTTCGTGCCATTCGCTAAATGCGTGGTGCATTCCTTGACGCTTATTGAAAGACTCTCGCACAGCGACATGCACCTCCTCCCGGTTTGTGTACATACCTACAGTGGGAAATGGCGTTTTTTGTTTATACTGATTAAAGGTTCACTTGAAACGGCGTTCTTTTCGTAGTATTTGTATCCTGTGGAGAGTCGGCGAGTTCCCATAGTTTCTAATTTCGGACGAGCAAGGTTCAAATGAGCTTGTGGATAGCCGCGCGCCAAACACCATACATAGCTTAGAATACCATATGATACCAGGACCAACTGAAGCGCCGGTGGTTACGGCCAATAAACGGTCAAGTTTTTCCATCTCTGAGTGCTTGGATATCCGATGCTTATCGTTTTCTCCAGAAGCACTGTCGCGTAATGTGGGCTGCAACTCAAAGAAGATGACTATGTGACTTATGTTGGGGAAAGTCTTCATCAACATTGGTCAATCGTATCTAATTCTCGAGAAGGGCGTAAAACCCCACGGCAAGTTCAGGCTATTTTGGGAACGACTAGCCATCGCTCCAGTTGTTTGTGAGCATGAGGGCATAGATTGGGCTGAGATCGTGGTTCCATTGATCATGTTGTCGGATGGCGTCCTATGTCTTGACCCGAGCGGGCCCGTTTAGAATGCGATTGGTAATGTGCAGCGATGGACTACGCGACCAGCGAGTCTACGAGTTTCCGACTTCCGGCGTGATACAGAGTACGCCGGGCTTAGCCCCGGCGCTACCGTCGGAAGTCGCCCGACGAAGCGACCAAAAAAGGAAGAAAACGTGCTACTTGATTGTGGGCTTACATGGCGCGAGACGGGAACCAGAGGGCCGGATTGGCTGCGGGGAAAGCCAGTTCCTGCAAGCCCTTTATCGGAACTCCGTTTCACATGCGCGATGCGGGGGTTTCGAGGGCGGTATCACCATCCCAGGGCGATATGGCGTCACGCCGGGTTCGGCTCCGATCCCACACACCCAACCCAGCGTTATCTATCTTCAAGCCGGAGGGGGCCCGCAGGTGGCCAGCGCCGGAGAACAGGTCTTTTCATAAATGCGTGGAGGATACCCCGTCCACGCTGACGAGTTTTGCAGACGTCGCGCCCTGTTTTTGGTGCTATGCAAAGACGGATAAGCTTTACTGAGACTGACCGCAAAGCCATCATGGGGAGCAGCCAGCAGGAACAGCTCCAAGTCGCCATCGTCGGCGCGGGCATCGCGGGTCTCACGGCGGCGATCGCGCTGAAGGACCACCCGGGAATCAAGGTCCAGATTTATGACAAGGCAAGCGAGCTGCGAGAAGTCGGCGCGTCGATTGCGCTCGGGCCGAACGGTCTGCGGACGCTGGAGAAGCTGGGGATTCACAATGCGCTCGACGATTCCATCGCGTTCCGCAACAAGTCGGGGTATCCCATGATCTATCGGTAAGGAAGATAGATTCCCGGTCCGCAGCGGCGGTGGCTTGGCAGTCTGGTCGTTGACATGGTGAAACAGGCATGCTGTCACGGGGGAGATCGTCTCGGTTGACGAGCATCGCGGCGACGTGGAGGCGCGCCACAAGACGGCGCGCTTCTATCGCCCGCACCTGCAGCAGGCTCTGCTCGAGCATATCGACCCCGGCCAGATCCACCTCGGTAAGACCTTCAAGACCATCAGCAACGACGAGAAGACGGGAAGGCTGGAGGTGGGCTTCGCGGACGGCAGCACCATCACTGCGGACGTGCTCCTCGGCGCGGACGGCATCCACTCGGGGGTGCGGAGCTTCTACGTGCCGTCGTCCCGGTCCAAGTGGACGGGCTGGACGGCGTTCCGGGCGGTGTACCCCGTGGCGCACGTGGCGCACATCCCCGACCTGCCGGACGAAGCGGAGCACTGGTGGGGGAGCGACCGGACGTGGTTCATGTCGAAGCTGGGCAAGGGCCTCTTCTGCATCGTGGCGTCGCACCAGAGCGACCCGGACGCGGCGGACGCGCCGTACAAGGAGACGGTGTGGAACACGGACAGCGACGTCGGGCTGATCAGGGAGCACTACAAGGGGTGGCACCGGCTGGTGCGGGACATCATCGACGCGACGCCGGCGGACTCGCTCCGGGTGTACCCGAACGCGTCGGCGCACGGGCTGGAGAGCTGGGTGCTGGGCGGGGACCGGGTGACGTTCGCGGGCGACGCGGCGCACGCGCACGGCGGAGCGTTCGCGGCGGGCGGCAGCCTGGCCATCGACGACGCGTGGGCGTTCGCGGCAGCGGTCCGGCACGTCTACCCGGCGTCGGCGATGGAGCCGCCGGCGGCGGACGAGATCGCGAGGGCGCTGAGGCTGTACGAGAAGACACGCAAGGCGCACACGGACCGGGTGCTGGAGACGGTGCACTCGACCAACCGGAGCAAGGTGGCGAGGCTGGGCGTGGAGGAGACGGACGAGGGGCTGCGGGCGAGGATGAAGAACCGGGTCGAGCCGGTCTGGATCCACGAGCATGACGTCGAGGCGGTCTTCAGGCAGGTTCTGGCAGACGAGGCCAACGCGGACGAGGCGTCCCGGAAGGCGGTGGCGGCGGCAGGACAGGCGGCGGAGGTGCAGATAGAGAGCCGTCTTTGAGGGACCGTCACAGGTTGCGATGTGTCGTACCGAGGACGAAATAATGATGCAGCGTAACAATGTTGATGTGCTTACAAGACACCCAAGGCCGGCTCATTGAAGTTGCTGTGTTGGATAGAATACATTCTCTGTCAAGACATGCTGAGATGTAAGCCGTCAACAAACAGCCATAACTGTCTGTACTATATATATATATGCCTGTTCCATATATGTATGTGTCCGCAAGGTCATCCTCAACCTGTTTGTTCTACGCTAGTTTCCAGGCAAGAACAAGACGCCGCCTTTCTCCTTATCCCTTCAGCTTCGGTGATTGGCTCACTCCTCTCTGCACGGTACATCTGCAGGCTTGAGGTCGCACAGGTACACAATGATAATAACACAGTTAGAACACACCGTATATCTGAGAATCATGCGCAATAAGAAAGTTTCCCATGTCGCAGATGTGAATTCCTAGTCTTGGGTGGCTCATCTTATGTCATCCATCTGCCTTATGTCATCCACACTCTTGGCCGTTGCTGCACTAATAAGGGAGGCGCCTACCGGTAGCCCCGTACCTGTCGCGGGTGGGTTCAAGAAAAGCTAATGATTGGCCAAATGGACCCACCCACCCCTCCCTCCTTCGACGATGCGGGCAATCGCGGCTGCCCTGCGGCCGTGCACTCCGGCCAATGGATGAGCTCTCGCAGGCCCCACTTTCTCCCTAGCAGGCTGTTCCTTCCCTTGAGCTGTACGACCCCTCTAAAGGTAGCTACGGCAAGTCACCATGTATCTCCCCCCTTCGCGACGTTGCGTTGCGTTGCGTTGCGGTGTGATAGATACCTTACCTACTACATTTTCTTCCTCCCAACGCCCGCAGACTCAGCCTCACCTCTCCTCTCCTCTCCCCTCCGAGGGAGCCTTCTTTCGCAAACATTTCCAACAAACAGATAACCTCCCGTCTCTCTGTTTGTTCCCCAATGTCCCGAAACGGCTGGATGCGCGTCTCTGCCTCTGCTTGTCCCTGACCGCCCTGTTACTCTCCAACCTCGATATGGCACGACCTTGCCCCAACTTTGATTTGGTGCCTCGATAATTGGCATCTTAACACGGCCAGAACCGACAAAGGAGTTTCTCTGTGCCACAAACTGGCTCCCCGTCGAGCTGCGAGTGGTTCCTGAACCCAATGCATGTGCCGTCTGACTCTCATCTCGTCCGGAGCCTTGAGCTACTCGACTCAAACATGGCATCGCAAACAAGGACTGCCCAGTCAGCCCCCAAAACGCCAAAAAAGCCCACCCAGAGCGACCCGGTTCACCATGTCATCGACCAGCTCAACCGCGACTATAACCTCTCCGTCGAATTGCCGGATGTTATACTCACGCCCTCGTCCACTCGGGCACGCGCCGAGCAGGATGCTGCATTTGCGCGCAGCGAGGAAATAGTTCGCCTAATCCGTTATTATTACTTTCAGAAGACCCGTCTCCTCGGCAGGATCTTGAAATCCTTCCACATGGAAGCCCGCGCCGCCAGCCAAGATTGGATCCGCCTATCTGACGACTACGACCCTCTCTCGGATTCCGGGCTGCCCCCCAAAGCCGAGTCGGCAGGACAAGTTCTTCAGCTCCAGGAGATACTTATCAAGATCCTAAGGAAGGCTAGACCCCGACAGCTGGAGTCCATGAATGCCACCCGACCTGACCCAAGTCCAGCCGCCTACGTAGCTGTTGAAGTACCCAAGTCCAAGAGAAGATCCGAGGCGGACAACAAGGCAGTCTCTCCAAAGAAGGCCAAGTCCAGTCTCTCAGAAGGCGGGAAAGATGCTGAAGGAGTCATCGACGCCCTGGATAACGTTCCCAGCCGCTCGCGATCGCCCAATCCCAACTTGTCTGTAGCAAGGTTCAGCAGACGCGTTCAATGGCACTCCGATCCCAGCAATGCGTCTTTTGTGCGAGGCAGCGTCTACGGAAATACTTCCTTTTCAACATCTGCAAATACTAGCCGTACCTCAATTTTCTCCGCCGCCAACGAATCCTTCTCGGATACTCGAGAGACAACACCCACCCCGGTCGAACCGTCCTCCTCGGACTCGCAAGATCAATTCCCAGCTAGCTCCGGTCTCATCGATGCGCTCAATGTTTCCTTCTCCGAACACGATGTAGGAGCCTTGTCGAATGCCGCAACGAAACCTACCAAAGATGTGCCTGCTCTGTTGCGCAAGTCGCGTGACGCGGCAGTCAGCTCGGAAATCTCAAGTTTCAGTGACCCCGCCCTCTGTGAAATTCTGCCTGCCCCTCTCAAGAGATCTGAGCCAGTGGATCTCTTGTCTCGCCTCGAAGCCTCCTGGCGTAAGTCTTCGGCCCTCCAATGCTCTGAGATAGGCCTCTGATGCCGAGAGCGGCAGTCAGTGACTCCCAAGCTGACGAGACAACAGCCAGATTCCCGCGCTGGCTGAACCGTGCCCCTTTCGCAGTTGCGTGGGAAGTCACCCGTATCGCACTTCATTGCGACGTCGACTTGGGAGACGTCCATATGACATATGACGAATCATGGATCAACTACAAGCAGCTCTGGAAGTCTCTCCTCGCCCACCCCCTCTTCACCGGTAAGACGTTCCCGGATCCACCTCGCACCGATGCCTGGACCGCAGCAATGTCCGGCTTCCCAACCGTCCGCGGACAGCATGTGGTGTTCTCGGCAACCCTTGATCAAGCTCCGAAAGCAAAGAAAGGCCGGCTGTTCACGTTGTCAATGCTGCCAATTTCGCTCGATCAGGGCTGCCGTCTTCATCGTCGTTTTGGCTCAGACCGCTTTCTGGAACTCCTCGTCCCAGCTTCCAATTCTTGGGGCCCACCCCTCAACAGCCCCGAGGCCTCGCAGGAGGTTACTCGCTGGCTGTCTTCAAGACCGCATTACTTTGCAGGCAGGCAATGGCGAGCATTCTTCTCAAGAGACGGTGGCTACAAAAAGCCACAGAAGAGCCTGATCCTTGGACCGGAGCCGAGACCAGTTTTCCGAGAGCGAATCAGCCTCTTCGCCGAGAATGGCAACAACTTTAGCCCCGCCCATCCTTCTGGCACAATGCCCAAAAGCAGCACGCGGGACCCGAGGGTCAAGTTATCTACATGGCGCATGCTTGGTTGGCTTCTGCAGTTTGACAATAATAGAAAGCAGCCCTACCTGAAGCTCTTCTCCCATATACAGCTTGGTAAGAAACTGGGAAACCTCGAAACCAGTTTCGCGAAGCTGATACCTGTCCAGGCCTCAGCAAAACAGTACCAACTATCGTTCTCGATCACAATCAGATACGAAACATAGACCGGGATATGTGCTCCCCAATTGGAAAGGTCATGAACGATGGTATTGGCCGTATGTCGCTTTCTCTAGCACGCAACGTACGGGAGGTCCTTGGTCTCAGTGATATCCCCTCTGCCATACAAGGTCGTGTCGGTCCTGCAAAGGGCATGTGGCTCATCGATATCGCCGGCGACGAAGGTGACCTCTGGATAGAACTTTGGCCATCTCAGCGGAAGTGGAACTGTGACTTTGCTGACCCGGAGCACCGCACCCTCGAAGTACGTGCTCATGCCATGGAGCCCAGGTCCGCCAGTCTCAACATCCAGTTTCTCCCGGTCCTCGAAGACCGAGCCATCAACAAGGAAGCGATGCGAGATACCATTGGCAAATGCCTGGTTGACGAGCTAAATCGCCAGCTCGAGGAGCAGAGAAATGCCATGAAAGACCCTCTGCAGTTTCGGCAATGGATCAGCCAAACATCCTCTACGCGGAAACAGCGTCTTGTACACGGTCGTGTGCCTTACATGGGTGGCCTTCCCGAATCGGCCGAGGAGACCATGAACAGTCTTATAGATGGCGGGTTTGAGCCTCAGGAGCAGAGGTATCTCCAAGAGTTGGCCTGGAACCTCAGACGCAGCCAGTGTGAGAACTTGAAGAAGAAAATGAGCATCAAGGTCCCCAACTCGGCGTATCTTTTCATGGTCGTTGACTTCTGGAACGTGCTCGAGGAGGGCGAAGTCCATCTATGTTTTTCTTCCAAATTCCAGACCGACACCTTTTCGGATTCGATGCTCCACGGCTGCGACGTTCTTGTAGCTCGCTCCCCTGCACATTTTGTGAGCGATATTCAGAGAGTGAAGGCCGTCTTCAAGCCAGAGCTGCATACAATCAAAGACGTTATCGTTTTCTCCGCCAAGGGAAACGTGCCTCTTGCCGACAAACTCTCGGGCGGCGATTACGACGGGGACAAGGCTTGGGTTTGCTGGGAGCCGGCCGTTGTGTCAAACTTCAGAAACGCGGAGGTGCCGCCGATCCCAGACCTATCGAGCTATCTCACGAAGGACAAGACGACATTTGCCGACCTTGCACATGGAAACAGCTCGGGTCCGGTCTCGGATATGATCAGCCGCGGCATTGCCTTTAGCATGCGCCCCTCGTTTTTGGGAATTGCGACCAAGTACAAAGAGAAGCTGTGCTATTGCATCAACAGCGTCAACAACGACTATGCGCTTTGGTTGAGTGCTCTCCTCGGAAACCTCGTGGACCAAGCCAAGCAAGGTTTCGAGTTTAGCGGGGATGACTGGAATAGGTTTCGCCGTGAGCGGCTTGACGGCCAGAGGTCCTGGCACCTCGAGGATCCAGCATACATGAGTGACAGTTGGTCGGGTGGCGGGAAACCCACACACATTATCGACTATCTCAAGTTCTCCGTGGCCAAGCCGACAATCGACGCCGAGCTTGAGAGGTTCCACAAGGCAATGAACTCGAGCTCGAGTAGGTGCGATCGCGAACTGAGATCTTTTAGTATGAAGAGAGACAAACGGGAAGAAGAGATGGCGGAGTGGTGGGATCCGGATCTCACAAAGCCTCATGAAGCCTTTGAGAAGCTCGCAGCAACATATCCTGGCCTAAGAAAGGTTTTGAAGAACTTGGCGGATGATGTCAGGGATGTCGAGAAAAGGTGGACCACAGCCGTTGCCCCAACCACGGATAAAGATGACCTTCCGCGTCGTATCGCAGAAGTTTATGAGTCGTGGCGTGCCATCCAGCCCAGACCGGATGGAGTGCTCGACCCGACGATGGAGGTCCTTTTGCTACCAGACTACTTGTGTGAGGACTTGTCGCAATGGGCTCTGCTACGTGCGAGCATGGCATTCAAGAAATACCACAAACGCAAACCGAAATTTGTATGGCGTATGGCGGGCATACAGCTACAGTACATTAAGTCTATGACAGCGGCGGGTCAAGGCAGTATTCCTGTCATCGTGAAGCCAAGTCTTTACGCTGCCCTGAAGCCAGATAACAAGTATATCACTCAGGCCGTCTCGAAGATGAGAGGTGAAGGATCAGAATATCATGGGCTCGACGCCGATGACGAAAACGATTGGCAAGACTCGGAGGGCGAAGAGTAGAGTTGTTTGCCTTCTCCCCGATAGTTGTCACGTGAAGCACTTGGGCCCGCCGTGGCCGGTCCTGGATTATATAAACTACCAACTTGGCGCTGGATTTCCAACACGGAGAGGGATTCGGATATGCCCAGACGACTTGGTGATGTTGAATAGCGAGAATCGGTCTGACTTGGAAGCGGGTTTGCGGATACCCCCTGTCTCTTGGTTCCTTTGGTAGCGTTTTGGTAGAGTCAGTCACATCTGCATCCTCCTGAAGATGCCAGTTGAAAGGCTACATCTCTTCCGCCTGGTTCTCACCTGCTTGGCAGTATGATTTTCTGACTTTTGGTTTATCTCGGCAAAGTGGTTGTGGCCGGTCCACACATGGACTGTCACGCATGACCGAAGCCGTCTACCTCTATGGAAGATTTCCAGCATCTTGGGTCGAGGCAGCCAAGACCAAGATAGACTGCGATCACCACAAACTTTGACGGTACCGTACCGTCGACTGATGTAATGGATTAAAACCTTCCCAAATATCCATGTATAAAGACCTGTGGCGGAACCTTTCACCTCCCATGAAGTCCTCTTTCTCACCACACTCCATAAGCGATCTGTAAGAGAAGGACGGGAAAAAGCATTAAATAATAAGGAGAATGAAGAGCCATCTGAGGAGCTCCCAGCCGACCAGCCCTCGGCGCCAACATCAATCTCTCGAGTCCGCCGCGAGTCCGTCCCACCGGCCCGATGCCCCATTCCAGATGACAACTACGATGCGGCGGCTCTGCCAAGACCCCGTGCGATGCGAGAAGGGGCCGGGGCTGCACTCGCACCTGGTCCAGGTCCCTCGGCCGGTGGCAGTCGGCCACGGAGTGATGAGGCAGAAGAGAGCGCGGCCCGGGCCAACCGAAACGGGGAAACCGAGCGACAAGAAACCTAGGGCGGAGCCCGAACGACGGCAGGCTCCGGACTGCCCTGCGGAAAAGGGGTTTCCAGGCGCCTACGACTCCCAAATCGAAGAGGCGTTCCGCGAGCTGCTCGACAAGCTCGTCCGCTGGAAGATCTCGACGCCCGAGGACGCACAGGTTTTGAGGGACGAGCTCGGCAAGATAGGCATCCCGCCCGTTCCCGCTCCCCCGGCTGAGGTCGAAGAGAAGAGATCGTTAGGGCCGGAAGCCGCGGGCGACGGGATCCGCCCCGGCGCGAGAGACCTCGAGGAGGCATACGAGAAGGAACAGGAGGCCAGGAAGGAGGCCGAGAGCCAGGCTTTCGAAGTCGTCGACGCGTCGGATGCAGAAGACGCCGGCGACAAGTTCTGCTGCGTTTTTGACAAGGAGGTCCCGGCGGATGTGGATGGTGAGTACGTTCTACTCTAGAGGATATATGAAAGATACTGGAAATGCGGCACGTCGAACACATGGGCAGACATACGCGGCGGAGCGGTCGGCCGGGCGAGATTGAAACACCCGTACAGGACGGCTGCTACAGAGGTATTGCACGGTCTACTACCAGGAAGCTATCAGGGGAGTACAGGCGAAGCCCCTCCCACGCGAGATGGCGGAGCTGATATGCCTCATAGCCACCTGTCGAGCTGCTTTTCTGATGGGCTTGTTTGTTCGCGATCGATAGCATCACCATGGCTGGGCTTCTCTGGCTGTCACCGGAATCAGGGAGATGTCACTGGAGGTTGTTCAGGGACTTCCCATCTGTTATTTAAACGCTGATCCTAAAGTGACAAAAGAATAAACCCTAATTGTAACCGAACAACTCATGAACTTTAGTACGGAATGTCCAAGGTCTGTAAGGACAGCCCTGGAGCACCCTGCTTTACCTTCTCACCCTGCTCGTAAATGATTTACCGTATATTGCGAGAGCGCGGCAAGAGATTCGACTCAACCTGCTCTGTTAGCCCAACATGCCATGCCGGAGTGGCTTCGAATACAAATCACTCGAGCAGCATCGCAATGTGTGGAATACGCCTCTGATCCAGCAGAAACACCCCAACGCCGTCCATCCCACTGACGCAATCCCCAACGACGAAGGACCACCCAACTGATCAGTTCGCCTTGCTCGGGTCCTGGAAAAAGATGACCTGAACCGTCACGTCGTCCCTGACGTTCCTGGACAAGGGGGCGTACGCGAGCGCGGCGCCGGTGAAGAGGGTCCTGCGGGTGCCGCCGAGGGCGTTCTTGATCAGGTGCACGGCTGCGTTGTCGAGGTCCTCGACGACGAAGTGCTCGGGCGTGGCGGACCAGTTGGGCCAGCCATCCGACGTATCGAAGGCGCTGGGGCTGGCGGGCGTGCGCGCCAGCTTGTCGCTGGGCGTCTTCTCGCCGGCCCGCTTGGCCGAGAGCCACCGCGAGACGCACTCGACGGCGTGCTCGGACGAGATGTGGTCCCACAGGCCGTCGGACGCGAGGATGACGAAGTCCGGGCCCCGCACCTTGGCCGCGGTCACGACGGGCGCGGCCGTCATGTACGGCGGGGTCGCGTACTTGGGGCGCGGGGAGGTGCCGAAGAAGTTCAGGTGGACGTGCTTGATGAAGTCCTCGGTCCACTTCCAGCGGTGGTCGCCGAAGGCGCGGGTCACGGCGATGCCGAGCAGGCGGCCGCTCTTCTTGTCGAGGATGCCGTCCTCGCCCGGGTGCTCCTTGGAGATGCGGTCGAACTCGTCCTGGTTGCGGCCGGTCTGGTCCTTGGAGAGCTCGAGGGCGGAGTAGGTCGAGGAGCCAGGCGCGGCGGAGCCCAGGACGGCGCGCGAGTCGCCGGTGCAGGCGACGCGGACGGTCGAGGTGGCCGGGTCGAAGATGGAGAGCAGGGCGCAGGAGCCGGCGATGGCGGGGGCGATGGCGGCCATCACCCTCGAGTCGGCGGGCTCGACGGCGCCTGCTTTGAGGCCGTCGACGGCCTTCACGGCGTTGGCCATGATGAGGTCGTCGAGGTCGGTAAAGGCCCTGACGACGGCGGCCTCGACGGCGGCGTCGTCAGCTCCGGGCTGCAGCGGGGCGATGGAGGACGACACGGCGGGGATGAGGGCGCTCTTGAGCAACAGTGAGGTTGCCCATCCGCTGGGTCAGAATTTTAGTCGTCTTGTTCACTGCGGGAAAAAAAAAAACCGAAATCGAGGTTGGAGAGACGATGACTTACGCGTGACCGTCGTAGACGCCATTGAAGAGGGTCTGGGAGCTCCCTACCCCCGGTGCGAGAGAATACGCCATGTAGTCCTCAACGGGATGGTTGCTGGCCACCCTCGCCGCGTGGACGTGGGTATCTTTGCCCTCGGCACTGAAAGACCCCACAAACACATCTTCGCGAAGCTTCGCGTCGGCCTTGGCGAAGCTGCCCTCGTCGACCGGCGACTTGGCCAGCGCCTCGAGGTCGACGGGCCCGGGGCCCAGGCTCGGGATGGCGGCGCTGGGTTTGCCCTTTTTCCCGTCACGGAGCAGCGACGAGATGGCCCATCCGCCGGCGCCGGAGAGGAGAAACACGCCGACGAGTTGGGGTGCGCGGAAAGAGGTCGAGGAGCCGCCGCCGTTGGTGTACGGACGCGACCAGCGAGGGGCCAGGGGGCGGCCGGCGGTTCGCGCGGGGATGCGGACGGCGGCCCCGGCGTTGGGGCGGCGACATGCACGCTGCAGCATCATATCAATGGCTATTCGGTCCTTGTGCGGTATTGTTCTCGACGATCAGATGGCACGCGTCCTTTTACTTCTGGTATCAATCGGTGCCGCGAGTTGAATGGCAGACGGACACACAGAAGAAGAAGAAAAACGGATGAATGAGGATTTAAAAAGGGGTTGAAGGAGGATTCAAGAAAGCGTGAGAAGATGAAGTTTGAGGTGAGACGCAGCCGGCCGCGGTCAATCTCCGTTGCCGTGGCAGATGCTCGCGTGCTCATCCCCTTGTTCTCTCTCACTCTCATCTCACTGCTATCTCACCCTCTCACCCTCTCACTCACGCTCTCTCCCAGCTCAATGGGGGAAGAGGGGCACGGACTACAGAAACATACGGTGCCTGTCAGCATTTATCTCCAAACCTTGACCAAAATCTGACCGGTGGGATCAGACTAGACAGGCTCAGCCTCAATCATGACAGGGTGAGTGGGGACGATCGGGTCACGGCAAGTTTCGAACACAACTCGGTTGACTGGGACGGGCAGTGGAAGAAGAAGAGCCATATCGACAAATGGGACTCGCTGGGGACAACTCGCTGCCGAAGGTCCTTCGCTGATGATGCTCCATGAAGACGACGAACGCGACTCACGCTGCTAGTAGCGCAACCCCAACCAAGGGCTCGAGCTCTCTCTGAGAACAAAATGACTTTGATTCATGCGCGTTTCGCTCAGATTCATTCCATCCAAGTTGCTAATTCCCTCCCCATTTTTACAGACCAATCTCACCGACCGGGGTCGCCGACTTGTTGAAGCTCTTCATCGGCTTCAAGCCCCAGCGCCCAAACATGGCGTTATCCTCGTCCCAGCTGTTGCAATCCGTCGTCAACATCTTCTCCCCCGTGAAGATGGCGTTGGCTCCGGCCATGAAGCACATGGCCTGCTGCTCCTCCGACATGGTCTTGCGCCCCGCCGCGATGCGGATGATGGTGGCGGGCATGATGATGCGGGCGGCCGCGATGGTCCGGAGCATGCTGGAGAACTGGATCGGCGCCCGGTCGCCCAGCGGGGTGCCCTTGATCGGCACGAGGGCGTTGACGGGGAAGCTCTCCGGGTGCGACGGCAGCGTCGAGACGGTGTGCAGCAGGCCGACGCGGTCCTCGGACGACTCGCCCAGCCCGAGGATGCCGCCCGAGCAGACGTTGATGCCGGCGTCGCGGACGTGGCCCAGCGTCCTGAGGCGCTCGTCGTAGCTGCGCGTCGAGATGACGGACGGGTAGAACTCGCGGCTGGTGTCGACGTTGTGGTTGTACGCCGTCAGCCCGGCCTCCTTGAGCTCCCGCGCCTGGCGCTCGTCGATCATGCCGAGCGTGACGCAGACCTCCATGCCCATCCCGCGCACGCCGCTGACCATCTCCTTGATGTTCTTGAGGCTGTTCTTGCGCCCGCGCATGTCCCTCCACGCCGCGCCCATGCAGAACCGCGTGCTGCCGTTCTCCTTGGCCTTGCGCGCCGCCGCGAGGACCGACTCGACGCTCTCGACCTTCTTCGCCTTGAGGCCCGTGCCGTCCTGGTACCGCGTCGACTGGGCGCAGTAGGAGCAGTCCTCGGTGCAGCCGCCCGTCTTGATGTTCATGAGGGTGCAGAGCTGGACCTCGGCGGGGTTGTGGAATCGGCGGTGGACGGAGCCCTGGTAGTCGGTGGGTTCACGCGTCAGCAGCCTGTTGCTCGAGGTGTCGTTTCCGCCTTCTTTCTTTCTTTCTTTTCTTTTTATTTTGCGCGGAGAAAACTCACAGCTTGGAAGGCCAGCTCCATCAGGGGCTGGTAGTAGATGGCCGAGATCTCCTCCTTCGTCCAGTCGTGCCGGACGGTGGTCGCGCTGGCGGCCTTCTGCAAGATCTTTTTGGCTTCGGCCGCTCGTTGCGCAGCGGCCAGTTCGGGGCCTTGCGCCGGCGCCGGCGGCGGGGGTGCGGGCGCGACGCCGACGGCTTTCGAGACCGAAGACATGCATGCCCGTGGCACCACCGGGAGCTGCCTGCGAGGGATCTTTGAGCAGAGAGGGTGTCGTTCGACTTGTACTCGACGAAGGCCGCGGAGAGCGGCGGCTCTGGCCATGACCACGGCGTTGGCCTTCATATTCGCTCACAGCCCCGGCTGTCACTGGTATCCTAATGATCGAGTGAGATCGACTTCTTCAACAGAATACCGATGCTCTAAATCGTCTCAAAACCCGTCGTTGTTCGTCCGTCTCTTGATGAGCGACACGCAGGTAGTATGACTCCAGCCGTGAGCTTCGGGTTGTCGACGATGAGGGGTCAAGGGTTTTGAAGCTTTAGGGTTTTCTGCCTCACCACCTCGGGGTACTTGGTCGATCGGGTTCCCCTACATGCTTCATGTACCCAATTCGGTCTGGCAGAAGCAGCAAGCAGGTCGACTGAGACCGGCGCGCCGCACTGTTCCACTAGCACCATCGGCTATAGACGCATACATATTCTTCCTGCAGCGGCTTCGGTTAAGCAGATGTGACACCACATAGGATCCCGGGGATTGGTGGAAAGCATCGGTGGAGCGGTTCAGAGGGGAGAGGGCAGGGAGCGGCGGGAAGCAGGAGGTCATCTCGAAAAGAAACAACACAATAGGGCCGCCAACCGACATCTACTATGTACTGTGTAAACATGTAGACCATGGATGCTAGGTGCAGATGCAGCAATGTGGAGCTTAAGCTCTGTTCACCTGCAAAGCGTCGGCTTCAAGTCTGATTCCCAGCTCGCGGAACCCCCAACAAAACCCCGCCGCGAGTATTATGTATGACGAATGATTCAAGACCGGTGAAGCTTCTTGTTGACGTCCAGGGGTCAAGCTCCAGCAAAAGCGGAGACCATTTCCAGTGTTGAAAACCTTCTCACCATTGGCTGCTACAGTAGTAGCTTTTTGAGGGCATTTCTTCTGACAACTAGGAGCCCAGGAATAGTAATTACAGGAACCGCTTGTGTGCGTCGAGGTGGGGTTCGAACTAGGATGAGCTATAGGCAACCCCGTGGCGCCCGGTTTCCAACAAGCACATACGCAAGACTACTATTATTGATAACACGACAAGAAATCGATCGATCCTAGAGGTGGCGTTCACGTACAGAAGGAATACAGCAAGGGTTCGACACCTGTTTTAAAGGCCAAAGGCAATCTCGAAATCAGGTCAAGGAAGAAATATATATCTCCAGGAACTATACAGTCCATAAGGTTGGCGCTCCGTGGCACGAAAGCGATATATCAGTCGAGCATGCGTGCATGTGGGACAAAACAGTAACAACTCTCGTTCAGTCCGACTCGTACAAGCTCCCGCTCATGTACTTCAGGCCCGTATCGCACGCGATCGTGACAACCACCTTTCCGGGACCAAGCTCCTTCGCCAAGGCAAGAGCAGCGACAACGTTGAGTCCCGTCGAGGTGCCGGCCAAGATGCCCTCCTCCTTCGCGAGTCTGCGACACATCTCACGCGCCTCCTCCTCGGGGTACGCGCGGACCTCATCGTAGAGCGCGCTGTCGAGCAGAGGCGGGATGAACCCGGGGCCGATTCCTTCAATTCCATGAACCCCCTTTTCCCCTTGGCTCAGGAGCGGTGCCGACGACGGCTCAAGGACCACGACCCGGGTATCAGGACGCGCAGCCTTGAGCACCTTGGCAGTGCCCATGACCATACCAGCTCCTCCGGCAGCACCACAGAAGGCGTCGATTCCCTGGGGCAGTTGTTCGACGAGCTCGTCGCCGAGTGTCCCGTAGCCCGCGATGCAGTCCTTGTTGTTGAACTGGTCCGCGGCGTAGTAGCCCTCGTTCTCCTCCACGATGGTCTTGGCCCGTTTCACAATGGTAGCAAAGAGGTCCGGCGTGATCCTGCCGGTGTGGCTGTGGACGTTCTCGACCTCGGCGCCAAACGCAGCCATGGTCCGCAGCTTCTCTTTCGCAAACGCGTCTGAGCAGACCGCAATGAACCTGTACCCCTTGAGGCTGCATACGAAAGCGAGGGACGACCCGGTGCTGCCGCCGGTGGCCTCGACAACCGTCGAGCCCGGTCGGATGTCCCCCCTGCGTTCGGCTTCTTCGACAATCGCCTTCGCCAGACGGTCTTTATACGACCCCGTGGGGTTGAGGGACTCGAGTTTGACGTACACGCTAGCGCACCCTTCCGGGACCACGCGTCGGAGGCGCACGCACGGCGTGTTGCCGATTGCGTCGAGGACCGTATCGACGGGGGCTGGGGCACGTTTCTCGGTCATGGTCAGAGATTTGGTGGCGACAGTACCAGTGATTTAAGGTTTGGAAAAAAGTAGTGGAAACGCTTTCGAGTCTCAAAGGCATCGTATTCTTTGTGAAATGAATATCAGCCGGGAATAAGTAGCCCTTAAATCCCGTCATCGCCCTGACATTTGGACAGAACCGATACGCCCTTCGACGTTCCACCTCGTCAACTTAGGTGGGGCCAAAATAATTAGCCCGCAGCAAAAACTACGCCTTTCGGTAGATGGCTTGCGATATGGTCCCCTAGGCCCCATAAGCATCATTCACCTTGGTCATATCAGCTTGATAACGGGACCAAACGGAAACGAAGAAACGCATCACAGAAGCCGCAAACACAGGGTTCGATTGTGGAGGTATTTGGGCACGCGTGTGCATACTTTGTGTGCATCTCATGTCAAGAGAAGAAGGCCTGGAAAAAGCGTGATGGTTTTACAAGCAACCAGAGGGGAGTTTCGCCTTTCGCCAGCACCATAGATGGTCCCGCGGACTTGACTTTTTTTTCTTTTTTTTTTCTCAATTCACTAGAGCTGAATCAAGCAGAGATTTGTGTTGATCAAATCCATCCCGCCTCGATCGTGCTACTCGCTCTGCTTCTTGCTGGTGGGGCGGAGGGTGTCCTGAACGCACCCGAGCTACAGGTGTAAACAGATCGTCGCAACTACAAGACTATTACGGTTTGCCCTGAGAGTCACTTGACAAGGTGCATTCGGCCTTGCGATTCAAATTAAAGAGCCGTTTCTACTTTGTTGCGTCACACTTGAGTGACGAGGGCCGATAATCAGCTGTATGCATGATGAGACGACCGAGGACGAGGCGCAAGCAAGGGGCCCGTGAGCCTTGATGTCGGGTCTCGTTCAAGTCGACAACGGAGCGTACCGTCCGGAATGCGATACGGGCAAAGACACGTATCCAATAATCTCTGGAAACTGCTTGAAACGTGGTAAGTTCATGTCCGTTTGCGCTGGAGGTTTGCCTATAGCTGTCCGGTGTGCGCCGCTTCTTTGGACCATGGATTTCGGTTCCCTGAATGATCCGTCTTAGTTTCAATTTTGCACCGTCATTGAATCGTTGCGCAGTCATACCGATCCTTCTCCCAACATTCAACAAGAGCAACTGGAGAAAGCATGGGCTCTCACGGCGAATACTCGGTCCCCCAAGAGGCGGAGGCCGTTTTCCAACACGGGATCCTGAGCAACCCGTTGATGAAAGATCTGCCAAGCGACCTCAGATCTCTCAGCCAGCATGTCAAGTTTGAGGGCTCGTCCAAACCAAGTGTCCCGATCAACTGGAAATTCGCAGAGAGCATATCGGCCCTGAAGGCCCTCGAAGCGACCATGCTTAATCGTCTTCTGCAGAAGAAATACAAGGTCGAGCCAATAGACGTTACTATCAACACGTAAGGACCCCTTGTAACTCGAGGATTCCGTCGCATGCGCAGGGATGTGGCCCCGTTTCTCCAACAATGAAACCCTTTGGCCCAAGTCAGAAGAGGCTGACATGAAAAGTGACCACGCGAGCTTGTTCTACTTTTCGGCTTTGCTGGCTCAACTCATCGGTAAAGACGGAAAACTCACGCCCATGGCGCTCATGAACTTCGTGCCAGAGGCGATGAGAATGTTCCCAGAGACAGACAAGCACAGAACCGCTGCGAGCCTCCACCGGGCCCTTATCACCAACATGTACAAGACGAAAGATGGAAGATACTACGAGGTTCATGGCGAGTCTACACCACTTGAACTGCTTGATGCTTGCAGTCTTGTTGACAGTACTACGACGTAACAGGAGGCATCAACCCCGATCCCACCTTCAAGGCGTTGGGCATCCCCGAGGAAGGCCCGGAGGACGACAACTACGAGACCGTGTTCGAACGAATCCAGAATGTCGTTTCCCAGATGGACTCGAAAGACCTCGACGAGCTCTTGAACGAAAAGGCCAAGCAAGCCGGCACGGTTGCCTGGTCGTCGGACGAGTACTTCGCCAGCGAGCACGGCCAGGCGAACAGCAAGGTCGGGCTCTTTGAGATCAAAAGAGACGAGCAGTCGCCGCAGCCCGCCGCCTGGTGGCCCGAGAACGACAGCCTCCCGTCTTCTACGAAACGGCCCCTCGCCGGCCTCAAGATCGTCGACCTCACCCGCATTATTGCCGCCCCCGTCGTCTCCCGCGGCCTCGCGGAGATGGGAGCGAGCGTCATGCGCGTCACGTCGGCCAACGTGACAGACATGTCCTCCCTGCACCCGGACCTCAACTGGGGCAAGTGGAACTGTCACCTGGACCTCACCAAGGACGGGGACAAGGAGAAGCTGAGGGCCCTGATTCGGGATGCCGATGTCGTCGTGGACGGGTACAGGCCTGGTGTTATGGACAAGCATGGCTTCGGTCGACAGGATATCTTCGACCTGGTTAAGGACCGTCAGCGCGGCATAATTCACCTCCGCGAGAACTGCTACGGCTGGCATGGACCTTGGCAGAAGCGAGGCGGATGGCAGCAGATCAGTGACGCTGTGAGTTCGAGAGTCCCTGATTGACTGTATTGATTTCACTGACATGAGTTGTGTCCAGTGCTGCGGTGTTTCGTTGGCTTATGGAAAGGCCATGGGGCTCGACGAGGCGGTTACTCCTGTCTTCCCAAACTCTGACTACTGGTTAGCCCCCCTCCCCCCCCCTTCCCCCAAAGTCCAGTTCATCCGGAGAGTTGAACAAAAGCTAATTAGGGCACAGTGCCGGCGTATGTGGCAGCACAGCTGTTCTCGATGCTTTGATGAGACGAGCCGAGCACGGCGGCAGCTATGGCGTTGACGTAAGTCTACCGTCTGTTGAACCTCGTGATATTCCAACCCCGAGCGTATCCGTCTTGCCCGGAACGCGTTTCGCTAACGGTGCAGATCTCTCTCAACTACTATTCCCAATGGCTCGTACGCTCATGCGGGACGTACCCCGAACCGGTGTGGAGGGAAGTCTGGGAACGCCATGGGTCGCCCGTCTTCCGCCACTTTCACACAATGGCGCACACCGTCCCCATCATGTCGAAGCTCCTCCAGGAGTACGACTCCAAGACCCTGTTCCAGCCGCACTTCTTCGAGATCCGCACGTCGAATGCGGTGGGGGGCACGTTTTGGGTCGTGAAACCCGTTTTGCAGTTCCACAACAACGCCGTCGAGATGGGCTACAACGTGGGCACGAGGGGCAACGGCGTCGACGAGCCAGTCTGGCCCACTAACTTGACCGTAGAGGTAGTGAAGAGTTAGACGGAGAGCACGTTTTGGTTTGAATGGCGTGGGGTTGTTGGCACGGAATCTTGTATCTGAAAGAAACTCGACGGAACCTTTTTCAATACAATCGTCGTCCAAGAGATGTGTTCAGACCATTTACAATGCAAGGAAGGTGACCTCTAATACTACCCACCAACGGTTTGTTCACGCCAAGCACGAAAAGTCTTGGTGGCATATTTGGCTCGTTTTCAGCACCTCTCAGACAATGGCCCAATAATTTCTGCAAGTGTTGTGTTTCTGTTTAACTACGCAAGTCGACTTCTCTATGGCGGGTACCGTGATAAGTCAAAGCACCCACGTCTGGCACATCCCCACATCTAGAACACTAAAAAATATCGCCATCATGTTAACCACAACCCTTTTCAATTAACTATTAACATTATCTAGATTCTATAATAACACAGCTTTTGGCCTTACTCGGTAATTCTGATACGCTGGATTTATCTGGCTTACTTTTAGTATTGTCAGCCTTAAGCTAGGCTTGCCGCACCTGTTTAATCATTACGAACTTTATGTTTAGATCTAGGGTAACAGCCTTCCTCTTCCTGCTAACAGTATTATTAACCCTGGCCTAGAAGCCAGCTGAATAACCTTACAACAACAACAACAACAGCAATATGGCAGATATACCACCCCCATCAACCCCTCCTTCTAAGCGTAATATTAAGCTAACTAAGGAGCAACGTATAGAGATACGTGCCTTCCGAAAATATCTCAATTAGACGTACAAAGAGATCACAAAAACACTCCTTTTACCTATCGACAGGTTTAACGCGCTTGCTCCGATATTCTGCCAGTTACGCCACAGAAAAACAAACATCACAAAGGCCTTATTTCAACTCTTTAAAAGCAACGCCTTCAGGCGTGGCTCCTAGAGGATAAGGATAACCGCTTAATTGCTTAGTGTAATCTACACTACTTTCTGCCGCCTAAGTTCTCAACCTTTAGAACAACTGCTATCTTAACTGCCCCCTAATCCTTAGGATATATACGTTCGATTCGGCCACGGCAAATCTACTTAAACCAAGTTAATAAGAACAACCGCCTCAGCTTTACCTGCAAGCAGTTCTAACGTCGCCATCGGCCAGAAGATTAAATAGATGTAATCTTCTCAGATAAAACCTAGGTAAATACTAACCCTCTAAAGAAGAAGTAGATAACAAGGCGCTAACTAGAGGATCTAGAGTCCTTCACTTTTCTAAGGAAGAAACCGCTTAGTGAAATGTTTTAGGGCAGTTTTACTAGCAGTAAAAAAGGTCCTGGTTTAATATAGGAGAAGGATTAGGGAGGTATAACTGTTTATAAGTACATCTTGCTAATCCTTCCTATAGTGGCGTCTTTCTTCTACAAAAAGCATCTCAGCTAATTCCAGCACGATAACGCCCTAGCCTATAAAGCAAAGGTTACAGTTCAAGCTTTAGACCAGATAGGGATCTGTCTATTAAAGTGTCTACCAATTTCTCCTTGACACAGCCCTCCTGGCAGCCGTTCCGGATCTGACAGGACTCGCTGGGCTGCGATAAACTCGGGGTATCGCACCAGCGTAACGTGAAGTGACGCAGTGCGAAGGTGAAGCAATAAGCAAGACAAGCGATAACAAGAAGCTGAACGATGTCACAGAAACAAGATAGGTATACGATAAGTGAGTGTATATACGTTTGACCTTCCGTAAGGGGAGGTCAACGAAGCAACAGACTATACCCGGTGTGCACGTGACTATTGCCGTGCTCGCCGGTGGGCAACGTCTGGTGCCATGGCTACCTCTCAAGAATCCTGTGACACTCCTGACCTTAACCTAATTAAGAACGTCTGGTTTTATATAAAGGATTAGGTTGAAAACCACTGCGATATTCAATCCCTTACGCTAGACGAGTTACAAGTAGCTATTTGGGCTACTTAGGAGGCTATACCTCAAGAGTGTCTGTCACAACTGGCATACTCTATGACTTATCAGCTTTACCTAGTAATTGGGAATAATAGAGGAAGGATTTAGTACTAGTACTTTAATCTCAGCTTATTTCCCTACTATTATTGAGTATATCTACCTGCCGATTGATCTCTAGATCTGTTGGGTAAGTAAAAAGCTAACCTTTGGGATCCTTATGCAGATGTATAGAAAAAGTAATAATAGTTTGAAATTAGTGGTAATGGTTGGTGGTGGTGGGGGTTGAGGGATTTATGGGCGTTCCATATGTGGGGGTGTTTCGGATGTGGGTGCTTTGATTTACCGTCTAGTAGAGCTAGTCATTGCATTGGGTGTGAGATTTCCCTGTTCTCTATAAGCTTATAATCTCATGTAGTATTGCCCAAAAGCTGCCAGGATATATATACTCTTAGACTTTAATCAATTCCATCAGTGTCCTCTCACAGGCCTATTATGTAGTCGAGACAATGAGGACAAGGTTCACTCGTATTTTAACTAGAGTATGTGACACTCACAGTGTCATGGACTTTCGTCACACATCGGACTCGGATACTACGTCAAGTCCGGCAGGCATTTGCCTTGATTTTCGAGCCCTCTTTGGCTTCGGGCATCTGGAAAGGCCGGACGGCCGATTAGTAATTCTCCAGGGCCCGCATAATTTGTCCGAAGGCGGCCGCTAACGTCCTCAATCTGCCCTCTAGGCGCGGCTCCATGTTCTCTCAGCCCACGGTACGGGACCGTGCAACCAGGAAGACACGGCGACCGCGACCATCCCGCAGGGTTAGGGGTGTCCGCCGGAGAAGGGGTCGATTCCTCGGCATGATCGTCAGCTAAGTCCGCCCAAGTAATTCAAAAACTATATAAGTCGGCGCAAGACACATTCCAGTATATGATTCTACCATACACATCGTCTCATAGCCCAATATGCCAGAAACAATCCATTCCTCCGCGCCCGCGCTTTACCACGATGAAGACGACAACCTGAAAGTCATCCGCAATGTCCCAGTCCCCGAGCTCGTGGACGGTGAAGTCGTGGTGAAGGTGAAGTACTCGGGAGTCAACCCCGCCGACATCAAACACGGTCGGCTCCTGGGAATGCGTCCCGTCATCATGGGTTACGACTTTTGCGGCCGCGTGACGCAAGCAGCGCCGACTTCTGACTTTAAGGTCGGCGACCTGGTGGCAGGCTACACGCCCACGGGCGTCGGCAGGCTCTCCAAGTACGGCGCCCACCAGGAGTACCTCAGTTGCCCGGAAAATCTCATGTTCAAGGTGCCGGAGAACCTCCCGCCAACGCACGCCGCCTGCATGACCGTGGTCCTCATGACGGCCGCCAACGGGCTGTACGACATCTTTGGGTTCCCGCTGCCCGGCGAGAAGCCGGCCGACGGCTTCAGGCGCGGCCCGTTGCTGATCTGGGGCGCGTCGGCGAGCGTGGGGTTCTGCATGCTGCAGCTCGCCCGGGCGAGCGGCGCGCACCCGATCTTCGTCACGGCGTCGCCCAAGAGGCACGAACTGCTCAAGAGGCTCGGGGCGACCCGGTGCTTCGACTACAATGCCAGCGACGTCGTCTCCCAGATCCGAGCGGCGTCGGCAGAGTCGGAGGCGGGACCGATCGCGTACGCGGCCGACTGCGCCGGGTCCGGGGGAATCCGAGAGCTGCTGACGAAGTCGGATGGGACCGACTCGGCGGCGCTGATGGAAGCGTGCGTCGACGCCGACGTGCCCATCTTATCGGTCGTGACGAACGAGAATCCGCGGTTCAAGATGCCGATTGGGTCGGCAGCTACGTCGTTCTATTTCCGCCTGCCCAATGGACATATCATCGACTTCCCGGCACGGCCCAAAGTATGGGAGAAGATGACCAAGGCGTTGAGGTGGGCCGTCGACAAGTACGGCACCGAGTTCGAGATGCCCGAGGTGGAGGTCTTCGAGGGTTCTGCGGAAGAGTCGTTGGCCAAGGTGGTGGAGGTGGCGGATCAGGGCAAGTTCGGCAAGCTTGTCTTGGTCCAGCCGATGTCATAAATGCCTTTCGGGGGGGGGGTTGGGGTTTGGGGCTTGCCGAACTCTCTTTTGCTTCTCCCGCTCATCTTTCTCCAAAGGCGTTCATGTGTCTGTGAGGCTCTGAGGAAATGTACATTGTGGATTGTTGTGTTGGTGCTGTGTTTAAAGCGGCTGGCGGCTTTAAAACTGAAGGATATATGGAATGATTAGCAACAGACCACAACAATATGAAACATCACGTACAGCAAGCAAGACCATCACATTGCATACATGGTACATGGTATTCGTACAGACGAGTCCGGGATCGGGCCCTCCCGCGGTGGGGGTGCCATGTTCCCGGACACGCCCCTCGCAAGCCGACGATAAGCAACCCATTCCCGGTCGTGCTCCGGTCCAGGGCCGGTCTCACAGCCGGCGACTCTATCTCGGGCCTATCACATGTCGGCATCCCCGCTTGGCCTCCACACCGCCCACTCCGGATCGGTAACACAAAGGCCGCCCTCGGCTCCTTGATCGGCTGGTGTGTCTGTCTGTCCCCCACACCAACAGAATCCCGCGGGATTTCTGTCACTGTGCGTCTATCTCTGTCTCTGTCTCACTGTTGGCTGCTCATCTACTCGGCTTGAAGCACTTTCATCCACTCGTTCCCATCCACTAGCTCTCATACACCCACTTCCTCAGCCACACACTCACACACACACACACACACTCACACTCTCTCCTCCATCGGTGTGCTAACCACTCACCCTTTGCTGATATCGGTCAACGGTGGCGCTCCACCTGATCCCTGTTTTCTGCCGAGACCCAAAGGCGGAAGGTCCATCATATTTTCTGACGAATTAGCGGGGATTCTGCACCTCTTCCGCGACGGCGAACGGTCAAGCTGCCTTTCCCCAGGGAATCCCAGCAATCCCAGCAATCCGGCCAACGATAGCGGAAACAGAACCGATTTTTCATCCTTTAACCGTCTTGTTTCCCTCTTCCCCCACCTCTTCCTCTCCCCAAGTTTGCAATACCTAGTCACGCCGTCTGTCTGTGCCTCTTTCGTCTGGTTCCTGTTCCTATCCCCTCCCTCCCTCCTCCAACGACCTTCCCAGTTCTGTCAAACTTTACTTGAGCCTCCAAAAAGAAATCCAAAACCGCTCTGCTGGCCCACGTAATCGCGCGAATCAGATAATCACCCCCCCGGGCACGCACACACTCTCTTGTGACTGAAGACTCAACCGTGCCATGACCACCAGTCCACCCAAAATGGCCGCAGATGCAGACGAACGGACCCCTCTCCTCAAGGTCGGCGCCGGCGCCGTGAAGCGGGTCGGTCGCGGCCTGTGGTCTCCCGCGAACCGCATCCTCTTCGCCGGGTTCCTCGTGTCCTTGACGCTGGGCATCACCCAAGTCCCGTACGTGATACATCACCCACTCCTAGGTCCACGTGCACCGGGGGGGCCGCTAGCATAGAAAAAAAAAAGGGAGAAGAGAAAGAACATTGTCAATCGGAGGGGAGAGGTGTGCAAAAAGAAGACTGACAAACGGCCCCGCAGCATCATCTACGTCTTCCGCGTCATGGCCTGCGAGACCTTCTACGAGGGTCGCGCGCCCTTCGACGGCCCCGCCGCCGACATGTGCCACCGCCTCGAGATCGACGCCAACACGGCCCGTCAGGTGTCGATCCTCGGCATGACCACCTCCGTCTGCGGCATCCTCAACCTCTTCATCTGCGGCGACCTCATCAAGCGCTGGGGTACCCGCTGGGCCCTCATCAGCCAGACAGGCCTGCTCTGCATCCGCGTCTCGTGTCAGATCATCGCCGTCTCAGCCGGTGGCCAGCGGGGCATCGACTTGATGCAGTACACGCAGCTGATCGGTATCGTGGGCGGACCGCGGGGATACATGTAAGTGGGAGAGACCCGGCAACCCTTTATCCATCTCAGACTGGTGGGCGGGAGGGGCGCTAATGCGGCCGTGATCCTCAGGCTCGTGCTCAACACCGCCGTGGCGGAGGTCGTCGAGAGAAGGAAACACACCGGCGTGTTCGGCCGGCTACAGGGCGCTGTGATGATTGGTACCGCCATCGGCTACCTCCGTGAGTGCCACACCGCCCCCCCTCTCCTAAAACGCCCCAGCTAACCGTTCCCCTTAGTTGGCGGTATCCTTGGCGATGTTTTCGGCATCGTCAGTCCCTTCGTCACCGCCGTCGGCTGCTTCGCTGTTGCGACGACTTACGGCGCCATCTTCTGGCCGGCGCCGCCCGAGCAGAACGACGAGGCGGCGACCAAGACCACCCCCGGGGCCTCCGGGTTCCTGGCCCCGATCAAGGTCCTCATGCCTCAGAAGTACCGCCTCGAGTCCGGCAAGGTGGTCAGCAACTACGGCCTTGTCTTCCTGGCTCTCGGCATCTTCTTCGGCGTGGTAAGTGCAGAAATGAAAACTACCGGCTTTCACGACTAAGCCCCTCTTGATGAGCTCGCTGACCTCCGATGCGTACTATAGTTCGCCACGGGATATGCCCCGATTCTCATCCAGATGTACGCGACTTCCCGTTTCAACTTTGGCACCACGGAGAACGGCATCCTCATGTCCGGCAACTCGTGGATCCGCGGCATCTTCCTCATGTTCATCTTTCCGGAAATCATCGACGCCGGCCGAAGGTGGTTCGCCGCCTCGTCCCACTCGGGCGCCCTCCAGAAGACGCTCAGCCGAGAGGAGCGCAACCTCATCCCGACCCATCCCGAGGACATGGACGCGGTGCCAGGCCTGATGAACGCCACGGAGCCGACCAAGGCGCCGCCCGAAGAAGAGGACGAGGATAGCACCTTTGACTTGTTCTTTCTGCGGTGGAGTCTGGTGGTTGACGGAATCGTCACTTCCCTCGCCGCATGGGCGACCAAGGGGTGGCACGTCTACGCTGGTGAGCTCGCCACTCCGCGTCGGCCGACAGCCCGCACTCCACGATGCTAACCTCTGAGCCACAGCTGCCTTTCTACTACCGTTCGCGTCCGGATCAGCCCCGGCTGCCAAGGGTGTCATCACGGAGATGTGCCCGTCTCACATGCGCCAAGACGCTTTGAGCGCCATCACCCTCGTCGAGAGCGCGGCCACCCTGACGACGCAGGGCATCTTTGGCTTGGTGTTTGCCACGTTATCGGAGATGGGCAAGCCCAACCTGACATTCTTTGTCAACGCGGTGAGTTTGCGCGGCTCGTTGTTCCCGGTCTGTCCCTGGTTGCTGATCATCGTCGTCTACAGGCCCTCGCCGTCATCGCCGTTGGCGTTCTGCTCCTGGCGCATTACCCCCCTCGCAATGCCACGAGACTTGAGGACCAAGAGGCTGAAGACAACAGTGTCCAGAGCTAGTTTTCCATCGACGATCCACAAGGCATATACGAAAGGCGTCAACGCTCAGACTTCGGCTATCGAGACCAAACAGGCGAGGCACAAAGCTGCCTGTATACACGAAGGCACACGGGAAAGGGCGTTCCTCCCATAAAAGTTTTGGTATTATCTTTTCTTTCACTCACATGCAGCGTCTTAGCATCTAGATTTCCCCGCACTGCCCGGCAGGTAATGGTCTTGAAGAACTCGGGGGAGCATCGCTCAGTCGGTGAGTTGGCTATGTGTATTTTAGAGCACTAACATTAGGACCCCTGGGTTAGGTTTGTTGTGCACATAGAGGTTAAGAGGAAAATCAACCCATGTTTCATCAAATAAACTCAGCATGTTCGGAAGTAACCAGCGCCTTGATACGTGCATTCATATTGTGTCTTCTAGTCTCCATTCGGGGGTGTGTCGCCACTGGATTCAATCCGAGGATGAGAGGGGCGGAGATACAATGTAGGCTATGAGAAATAGAAGCCTGTGTTGTCCATATTGTTTGTTCCGGATATAAGCAACTGCTTGCCGGCCCTCCGTTCTCCACGAGTTTTAAAGATTATCCACTTGAGAAATTCCATGCAAGGATATGCATTTCCCGCCTCGGTGTTGCCTAGAAAGGAGGCAGTGCTGACAATTGTGACATTGTCACCCTCCATGTGAGCAGCCTTGTGATTCGCCTATACACAGAAGCATGCAGCCTTAGTGTATGCCTCGTGGGTGATTCATCTTGGCATAGCCTGGCAGCTGGGGAATCTGACTTTATAAAATGGAGGATTTCCAAAACTGGGCGTAGAAATGGATGTTATATATTCCCAGGCACATAAAGCTTGCAGTCAGACCGATACTTCAAATAACATAAGTAGACAAGTTTACTTTGCAACTTGGGAAGGACGACATGGCGAGATCTTGAAATATACGCCAGTTCCAAGTGCATCACAGCATATATTGCATCAAAGACCTCAAAGAATGCAAATTAACGTAGCGTCGCTTTTGCGCTCTCTCCGAGGGGTTGCACAAGCCGCGAAACTCTCAGAGGCGGACATCGAACCAATCGCCCAGCGTCTGTCTTCCTCGGCTAGATGTCTTACTGTTACAGAATGGCAACTTTTGCTTGAAAATGGGACATTAAACGCGGACGAGAACTCGCTCCACCATGCCGTTTTCAGCCTTGCCCTGGCGGTCTCTTTTCTGCGCGAGATAGCGCGCCAGAACCAACCAGCATCTCCCGAAGATCTCGCCCGGTGTTGGGACATGATCTACCGAGCCATAACCTGCGAGGACTCGCCAGCCTTCACGGCGGTGCGAAGCGCGCAGGGTTTCCTCTCCGTTGTGCTGTGCAGCCTCGTCAAGGACGGCAGCATCGACGAGCTCTTCCGCCTGCACGTCTGGCTGCCGGACGGCAAACGCGGCAACCCCGACTTCAAACTGCACTCCCATCAGTCCTTCGCTCAGAGCTGGATCCTCGCAGGCGAGGGCGAGGATCACGCCTGGGAGGTCGAGCCGGCCGTGGACCCCGTCGAAGCTACGCATGCCGGTTATGTCCTTGCGTGGGACGACGGGAAGGGTCAAAACGGCGCGTACAAGACCCACCAGTCATCCTCGACTGTCAGGAATACGGGGAGCCTCTTCAAGGCGACGGCAACCCTGTCGGAGGTTCATCATCGGGACTCGACTTACACGGTCCCCGCTGCCGCTTTTCATACCTCCGAGGTCGCGGCAGACGCCCTTCATGCGACGCTGTTTTTTTTCGACTCACATCGTGGCTTTGTCAAAGACGCCGGTGTCCTCGGGCCTAAGCACGGAGATGCCTTTACACAACTAAGAGACCCAGCGGGGATCTCGCCTCGTGAGCTGGTAGAGGCGGTAGAGAGTGCTCGCGTACGGGGGCAGTGATGGCGGTGGTTGTTGGCTGTTTAAACTGGGCTATTCTGCGAAGGTGCAGTGGAAAAGAAATAAAAAAGAATACTCGCATAACATGTTGCAATACTTTATGGAGTGAATCTAAAAGGCAACATCCATTCACACTCTAAGATGGATTGACATTAGCGAAGTCACTGAAGTAGCAGGTGTTTGCGCCGTTACGGGCAGTGTAAAGTCTCCCCGAGGCTGGATAATCAGCCACCATGGAAGTTAGTAGAGATTACTCGGATGTCATGATAAACCTTGCAAAGACCAAAATGACGAAACCTTTTGCTGGATTCTGCAAATCTGTCCCACAACTTGCAACTGCTACTTGAACCGTTTGTAATATGATTGAACGCAGCGCAACCTCATCAGAGTACAGAAGGGGGCTCATGAAGCCCAGAGGTGGTGTTCTTGTCATAGCGCATGGGTGATCCAGGCCCCTCGAAAGCAATGGCTAATACTTATTGGATGTATGAAGGGCATGTCAGATTACAAGTCAAGCAAGGACTCAGTAACGGTATACGATGTGATATTCCCGCCGCTTGCTAAAGGGTAAACAAGGCTGACGAGGCTTCTCCGATTCTCATCCAACCTCAAAAAGGACATCGAGAATCATAGCCAGATAATCCACAGAGACAAGACTGGAGCAGTGCAGTATCAGCCATTCCAATGGAGAGGATGTTGCTCGGCGGGTCATTTCAGATTCGGAACCAGCGGCTACTTGCGGGGTTTTACAGTTCCGGTGCCTTGCTGTTTCTTCGCGGCTTCACCTTCACGTAGAAATCAACCGGCCTCAGGTTAAACCACCCATCCTGCTTCAACTCATACGACGGATCCACCATGGTGAAGTCCACCTCCTTGATTAGCTTCGCCACAACGACCATGTTCCACAGCCACGCGTAGTGCTTGCCGATGCACTCGCGCTTGCCGTTGCCGTAGTACCTCTTCACGCCCACCGGGAGCTCGTCGTACTTCTCGCCCACCATGCGCTCGGGCTTGAACTCCAGGGGGTCCTCGAACACCGAAGGGTCGCGGTTCACCCCCGCGAGGACGATGATCATGGGCTGGTTGTGCGCGACCTCGTATTGGCCCCCCGCAAGCAGCACCGGGCTCTTGTCGCCTTCTTTGGGGATGGGTTCGATGTTGAACCCGGGCGCGGCGAATGAGAGCCGCAGGCCTTCGCGGACGATGCCCTCAATGTAGCGGAGCTGCGAGAGGTGGGCGTGGGTCAGCTCGCCGTCGCCGACGACGCGGTCGAGCTCCGCCCGCGCGGTGGTGATGACGTGCGGATTCTTCAGGAGGAGGTAGATGATGGCGCTGACCAGGCCCGGAGCGGTGCTGCTGCCGATGGGCATGGAGACGATCTCGTCGACGACCTGGGAGTTGGTCAGGGACTTGCCGGACTCGGGATCCGCTGCGTTGATGAGCGCGGCGAGGAGGTCCTTGCGGTCCGTTGGGTTGGTCCTGCGATGCTCCACCAGGTCCGACGCATAGGTCCTCATCGTCTGCGTGGCCTTCTTGAACTTGCTTCCGAAGACAAGCCAGTTCAAGAAGCCGGGCCTGTTCGGTCGCTGCATCGCCTCGGATGTCGAGTCCTCCATGCCCTTGAGCATCGGGTGCTCAGGGCCGGTCAAGCAGTTGAGCTTCTTGCCAAAGAGTGCCAGCGTGGTCGCCTCCAAGTTCAGTCTATTCAGCTCGCCAATGGCGGAAATCTCATCGTTGGGGCCGAGCCCTTTCCACTTCTCGAGCAGTTCGTTGGTGGTGCTCAGCATGTCATCGAAGCGCTCCGCCACGGACTGGGGCGTCAGCTTGGGCGCGATGATGCGGTGGGCGACGCCCCAGCTCTCCTCGTGGTCGTAGGCTGTGAATAGCGCATCGTGGACGGCGTATCTGATCTCGACGATCGGGCCCCCGACGTATTTGCGGAATCGCTTCTCGTCGCAGAGCTCCTCGGCTAGGGCGGCGCCGGCAACGAAGACGATGGTGTGTCCAAGGACTTTGATCTGGAAGATCTCGCCGTACTGCTCCGAGAGCTTCTTCAGAGAAGACCAGGTGTTCTTAGGGTCTATGTCGAAGATGTTTCCTAGCAGGGGGATACCCGGTGGCTGAGGGATCGGTGTCGGCATGATGAGGACTGTATTACGGCAAATCAAGCTCTGGGGTCGATATCCGCACGAAACGGCAATTGAGCTGGTGGATGTCCATGAGCTTACAATTTAATAATGACGAGTTCCCTGCCCTGCCCAGCAATTCCAATCTCCAGGTTTGAATCGGAATTTCCGCCATTACCCCTTCGTGTCATTGCCATCGAACTGTCTCTTATGTGTCTCACCGAGAACCACCACGCCTTGCTAGCGCGACGGCCCGTAACCCAATAACATGGTCTTTATCATGGGATCGGCGGATTTTGTAACCAGTGCCTTCCTGCTTTCGGGAAGGCCATGTCTTACAGCCTCAGACCAAGCTGAAAGGTGCCGATAGTTCACTCTTTCTGGTGCACCTGTGCGGAGAGATTAACGATTTTCATCAGTATCATGCAGCTTCCGCCGTATCTGCAACTACGTGTTCCGAGCTCTATGGAGCTGCCTCTCAACGGATGCCATTACTTCAACAGCTTAGAAAAACAGGTAGACTGTACAACCGGGCCAATACCGCGCAAACTTGGAAAGAAAAGAAAAAAAAGTCACCATCGAAAGGCATGCGGATGTGTGCGAAGTCGCTCTCCCTAGCCAGTCAACGAGTGAAACATGTGTTGACAAGGTCGCTGGGCGGAACCGGCGAGGCGGCGAGCTGCATGTGCTCTCGAGCTACACATCTTTACGAAGTTACGAAACAGAGCCAACCAGACATAGCGCCAATGCTGATCGGCCCCGAATAAATTCGCAATAAGTAAAAGGGCACAACCTGTGCCAGCGATCGACGGCTTGATGTACTTGCTTTACATCATGAGCAACCAACCACCTTGATAAAGTACATCAGTACTTGTTTACAGGCATGTAGGGTGGAACATGGCACGATAAAACGACAGTCGGCCACGTACATGAGTGATTTTCTGTGTAAGGAAAGTCCTCATTGCCTCCACGTAGATCGCTGCTATTCCTCCACTCGCAGAGTGATGTTACTAGCTAGGACCCTTGGGCCAAAGCATACCTCGCTGACGTGTTCACCTTTATATACACAAGCCGTCGGCTGAACGGGATATTGAAGCACGTGGGCGTGCGTTTTGTTCCGTTTGTCTAATTCTCCACCTTTTTGTACCTGTTGATCTTTCTCATAAGCATTCACGTTGATCTATCGTTTTGGTAGAAACCCTCGTGATCCACCATCTGAGTGACATGTATCTCGCATTTTAACAAAGCAAGCCGTGATAGCTTCTCTTCTTCCTCGTGAATAATTGAGAATCACCACGGTATCCTAACTTTTCGTCGCCCCCTCCACCAAACTAGATCCCATCAATGTGATACCAACGACGCGGAATCGTCTTGAGACGGCGCATGCTGGGGCTGTCATTTCGCGGAATCGCCAAGGCGGTCAGCCGTCAGTCCAGCACTCCCTGCCGGGCTCATGCCGGCTTCTAGTTGCCTTTTGTAGGAGACGTTACGGAGTCGTTCAGCCTCTGCTGGGGTGAGCCTCAACTATAGTCAACCGTGTTAGAGTTTGATCCATACGTTGCTTGTATTGCAGTATAATCCAGATCTTACATATATCTCAATACCAATGGCGTGAATTGCCAGTGCTAGCCAGAAAGCCATTCCGAATGATAGGCCAAGGGCTGCTCCAACCTCGGCAGCAGATGTTGCCGTGATTATATCTGCATGGACAATCGTTTGCTGATGGGGGTTGGCTCCTGAGAAATAAGCTGCGCAGTCGGGATATAATTCGAGTGTTCGGTTTGAGTCGCCGACCGTGTAAGCAACTTGACCACATGGACGTGCGGCATAGTATGTACCAATTCTGCTGATGATAGACGCACTGAAGAACATAATGAGACGAAGGGTAACGATGGAACCGGCCTGCGAGACTCTATTAGCTGGAGAATCGTTGGCAAACAGGGTCAGGCTTTGCTCACGTAAAACCAAGCTCGCAGCATCCAGGCTCGGTGTTGCTCGATCTGAAGCCTCTTGATATTGACATATGCCAACGTGAGAGACACCACAAACATGATTCCCGCGAACCCAACGTCAGCTTGCACGTCAAGACCACCGCCGAATGCGTGCCGCGCAATCATGAAAGCACCAGCTGTACCAACGAGAGACAACAAGAGAATGATGTAACCGTTTAGGCGATGAAACAATATGGCTTTGTGGCGGATCACGGGCACGAACTGGAAGCATGCCAGGAAGCCCGCGGGGAGGATACCGGCAAGGTGGATGATGATGCCGGCCTTTTCGTAGCCCTTTCTGTAGTAGAAGCATTCTCCGGGAGCCGCACCTTTGCAAAATGCGTCGAAGCTGAGGTACTTCAACCGGGCGAGAGTAAAACCCATGAGGGCCCCAAAGAAGATGAAGAAGAGGACAAAATTGTAACCTTTGGAGAACCCAAGGGGGTTGTAAAGCTTCCTCATTGAAGCGACGAAGCGGTTTGCAGGTGGACGGGTTGGTAGGACCATGTTGACGTGATTTGCAGTGCTAGTCCAGTTTGTAACTCGATGGGTGATATGGTTATAAGCTCATGTGTCTGAGAAGATTACAGCGCGGTTTGATTGCATCTGAACATGTCAGTGAAGAATCACGACGGCGAGTCAGGTCTCTTATGTGCTTCACGCTGCGACCCCATCCATCATTGCGATCCCGCCGTAGAGCTCTACGCATCTGCGGAACAGCCTGATGGGACTTGTTCCGTAAGCGCGTGCAGAGCCAAGATGGGCTTCAACACTTTGGGAAAGATAATGCGCGCCAAACCAGGCGTCGCACAAGGGGCGAGTCGACAATCGGTTCCATGGTTCCGAAGTCCTTCGGGCTTGACCAAAAGACCGTGCAGATCTGCTCCTCCACAGCGCGCAGAATGGTTCCTAATGCGGTTTAGACTTGCGCAGTTGCGACGTTGAGTGGATTGGAGTGAGATCCGTTGCGACCTGAAGAGCGGCGCAGCCTTCTCCCGCGTCCACACATTGTCGTCGTCATTGATATTGTCAGCAAATAATACTTTTCTGGTATGCTGGTCTGCCTCGTTGTTTCTCCTTCGGCCTCTTTCGTGCAACTAACCGAGCATGTAGAGCCGGGGGGTTATTGATTTAACGCATTCCACCAGTCCCAAATCAGAAGCATCTCGCGCGCCCAATCCACCCTTCCCCTGATAGTCCCTCAAAACATCAACACATAATCGTCATGGTTGGAGTTCCCGGGCGCTCCAAGGGTTGCAATACGTGTCGGAAGCGGAAGAAGGGCGTGAGTCTCTATCAACGGGAGATAACTGCGTCTCGTAACATCGCAACATACACGCCGCTAACAGAGGCTGCGCCCAGTGTGACTTGCAACGTCCTTCGTGCGGGCAGTGTCAGAAGGCGGGGATCCAATGCGCCGGCTACGAGAGGAAGCGCATCTTTGTCAACGTCACCAACCCGAGCGCCAGCAACGATGCGAAAGGGATGGTCTCCGTTGCACGTACAATCCACCAACCGCCGTCTCTGTCTCAATCTGCCTTTGAAGAGAAGATATTTGATCTGTTTTGGGACGGGTACATGCCCGAAGCCCCACTATACGTCCCCGGAAGCACCATCGTGAGATACTCAAACGCCGATTGGGCGACAGCCGGTCGTTATCTCTATCGCAGCGATGCTGCGCTGCGGCAGAGCTTACTGGCACTTAGTCTCGGAACAATTGGTCGACGAGACAAGCAGCAGTGGATGATTGATGACGGCCTCAAGTTCTATTGCGACGCCCTCAGTGAGCTGAACGTCGGGCTACGGCACCCGAAGAGACGGAAGACAGACGCACTGATGTTGGCTTCAAGACTACTTGGCTTCTATGAGGTAAGGTTCACGGCCCCATGTCATGAATGTGAACTGACACAAAAAAAAACCTCAAGTTGCTGTATGGAGCCGATGATAGAGAGCGATATGGAATCTCCCAAGTCCAAAGTTGGGAAGGCCACGCTTTGGGCGAGATGGCCTTGGTCTTGCAACGAACTCCAGAGGCCCACGTGCAGGGCCCGGCACATGATCTGTTCTCATCAGGACGGATTCACTTGGTAGGCCATCTCCCGTTTGTTCCAGCTCGAACGATTTGCGGGCTGACGTATTGACGGCGACCGGATAGATCGTCACCCACATCAGGCGCAGACAAAGGTGTCCGCTCAGCCACCCTATTTGGAAGACGGTGCCATGGCGAGACGTTCCGAAAACCCCGAAAGACTTCTTGGTCGATATCTTCGCTGACGTGCCCGGCCTTCTTGAAGACTTGGATCGCGTGAGGGCTTGCAACAACGAGTTCGAGAAAGAGTCAAGGCGCGCCAGGCTCATCGAAGAGTGTTGGCGCATTGACGGGGAGCTCACGTGGTGGCTGGAGGACCTGAGTCCCAAAAAGGAGCTCGAGGAACTCATGGCGAAGGGTCTCGACAACCCATCGGCGTGCGACGTTGCCGTTGCTTCCAACATGACTTTGTGTTGGACGGTAGCACTCTTGTCATACAGCACTCTCCGTTTCGCCATCGGTAAAGGAGGTGGCGTGGAGCTGCCCGAGCGGACAGACCCCTTCGTTTACTGCACAAAGATCGCCAACATTGTCGACGTCTTTTTCCATCCTTCAGCTGGCACTTTCGGGATACAATCCGCGCCGTTCCCGATTGGCATGGCTTTGGTGTACCTCAACTCCTTCGAGGAGGGGTTCAATTCTGAGACGAAATGGAAGTTGTTGAGCTTCCTCGGGCGCACAGCGAGCAATGGAATCAGCATCGGCAAGTTTCTCTTGAGCACTCAACGAGCTGGACTGGAGTCGAAGACTATCACACCAACCACGCCCGATGGTATCAAGACCAAAGCGAGGGGCTGGATTGGCACTGCAGTTTGAATTATTCTCAGCTCCTTGCGTCGAGACGGCGAGAGAGGGATGAGTACAAACAATTGACAAGTATCGATGGACTGTAACTCTCGTTTCTGTCTTTTTCTGACGATACTTTTTTTTAAACAACACTCTTCTCGACCTAGCTGTAAATCTGGAGGAACCAGAGAGGTAGCAGGGGTCCCACCCCAACAGATTATGCTGCAAACAAACTAGCCAAAATGAGGGCTTCGTGACTCCACAACCCGCAGGATCCATATAGCACAATTTTCACGCCGACATCCACACCAGTGATACCCAGTCTTCACATCCTTCACCAGCCCTGGTGGTCTAGCGGTATGATTCTTCCTTAGGGTTGTTGACACTTCATCAGCTTGGAAGAGGTCCCAGGTTCGATCCCTGGCCAGGGCCCAGTTAATCTTTTGCTTGTTGCAGGAAGTTGTGAGCAAGAAGATGGAGAGAGCCGGCTATTATGCACTGTGAAGCCGACGTGATTTTATGCAATTCGGTGTTGTTTTGATGGCTGATAATTATTTTATCTCTCTATTCCTCCTTCGACCGTATAGCGGGTGATACATATCTTATCAAAACCACCTGTTGTCCTTGAACATACGTCAATAGTCTGCATAGCATGATTGCGACTGCATTCCGTAATATCTTGTTTAGATTTCTGCAACGGCATATTTAAAACAAGGCTCGTGTAGCGCGGCACTCGGAGACACTTTACTTGAAATGGCCGATAGATAGGTACCTCAATGGTTGCTTAAAATACGTGGTTGGTTAGTGCTAAGTCAAGTAACCCACTTTTCGCCCACCCCTACATTTCGCCCACCCAGAAATGAAGCCATCACATCCAACACCACTTTATTCAATTAACTATCAACAACCTCTTGATGCCACGATAATACAGCTTTCGGCCTCACTAGGTAAATCCGATGCGCCGGATTCATCTGGCGTACTTTCAACCTCACCAGCCTTAAGTTAGGCTTACCGCACCTCTTTAATCGTCGCAAACTTCGTATTTGGATCCAGGGTAACAGCCTTCCTCTTTCTAGCTCCAGTATTATTAACTTTAGCCTAGAGAAGCTGTATTTAGTGCTAGGCGGTAGCTAACTTAAAGGACTGCTCTTAGAAGCTTTTTTATTTTTCTGAAAAGCTGGCGTTATGTGGCGATGTTTTGTTCCAGTTGGTTAAATAGTTGCAGCTGGTCCCCAAGGTCTCTCACCTTCCTTGGCGTAGACCACTTGACAGCAGAGGAAGCAGATACCTATTCCTCTATAACCTCAGTATCAGCCTTACTAACAGCCTTATATCCAGCCTTATATCCAGCCTTATTGAGTGGTGTTGATGGTGTTGATGCCTCTGGTAATAGTAGGGAGCTCATTAAAGGCTTCGCAACAGCAACAGGCCACAACCCAGTGTATTTCCAGCCACTCTTAATGTTGCTAGCAGTTATTCCAGCCTGGCAAGCCTTGCGATAGCAAAAAATAAAGTTCCTTTTGCCGATAATAGTTAAATCGTTCCACTGTGAGAGGTATCCTAGCTCCTTACAATAGGCTGCCTTTACAGGACTAAAGACTGCTTGATCAAGTGGCTAGAGGACATAGGAGGTATATAGTGGCAAGAATAATAGATAGACGTTATTAGTATAATATAACTATATAAAATCTGTTGTTGTATGGCTCCTATATCTATCTAGGATAAGGAGTCTGGCCTGATCAGGTTAAGAGGGCTTAGTCTAAGGGAGGAAGACCTTTTCTAGCTATTTAACAGCAGTAATATTAGTAGTCTATCCATTCTCTGTTACTGTAAATTGCCACCTATCATACAGGCTGAGGTCTAGAGGAAACCACTGCTATTAGACCGTCTTGCCTTTATGTATAACCAGTAGGTAAAGTGGCTTGCCTTTAGCAGAGATACACTCTATAATAGATACCCAGGCTCGCGATCCAGGCTGCTTTTTCCTCACAGAGTTCGTCTCTGCCCTGCCCAGCACTAGCCCATTCTCTCCCTTGCCCTCAAGGATACCAGTCTCATCCATATTATATCGATGGGTTGGTTTAATGGCGGCGATGTGAGGCATCGCGAGATATCTGAACCAGTGCCTAATAACCTCAGCAGAAGCTCCATTAATACGCCTTGAATCAATAGAGCGACTTCTCTAGACCTTAATAGAGGGATTCCTTCACAGAAAGGCATTCACCCATCTCCTGCCTAGAGGTTAGGTATCACCCATCGTATAGAGGATACGCTGGGCAAACTCCTTCAGTTGTTAATAGGTTGGAGCAAGCCCAAGATCTGCCTGTATTTGCACCCAGCTGGCCAGCTTGGCCTCCTGGTCAATAGAGAGCCTTTAGAGGTCTTCAAAGGCATATATCCTCTGTTAGGTGCCTTTCAGCCGACTTCAAAGTGTTAATCGTGGTACGCCCCATCGCTAGGAGGCCTTGCAAGTAGATAGACCAGCTGCTATATCGTTAAGTGCCCGATTGACCTCATCTTCAGTATATTAAACCATTAGGTATTAAAGAGTATATCCTGAAAAAATGAAGTGATTTAGAGAAGGTTAGTAAAAGTGGTAATACTTTAAAGTTAGAGGTTATATAAAAAGTCGGTGGCTAGGCGGCATTTTTTAGGTGGGCGAAATGCAGGGGTAGGCAAGAAGTGGGTTACTTGACTTATACATTAGCAAGAAACTATGTCTTCAGCTACGTTGCACTCCACTCATCTTGACAGACAGGCTTTCAGAGTGGAAACATGCAAGAAGGGCATTATTGAAGCGGAATTTATTGTTTTATAACGTCTCCGAAACTAGACGATACTACCAAGTATGCGGGCGAAACAATGCAAGTCATTTCCCCTCTAGTAGACGAACCTATACGTGCACACAGAGCGTCCATGAATGATAGCATACACGTCCAGACTCGAGACAAGCCCCTGGAACCGATACTGTAAAGCGCACAAAACACCTTTATTAAATGGTTGAATAAGCATCAAAACAGAGCCTTTTGTGTAAAGTCTCTAGAATCGACTAAGAAGAGAACTGGTTTCGTCGGGCTATGCTTAATCTCAGATCAGGAAGCACAAGCCAGCAATAGCACCCAAAGTCAGCGTGACGAAGCCGCACGAAGTGATGGACTTGCTTGAACCGGCGGTGACGACGGATGGCTTAGAAGGCTGCGCCGTGCTTGGGACCCGAGTACTGACGGCAGGCTGGGTTGCGCTAGAAGTGCTGGGCGAGGCAGGCTGGTACTGAGGGATGCCACCGGACGCCTCGAGATGCTTGGACGGGTGCGGCGGCTGAGGCACGGGGCAGCCATCACCTTTGCAGGGCTCGACCACGCTGCACTCCCCGCCGGAACACTCGTACTTGACGTTGACCTCGTTGAGTGGGCAGGATTGGTGGCTGCAGACGCCGTCGGCGCAGACGTACTTCCGATCGCACTCGTCTCCCTCGCACTGCTCGATCTTGCAGACGTTGCCGTAGCAGGTGATCTTCTCCTTGGTGCACTCGTCGCCCAGGCACTGGGAGTACCGGCACTCCCCGCCTTCGCAAATGATCTTGCGGCCGCAGTCGTCTCCGCTGCAGGTTTCGGGGTGGCAGACTCCATCTTCGCAGACAAGACGGCGGCGCTCGGCGGCGCAGGAGCACTGGGAGCTGTAGCTGACGTAGTCCCCGTAGCACGTAACCTTCTGGCTGCAGTCTTGGCCAAAGCAGGGGAGATCGTAGCATTCGCCGTCGGGGCACGGGAGAGAGGTCGGGAGAGCGGTGTAGGTCGTCGTGACGGTTCGAACAGCGGTGGTGAAAGATCCGATGAAGCAGTTGAACACACCAGGAGGGCATGTAGTGACAGTTCCTATGACGGTAGTAGTGAAGGTGGTCGTCACGGTGGAGGCTGCAGCCGTGATGCTGTTGGTAAGAACCGGGCCGGAGGTAGAGCCGGAGCTAGCGCCAGAGATGATTCCAGTGTTGGCGTAAATCGACAGGCGAAAGTCGTCAGGGATCTGGCGCTTCTCAAGACCTACGCGGCCACCACAGCGCTCAGCCTTGTTGCCGGGGCAGAGGATGTTGCACTGGTCCTCGCCGACTTGGACGATCGAGGGAGCTTCTACGGCATCACCGCAGTAGCATCTCGTGTCGAAGAGACCGGAGTATAACTGATTTTGGCTCGTGCAAGTACGCACGCAGAGCTCGAGGGTCATCAGCTCGTCGGTGAGAGAGAGGTTGAAGGTGGGGAACCCCGACGCGGAGTCGTGGCATCCCAGCCGAGAAGCAACACCGATATGAGGAGGGTTGGGGAGGACGGTCGCCGAGGCCGAGGCCGAGGCGAGGGCAAGGGCAGAGGCAGGAATAGAAGACGTTGCAGTCAAGGACGTCATCTCACTAGAAAGGGTTGACGAGACAGCAGAGGCGGCCGACGAGGTGGTATTCCAATAACGGGGGAATTTGAAAGAGCTTCCACTACACAACGGCGTGGTTGCCAAGAGAAGCATCAAAGCAGAAGTGGCCATTGAGGAGGGCATTGCGAAGCGAATGTGAGAACTGGTAACGAGTGACGGAGACCACGGAAAGTGAGTAAAGAGTGTAAGGTGGTCTAAAGACAGAAACGACTGAGGCACAATAGTTGTTGGATGACTGGTGATTGTCGGTGGTGTGGTAAGACAAAAAAGAACTTGTCGGCCCTCGTGGATACACCCCTCTTATATGTCAACATCCGGTGTTGGTAACGTCCCTTATTGCAACCGAATTCAGATGGTCCCGCTCAAAACTGTGGCTCCATCTCTTCCGTCGAACGAAGAAACCATACTCAGCAACGAAGCGGATATCTTGCGTGCCTGGCATCCTGGCAAGTGACTAAAGGAATGAATGGCCTGTTTAGACCTAGGCCAGGATGAGATGACCGTAGTATGCAAGATATTTTGAAAGCTTTACGAACGAGTGAAGTAACAACAGTTGATCGTTTTTGAACTACAGCATCTAGATCACTATTTTTGAAGTCGATGTCGGTAGGAAGACTTATTTCAAACATTCTGATGTCTTGCCTTTGCCCTTCTTCGTGACTTCACAACCGTGTCCTTTGCAATGTGTCTTTGGCTTCTCTTTCTCGTCAGCTCTCACGTTGAGAGCCTCATCAAGATCTTCTACTCGTTTGGCAAAGAAGCAACCTTGCCGGCCGTGACTCGAGCACATTGTTCGATGCGAACGAAATTCCTCCGCAACCGGGTACGAAGCTGCGCTTGTGGGCCAATATTCTTGAGTCCTCCGCGCTAGTCTTCAAACAGAAGCTTCACCGAAAATGCGATCCCATCCTTTTTTGAAGAACTAAAAGACTTCGTCGGCATCCGGGGCTGCGATACCAGTAACCCTTACTCATGGATTGCTGAACGGCGTGTCCGGATATGGCGTAGTCTGCCTCTTCTTGGCCGTGCCGAGCATTGCCGCGCCTATCGACGTCTGTTAAATCGTTGATGAAGAATGAGTACGGCCTTGCCTCAGAACGTTCTGCGGCTTTTCACATCTTTTGCCATTCTCTCTAGTCCCTGGAGCCTGAACTGGTAAGTGGCATCATCATTACAAAGCAAAATGAAAGAGACTGGAATTTGCTGCTACAGACCAGGTAGATTTCAGGTAAGACCGCCCAAGACACGTTGGACGTGGCGCAAAGCCCTAGAAGCTTACCTCAACCTCGCCGGACACATGCTTCGCCCAACGGTTCCCCTCTGGATATGCTGCGTCTTCACGCCTGGTCAGCTCCTTTGCCTGAGGTCCTCAACGGACGGAAGTACCAGCGTTAAAGTGTATGGATAAAAGTCTGAAGCGATGAAGCCCAGAGAACCGCATCCGGCGCGCCTCCCTTGCTCTGCCAGAGGTATTGGGCGTGTTTGTTATTCCCCACCCGCACCGGCTCTGAGTTGCAAGGGTCCTTTGCCCTGCGTTAGAGTCGCCAATCCCTGAGCCGACATTCTTCATGACTGCCGTCGCAACCAGTCAAGGTTGCTATTTGAACGCAGAATCCAGGACAAGGGCAGACGATACCAAGGGTCTCCAGCTGCCAGTACTGGTCCCCCCCTCCCTCCCATTTCCTTAGTCTTTGTTTCATTGGCTACCAGCATGTGTCAGGCTGAGGAAGCATTTATGGCATCGAACGAGATATCCACTTGGCGCGTACTTAACTACCCCGTTCCGTCTAAATCCACTGGAGGACGGTTGGGAAAATCTGTAGCTGGAACGCATGTCGTTGGGAACAAAACTCCGACGAATGGAAACCAGAAGCCTGTTACGAGTGGTCTCCTCCGCGAGAGTACTGAAGCATGTCTCTTGCGAGGATTTGCACACCAAGGTTGTCATATTCGGCGGAGCCTATCTGCATGGGTTTCTGTTAACTGGGGCCACGGTCAAAACATTCTGAAGTCTGGCAGCAGGCAGACCCGCAGACAAGAGTGATCACAACGTGGTACGCTATACAGAAACAGAAATATATTCTCATTTACGGGCCTATTCAGTACCCTCTGCGAGAGGCGGATACAAACCCGGGCTACGTACAGTCATGAAGAACAAAGACGGCTGGGTGGGTGGGTGGCTGCTAGAATCCAAACTTTGTCCGCAAACATGCGGTAAGAAGACTGCAGCGTGGGCGATGAATCGTTATGACAGCACGCTTGAATATTGCCTAGCCTGTTGGTGTGCTAGTGTCATAGCTGGGCGTAGCAAGTAACATGGGGTAGGTTAGTACCCGTAATAGAAAGCCCTCATCTGACTTCTTTACGAGTTTTAACCCTCTGGGAGGTGACTGGAGAAAGTCTTTGGATCCGTTAAAGTCGATGGTGTCAACTTCGCAGTTCACGTTGTCTGTGATGGTAATACCTACGAGCACTGTCGGCCTGTCTTCGGACGTGGTGAAGCTCCTCCGCAGGAGCTTTGGCCGCTGAGAAAACTTAAACAATCGTTGTCCTCTCTATGGGAAATCGTGTCTTGATCCTCAATGCTCCAGAAGACTAGCCCTTGAAGGGGTTCTTGGAGCAGCAGATGGGACACGAAACTAACGCCTGTAGAGCAAACTAGACAACAGAGCAATTGATCTTCCTCTCACTCGAGAAGCAGACCGTTTTCCGTGCGGCTTGAAGCCATGAACCCGCCCAGTCTCCGGGTCCCTGACCACACCTCCGCCGACAATCATACCGTTCCTCCCCACGCCTACCGCTCTGAGACTCCTGATCACCCTCTTGTAGTCTCCAAAAAAGGTGTGCGCCCGCGCGTCCCGCCCGGAAACGATCCCGTGGCCGAGCGTGACGCCCCAGACGCCGGCGACGTTCAGCGCGTGCGCGGCCGCGTCCCGGTCCGGCTGCAGCAGGACGGAGTAGACGCACCCCGTATACCGCACCGAGCGGCGGTCCGCCACGCTCGCGGGGAACGCCCAGCTCTTGCCGCCGTCCAGGGAGAGCGGGTGCCAGGGCGTGACGACGAGGTCGCCGACGCGGCACATGACCTCCCTCCGCACCGGCGTCCTGAGCACGGCGACGACGCGGCGCGGGCCGGACGGCGTGCGCACCGCCGCGCCCCGCCGGAGCGCCCGGATGGGCACCGCGCGGCCCGACGCCAGCTGCACGGGGGTCGAGGAGGCGAAACAGACGCCCGAGGAGGTGTTGTACGAGCTCATCCTGACGCGGCCGCTGTGGGTCGCCGCGTGGCGGTTCGAGGGCGTCGGCGCGGGCAGGTTGTCGAACGCGGCGTCCAGGCGGTCCCGGCACGCCGCGAAGAGTGGGCTGTCGGGGCCGTAGCGGAGCGGGCCGGGATCCTTGAACGTGTTGCAGATCTGGCGGGCGTGCGCGTTGAGCAGCGAGGGGAGGTAGTGCACACCCCATTTCCTGTAGTACTCGGGCTTCGACAGGGCGAGGGTGACCTGCCCCTTGGGCTGCTCGCCCGCGAGGTCCTCGACGAGGGACCTGTTCTGGGGGTCGGAGGGGAATCCGTTGGCGGGGAGGTTCGCGATGAGGTCTTGGAGCCGTTCCATGAGCTGGGGCGAGACGTTGCTCACGGCCTCGTGCTCGCCGTCCTCGCGGATGGGGATGATGGAGGAGAGATAGGAGCAGATCTGGGAGCGAGAAAGGTGGTAGGCCACCTCGGAGTCCGGGAGAGTCGTGGGCACCAGCAGGGATTGCTCGGCTGTTTGTCTGTACGTGTTGCTGGACATCCGGGAGTACTCGAGCACTGCCTTGACGGTTGAGCTCTCTGGCACAAAGCCCTCGGGGGTTGCGACCTTGAGGAAGATGTCGCGTGATTGGCCGTACTGGACGTTGCCGAGAGATATCGAGAGCTGCTTCGGCTGACCATTCTCCTCGGTCAGAGTGACCGCCTCTTGCTTCACAACGGAGTCGCCGCTGATCTCCTCCAGGTCGACGGAGGCGGGGTAGCTGAGGTGCAGGGTGGCATTGATGGCATAGGTTGCTTGCAGGTTGGCCACCGCGTGGACGAAGACGGTTCCCTGCGATGAACGTCGGCGATCAGGAGAGAACGAGGCCACGAGCGCCGAGCAAACTTACAATCATGCCGGCATCGGGGATGAAGGAATAGTTGCCGCTACCGATCTCGGCAATGGACTTCAACAGACCCGACCTCAGGGAATACCCAAAGCCGAAGGTGTGAATGGAAGCGGGCAGCTGCTCCATTCCACGCAGCTTGGGCACGTACCCCTGAATCGGGCACCTTGGATATCGTCAGTCTCGTCCTATAGACCAACTGTCAAGGGGACCGAGAGCGAAGCCCTGGACCTACATGTGGTTCGGCATCCCGTCCGTCAAGACCATCATGGCCGGAACGCGCCCCATGTTCGCCTCGCCGGCCGTGTTAAACAGCTTGATGCCCTCGAGCAGGCCGTGCCACAGGTTCGTCGCGTCGACGGGTGTCATGCCGTTGATGTTCTTCTCCGCGAGGGCCTTGTTTTTGGCGTCCATGGGAGTCAGCTTCTGCACGACCTTGGCCTTGGACGCGAACGTCACGATGCCGAGCCGGTCCCCGTCGTCGAGGGTCTCGAGGACGGTGCGGGCGGCGTGCTTGACGAGGTCGAGCACCGACAGGCCGTAGTTCTCCGCCTCCTCGCCCGGGTTGGCGGGCACGGGGGCGTTGCAGCCCATGCTGCCCGACACGTCGATGACCAGGACGATGTCGCACGGCACGTGGGCAATGGGCTTTGGGGGCTGCGTCGGCGGCGTGATCTTGGCAATGAGGCCGTCCCGCGAGGCGAGCGGATGGAGGGAGAGGGCGACGTCCTCGGAGGGGGCGTCTCCCTGAACAGTGCTGGTGGTCGTCCAGCTTGAAATGCCTGAAGTGATCGAATCTACGCGGGAGATGGGAGGCGAGCCGCTCTTGACCGAGCTTCTAGAAAACCATTTCCTGACCTAGGAAACCATGTCAGCAGACGAGCTTGATGGTTAGTTGCTTTTGGAAATCCACCAACCATTGTGCCCGGAAGTTTACGACGTGTTCGCCGTTGTAGGTAAAGCTTGATTCGAGATCACAAGGGAAGAAAGGCAGACGGTGATGTTGATGAAGAGCTGTGCAGCTATCGTGGTTGCACAGATATATATCTAGAATGCCAAACACAATTGGCCTCGCGGTTGATTCACTCACTCCTTAACCTCCAGTGAGAGATCCGCTGACGGGGCACATGCGGTCAGATCTCTCAATGGGCTGATGCCTGTCTGGGCTAGATCCGGCAAAGCTCAGAGAAGGACGAGGAGGCCAACTCACTTACTCGATCCGTCGGCCGGTAGATGCTAGCTAGCCAATGGCAGCCGAAGGTCATTCATTCACTCTTTGACAGATCCGAAGTCGGGCGTGTCTGCCTAAAGGCAAACAGTCCGAGCAAAAATCTAGTCGATCAAAGCCTCAGCCCTATTCAAGGCAGTGTTGACAGCAGCGTTTCCCCCCCTTTTCCTCACAAGATGTTGGTTTCTGGGATTGTTTGGTGGAGATGCGGGTTTGTTTCGCCGCCGCGGTCATGGCCGAATGCGCCGGTGCCTCGGTGCCGGTCTCTCTTGGGCGCGCAGGCGATCTGCAAGGCATATTCTTTTCCCAGGAAACACAGTCCCGGGAACTTTGTTTGCCGGGTTGAATACTTTGACAAACTCGCGTTTTGAGCAATGCCTCGATGGGCCTCGAACAAGAAAAACCCCGGTCCGGCGGCACAGCCTCAGTCGGCTTATTTGCTTGCCTGTTGGCCGGCATCAGCGAATCTCACCCGCCTCAGCCACAATGGAAGGGAGGGCTGGCGGTGAACAGTCATACGGCAAACATAAAAGAACGACCCAATCCCCATCTATGTTGAGGGAGGGGGGGGGGGGGGGGGGGGGGACCAAGACTCCTCCCCGGCTGGGTCGTCTGTGCCACTGTCTTGCCTCTTCCCTCCACCGTCGCCGTTGTTCCAGTTGCATTTTGAGTCAAGCCCTCCCTATCCAGTCGTTCGTGAACAAGAACAGTCGGGACGGTACTTTACAGTAGCAGCCGACGGGCCTGTGACTCGATTGCCGCCCCGGTCAGACGGGCTGAGGCGGCAGTAGGGATCAGCAGCGCCCGACCAGCCAGCACATCCCGCAGCTTCGTCCGTCGTCCCATGCTCAGAGAGCCGACGCAAACAGTCAAGCAATACCGTTGATGTTTGGGACCCTGAACAGCATGTTGAAAGAAGTCGGTGCGTCCTTTCTTTTGCCACTTTGAGGGAACCCGTCCCATTCAGCCAGGATGATGCAGGGGAGGGACGGACTGGGAAATCGTGCCTTGCAAGACTAGCAACACACAAACGCCGCTAGGGGCGCTGTGAGGCGCAGCACAGCCATTTTCTCCCCATACCACAATGTGCAGGTGTGTTAAATCTGTGTGTGTGTGTATCTGTGTTGTTGCATTAAAAACCCCAATACTAGACAGGGGGGTTGGCTGTCTCCCTCCCCCTCCCCCAGAGCGCACAACTCCGTCCCCCACACGAGACCCTGCGTAACAGTTTAGGCAGTCGCCCGCTGTCCCTGTTTTAGAGTTTCACGTGCGTTGAACCCTTTGGCAGAAACATCTGCGTCATAGTTGGAAGCCGGGCTGGGCTGGGGCTGGGCTGCTGGGGGTGAAGAGACAGTAAGGGAACAACAGGGGCGTGAAGGGGGGGGGGGGGACCAGCTAGGCTGGGAGCCCCGAGGACTTGGCCGGTATCTTTTGTCAGGGACCAAAAGCTCATCTTCATCAGCACCATCGGCCGTTCCATGCAGCCTCCCCACGTATCTCCTCCCGACCAACTGCCTTGTAAACTGTACCTTGGCATCTTCTCCCGGCGTAGTGAGTATACACAGACGGGCAAAAGACAGCCATGGTGTCTGGCGGCAACGAGAGTGGGCGAGGGATGGGAGATGCAGGAATGTGACGAACACGGTTGAGACGCTTTGCTCGTTCCATTACGCGTTTGTTAGAACCCCCAGGCGGCGCGTCGGACACCCATTCATCGTCATCTGTCTGTGCCACCGCACTCGACTGTCTCTCGCCAAGAGCAGAGTCCCTTGACTGCACAGTGAACCGGCACTGGTACCACCCGGCGATTGCTTGTTGTCGGCTCAGCGAGCAATGGGTGGCCGTCTCTCGCATTCATGCTCGCTTTCCTCAAGAACAGGCGAGCCGCCGTATGACGACGGAGGTAGATCCGAGAGAGGGACCCATTTGACGGGCATCGCCGGCGTGCCCTCCTCTCCACCAGCTTTTGGGGCGTCATGAGTCGAGCCTCCGACAGTCGGGGGTGGGCTGTTCTATTCTGTTCCGCCGCCATCGTCAGGCCGCATTGAATGGCCCCACGTTGTTCTGTATTTCTTCTTGGCATTTTTTTTATTGATTTATATTTTGGCGAGTTCATGTTGCGTGGCGGCTTCCATTCAGCGGACTGGCCGTTTGCCGCCACCTAGGATGTGGTATTACATTTACACATTACATACCTGGTGATGCTACACTCTATCTCCGTCAACCCCTATTCGGTCAAGGTCCGACAAATCAGCGTCCTCAAAGGCTACCCCAAATACATGCTGGGAACGCAGCGATCCGTGGATCCGACTGTTGCAACAGCTCAGCCTCTGGGAAGCTGCCATTCTTGCCCCAGGTTTTCCCACTTTCACACCCCCCCTTTTCACCCCAGCCCCCTCCCCGAGTCGCCCCCGGACGCGTCTGACCGTTTGGCTGAGAGAGAGAGAGAGAGAGAGAGAGAGACAGAGTGAAAAAGGTTCTCTCTGCTCAGTCGATCCTGCTCGAATTGCGGGGTAGCAAGGCGCTGTGATCAAAGGGGAAGCTTGCACTACACGTGTAGTGTACACTGGCGAGAGCTGGTCCTATACCGGCACTGATTTACGTGTGGTCATTTCCCTTTTGTACTGAGGGTACGGCAAGACGGTAATAGATCATCGGTCAATCCCTCCCTTCCAAGGAGCTTGTCAGATTGGATTGGCGGGCAGTGGGAGGGGCAGTCGGACAGGCAGTTTGGCCCGTTGGACTGACAAGTCCAAACCTTTGGTCGAGCAGTCAGGAAAGGTCAGGGAAGTAGTAAGTATCCGCCCGCATATTCATCTCGTTTAACTGTACATGCAAACCCGCACCCCGGCTCCAAATCCGAATAGCCCGGCGGCTGTTGGTTGCGTCCTGTCGACATGCCTCTCCACATCGTGCTGCAAGGTAATCGGGGGCCTTCCATTAGCTCGGTTTCCCATTTCGATTTCCCCAGCATTCGCATAATAGCCCCTCGCCATCCAATGGGAGAGGGGGGGCATTTGGCCCGAGAATGCCTCAAAATGGCACGCTGAACACCCCTTGTCCTGTCACCACGACCCGGCATCGTGCCCCCTAACCCCGGCCGCGTCTAGCTGCCTGCAGCTTTCGTGCAGAGGCGGAACTTGCAGTAGCCCCGAGCGACGTGGGGGGGGGAATGGGAGGAAAACCACACGCACACGTTGCCTACTCCCGAAAGCTCTTGAGACGACATGCAGAGGAACTGTCCATACCCACTTCATAACCCCCTCTCGCCGCGTGCATGCGCAGAGACGCGAGGCCGGGATGGTCGGAGCGGAAAAGCTAGGGACTTTGGGAAGAGGGGGGAGGCGAAGAGAGCTAGAGCTCTCTCGAAGCTTCTGGGAGCCGTCGTTGTTTGTCTGCCTTCCTTTGGATAGGAATACTACGGCAATTTGTCCCCATTCGGCTTGCGACTCGGAAGAGACGGCCACGTCGGGCGCACACTACTACGTAGGTAGCATCGTGCCCTCAATCGAGCGTCTCCTTTCCAGCAAGATGGATGCCCTCTCTGCCGCTCAGCGAGGGGCGATGGGGGGGACAGACGACAACCCGGGATGGCCCCTGGACGAACGAATTCAGCCGGATTTAGGAGCGTCGAGTCGAGATGGGTGGTGTGTGTGTGTGTGTGTGTGTGTGTGTGTGCCATCCCACCCACCAGGCCGCGACGACGAGCTCAACCCATCTGTGCATATTCAAGCGTTGTGTTTCACCCGCCGAGCCCCGGAGCTTGCCGACGAGGGGCGGGGGTGAAGAGTATCTACTCGAGACCTTTTGAATGGTGTGGTTGAACGTGTTACTCGATGGCTGAGGGTAAGAGAATCAACCAACCATTGGGTTTTCCCCGCCATGGTCTTCATATTTTTCTGTCAATTTTCTTTCCACTTTTCCCTTTTCCCCCTTGGGCTCGTACCCTCGACACCTACGTCAGAGCCTCCCAGGGTTGGGGGCGTGTCATTCAGAGGAGAGACACTAGAGGAGGTCCTATGTCGCAGTTTCTCAAGCTCCCGCGTTGCAGTGTACCTAATAAGGCCCTGTCGACTATCCAAACTAAAACCCCGCATTGGATTCGATCGGCAGGCCGAGTCGAGCTGCGTTGCCGGTGGCGGCCCCCCGGGCGGCTTTGCTGCGTCTGTCTGCCCACATCGCACATACATACTGTACATACTTTTACTAGTACCAGGCAGTATGTAGTATTGTCTCTGTCCGAGCCCATCTCGGGGTCCCTTCAACCAACCATGAACCCGGCTTGACACCCTTCCCTCCCACTCTGGGGATGGATACCTTGTTGACATGCTTTTTGGCCTTGCCTTGCCTTGTCTCCTCTCTCTCTCTCTCGCACACACTCCCGTGCACACCAGTATGGCAGTACCACACCACTTAGACGTTTCTCTCGAACCACAACCGCTCCGGTCAGACCAGGGGTCCAAGGTTCCGAAAGAACTGGCCTAAATGGACAGTGAATGAGGGTCGAGGGTTGGGAGGTGGGCAGAGGGGAAACGTCTATAAGTGCGGCCTCTCTCCTCCGTCTTCTTCCACATCTTCTTTCTCGTCACTCACCACTCACCACTCACCTCTCACTCTGTCACTCTCACTCCGTCACTCTCACTCCTGCTTTACGACCAAGCCAGAATTACATCGACAGCCTCAAGCCAACAACTACCAAACATCACCACCAAACCAACCAACCGCCAACATGCCCGTCGCTCCCTCCTGCTGCAAGTGCGGAAGCATGATCGTCATCAGCACCTCGTGCCCTTCGTGCGGCCACCACGAGTGCCGAACCTGCCTCTAAGTCGATGGAGACTCCGTCGACGATGAGCCCGGCCGTTGAGAAAGCAAAGCGAAACAAGAAAAAAACTGCTTCCCTCAACTGGGCTCCGCGGCAGATTACACCGAGAGAGGCTCCGAACACCCATCAACATGAAAATTTCATCAAAAAAGCCTATTACACATAAGAATCACCTTACAGACACGCCAGGCTGGGCCGACAGGGGGTGTCTCCCAAATACCCACCACACAAGCCGATGCATTCCGAGCCTCGCTTCTCATCCACCCTGTCTCTTCTCCCTGCCTCCCTCGCTGAAACCCTGCGAGGCCACGAGGCAATGAGGCCATGAGGCTCTGACGAAAAATTTTCGGTGCCGTGTTGCAGCCTGTAGCGTAGCCACACGCGACCCCAACCAACCAACCAACAAACCAACCCGTGTGGGCAACCAGGCAGGCCATACGACGACCCTGGGGGACCTCTGCTTTAGCCTCTCTCCGGCGTACGGATGTTTTTTTGCTTGCTGGGAAAATCTTTGTAATTTTATTTCAGCCTTTTTTTTTTTTTTTTTTCCACTCTACGGTTTTCTTGTTCTGCGACCGATACCCCTCCCACCCCCCATACCCACGTTTTTCTGTTTTGGAAACGAAACTCTTTTTTGAGCACAGGCGTTGGTACGAACAGACGGACGGACGGACGGACGGACTCGAGAGGGAGCGGAACGCTCGGAGAAGGGGGAGGAGAATCACCTCCTTTTTTTATTGATATTCTCACAATGTCAGCTGGAATTGTACGAAAGGATAGCCTCGCCGATCAGTAACCCAAAAAAAAAAAAAAAAAACACTCAGAAAATCCAATAAACTGTTACACAAAAAAAGTACTTTGCCCTGTACGAGATACGAGTGAGAGAGAGAGAGAGAGAGAGAGAGCGAGCGAGCGGAGGACGCCGACATGCTTGACTTCTCGTATTAAAAATTTGCCCAAATCTCCGGCGCACTCCGCGGACCAGAGCGACGCCGGGGGAGAAAAGTGGTCCTCCCGTAGCGGCGCTAACACAGCAATTTCCGATCCTGTCCGGTCCGCCGCCGAGGGACCAAAGAAAGGGGGAGGAGAGAGCATCGCTCGTTTCCCCCCGTGTCGGGCCAACACAAGTCGACCCATTGTAAGTCGTTGGCCAGCCATCTCGTAAAGGTTTCGTACGCCCACTTCTGTTCGTTGTCATACCATGCATGCTAGGACGATGCTGGTCGATCATGAGCCATAATATTGATACGACTATTGAGCTGCTACGCGGGTGACTGAGACAACAGTACGAGCCCGACTATCTCAGTAACATGGTTTTTGACCAGGAGCCTAGTTCTGGTTCACCAGCAAACCACATCTCCGCCACCTTCCGCTCCATGACTGCAATGCACAGGTTCCAAATGCCACCAACTACCCTCTCTCCGGCATGCTTTCCTCCATGCAGCCCATCCGTCCGCCCAACCTGCTTTGGTCCACAATCTCGTCAAACGTGCCAGACTTGAAGTGGTGATTGCGCTGACGATTCATTACAATGGCCGCCGTAGGCATTGATTCGCAAAGGTAGCTCGAAGTTGCGGTCTTTGAATTCCAGCAACTCACTTTTGACTGTGTCGACATCGCGTTGAACCCCAAGGTCGTTGACTGCAACGTAACACTCAACCTCCAACAACTTGAGGTTTGGGAGGTCGCCTTGTGTGGCAATCTCTCCGAGTCGTATCAGCGATCGTTTCACCCCGGGGAACCAACCGATGACCTTGAAAACCTCCAAGCTCTTGGGCAACGTGTCGATGATGCTCTCCATTGGGGTCATGTCGAAGTTCAGCATGTTGTGGTGGTTGGAGTCCGGATGATGAGCAGTGTAGACCAAAGGGTGAATAATGAAGTCCAAAGGATGAACAGAGAGTATCTTGAGACTGGTGAAGGAAGCAAAGGAGTCGTAGACGTCGTCGTCGCCGTACATCTCGTCCCACAGGTCTTCTCCTCGGACTAGGAGATGCAGTTCGACCAGCGTGCTCGAGTGCTGCCTCAACGCTGTGATACATTTCTTAGGCGTGGCTGCGGGACTATGTGCAGTAAAGGCAAACTTTCTCAGCCCTCGACAGGCCTTCATCATGATATTCACTCTATCGCTGTTTATGGCGCATCCGTAGAGTGAAAGACTCTGCAGGTTGGCGTACAGAGACCCCGCTACCCCGAACCAGCCGACTCGTCGGATGGTGAGGCTCGTAAGACTTACTGGCTTGAGAGAAAAGATCGACATGTGAAGCGATTCAACCGCTGGACTCCAGTGAGCATTGCATCCGATTTCTAGCAACGTGAGCCGACCGAGCGGGGCGTCGAGCAGGTGTCCCTATTGGGCTCTCCGTACCATGACTGTGTGAAGAAGAAACCCGGATGGCATCACTTGAAGCCTTCTGTGTCCGCCAGACTCCCCCGGGCATATGCTCATTGTCTCGATATTCGGCATGAGGATGTACAGCACATCCGCCAGTCTCTTCCGTTCACACAACGCATCGCACAATCCAGGATGATTGACAATCTCCGGCCACCAATTCCGAACAATCTCTGCAAGGTTACCGAGATCAGGGGGGGCTCTCAATCTGACATTGTAACGTTCGCCAATGTGTGACTCGAGCTTCAAGTGTTGAACAATTTGGGATAAGTCTCTGCGACTTGCGAGAGTCCGTGTGAGTGACGGGACCGTGTTACGTCGCGAGTTAATTTCAATGCGGTTATATAGGATAGGCCGGGCGATGTGGTCGAACACTTTGGAGGTTCTGCACAAATTGGCCAAGGCCATCTGCTCGGGCACCCAGGACCTGTGGTAGTCGACTTGATCGTCACCGTTCCGCATTTGATGGCAGATCTCACGGATAAGCTCCACGCAGAGAGTCAACATTCCCACTATGATTCTGATGCGCGCGCGTTCTGTTCATCAAGATCAGCTTTAGTGCCCGGCGTGATGAGGAGATGACATACCGACCTTCAGAATGGGTCAATCGCGCTGAGGCATCGGAAGGTGAGAGAGGAGTAAGGCGTTGACGGAAAAGGCAGAATGCTCAAGTTGTACTGAGTCGACGTCAAATCCGCCTGATCGAGGCTGACGGGAAGAGGTGTCGTAAAGTAGAGTTTTTTGGACTACTTGTGTATGGTGACGCTAGAAATGGCAACCAAGCTCGTGGAAGCGTCGAACCTGGCTGCGAGCCAACAAGGGCTGACGGTTGGAGGCCTTTCGGATAACGGAGTTCTCTGTGTTTGACTGAGAAGAAGATGATGAATTGAGAGTTGTTGTTGTCGTGAGGAAGAGGAAGAGGAAGAAGTGGAGGGGAGGGAACGAAGTGGAAAAGACAGCAACGTGTGGAGGGAAGGTGCAGCGTGACCCCCCGGGAAGGAGGAAGGAGCGGCCATAGATGAGCTGTTTCCTGGTTGCCCAAGACAGCAGCCCCCCGATACAACGATGTTCCCTCTTTATTCTCTCTCATGTCTTCGTTGTATTGTCTCTGGAGCATCTCGTGTCCAAGGTTGTCTCTGATGCCTTGCCCGTGGTCCTCCTCGGGTCCCTGACGCATTCATCACCCCCCGCGACCAAGATACGCCGTAAGGACGTCCACGACATCCGCCGCGCCGCATCCCCTGGCACACGGGAGAAGCGTGGTGTTCTCCGCACGGCCCCGATTCCTTGGCAAAGGACCTACACGGCTTGCCCGTCGTCCTACTCGATATCCCTCGTCATCCAGATCGACGACCCCTTGTCCCCCGTGGGCTGCACCCGGAACCCCAGCTTCTCGTAAAACGGCACGACCTTGTCGTTCTCGCCGCCGACGCCAATGTGCACGCCCTTGCCGTACAGCCTCTCCCCGCCCTCCTCCCCGTCACCGCCGCCCCTCGCCCGGTCCGCCTCCCTCAGGCTCTCGACGAACCTCTCAATCAGCCGCCTCCCCCACCCCTTGCCCTGCCACGGCTCCAGCAGGTCGATGTGCATCGTCGCCCGCCACCCGCCCCACAGGCCCGCCCTGTCCTCGTCGAGCACCAGCCACTCCGCCTTGAAGGCCTGCTGCAGCAGCGCCTCCTCGTCGACCTCGCCCGTCTCCGGGTCGTTCCAGGGAGCCTTCGCCTCGAGGCCCCGCGGCCGCCGCCCCGCGAGCTCGGCCGATGTCTCGAGGACCTCGGCGACGTAGCGCGGGTAGGCCGCCGCCAGGTCCTCGACGTTGGGGCACCCGATGCAGTAGCCCACGGCGGTGCCCCGCCCGTCGTCGAGCACGTGGCACGTCGACGGCGAGAGCAGGGTGTACTGGTGCGTCCAGAGGTAGGGGGCCGTCCTGGTCGCCGCCTCGGAGCGTTGGAGGGACGGCGGGAGCGTTGCGCGGCACTGAAGGGGGGCCATTGTGTCAGTCAAATGCTGGTTGGGCATGAATGGCTGGGGGGGGGGGGGGGGGGGGGGGGGGGGGAGACGTACGATGTGTCCTGTCGCGTCAAAGTCGGACGGCTTGTAAGGGCGGATGAAAGCCATGGTTCCCGGACAGCAGCGACGACAGCTGTGTTGGCGGGTGTGTGTAGGCGATGAGAGAGGTTTGGTGGTATGCGCGACGATGTGGATGAAATGCCGGATGGCCGTTTGGCTGCGGCGGCGGCGGTTCTGGTCGGCTCTCGCGGGGTTAGCGGGTCCGGGTAAGTGAGTGAGTGAGCGAGTGTCTCGATCTGTCTTCTCGGACGGAAGGGGCCGTACACTAGCTTTCCCGGAAGCTGAAGGGTGGGCAAGTTGGATGAGACTTACGGATCAGGATAGATAGACTGGGAAATGGAAGCGTATATGAGGGGATGTGTGTGCCGTTTCGCACGGGGCGCGTCCGTTGTTTTATCAGGCCCAAGGCCCCCAAAAGGTCGGCCGGCATTCCGGGCCGAAGAGAACCCCTCCCCAAGGTATCCAAATGTCGAACGGTCAGTTCCTAGACAGAACATGGCTGGACTTTGCATCGTGGCACGTATACAGTTGAATGAGACGAAGGCCAGCACGGCAATCTCGAGGTAGACAAAGAAAACCCGTCAGCTTGACTTTGGGTCTTGGAAGGTTCTGATCTGCTTCTCCACTACGTGTCTCTCTTCTAGTACATGGTATAATCACGCCCCGTTCCCTACCCCCTTTGGACCACCAGCCCCCCAGGCCGCCGAGTGTCGAAATGTTTTTGGTATTCTTCAAACGCAGACAAGACAACCCCGTCTTTCCCACCAAACGCTGAGATATTTGCCCACGGTAGACGCCTGGCCCACCACCCAAGAAAAAACAACAGAAAAAAAGAAAGAAAGAAAAAAAACACACACACACACACACACACACACACACACACACACACAAACAGACTTTCGGGCAAATCGCAGAAGCCGACAAGAAATCCCCAGCCCAATTGAAGACTCTCTCCAGGAGTTCGATAATAACAGCGCAGGGCACAGATGTGCCGCGGCCGAGAGAGAAGAGAAAGTAAAGAGTATGGAATATACAGTAGGCACCATGGGTTCATACGACCGGGTGTGGATAAATGGATCAGAAGAAGCAGGAGCTAAAGTGCAAAAATAAACATTCTCGTTAGATTCGTGATGACCGACCGTATTATCGCCTTTTGTCCCGCCGTCCACTTCTTTTTGTTTTGATAGCAAATACGAGAAATTAATGAGACGAGGAATTGCCGTGGCGACAAGGCTGTGCGAGTGAGAGAGAGGAAGGAAGGGTGTTGTTTTTATTTAAATCATGCCGCCGGGCATGGATCCGTTGTTGATGCCGCCAGTCGTGGCCTTGGGCGAAGGCATATTGTTGGGGGGGCTGTTGCCACGCGCGAGCCGGGCTCGCACGTTCATGCCGTTGGCCTCGCTGATTGTCTTCCGGAGGCGGCGTCGCGAGGATCCCTCCTCGTCGTCGCTGACTGAGAAGGCGCTGTGGCTGTCGCCGCCATTTTCACCAGAAACCAAGGGCGGCGGCGAAAGAGGAGAGCTGGCGTCCCCGTCATCGTCTCCTCTGCGGCCCATCATGTTGCGACGCTTCGGGTTGAGGGGAGGGAGAGGGGGGGCGTTGGCGTGCGCGACCAGGGTGGCGTGCAGGTTGGGCGTCGAAGAAGCGGCGCCCAGAATGCTGCCGGCCCTCGCGCGCGAGCCGCCTCTCGACCGCGAGTCCGACGTCTCGGGAAGAGCCACGGTAGGAACTCGTGAGGTGGACGAGACAAACGTCGGCTCGGATATGTCCTTCTTCCTGACCACCCTCTTCATAGACTCGTCGAGGCGGTTGGAGCCAGAGGCTTCGGGATTGGGCGACGGCATGGGCGGTGCTGAAGGACGCCGAGAGGGAACCAAAGATGGCGAGGACTGGCTCATGGGGATCGAGGGCGAAGGCATGGGCGCCATAGGAGAGATGGGAGAAGGCTGTCCGGGTTCGGGCCCTCGACGACGGGACTGGACAGCCAGGTTGCTCGAGGAGGCAGATCGGTCGAGGGCCTTGGGGTACGGCTGAGGCGGCATGATGGGCGACCGACGGATGTTGGTGCCGGGTAGGCCAGGGGACTGCAACATCGGTGGCCGACCCGAGGGGGAGCTGTTGGGGTTGAGGCCCATTCCACGGTCCTCCCCTGGGAACGAGCCGGTGCCGGTGCGGAGCCGGGCGGGGCGATGATGATGAGGCCTGTCACCGTTGCTGGCTTCCGAGCCACTGCGGTCACGTTCAGCGCGTCCCGCGCCGTTGCCGAGCTGGTGCTCCTCGCTCGGGGCCCGCTGCTGGTAGGTGATGGGGGGCGGTCGTCGCTCACGGGAGGCGGACCGTTGCCTAGGAATGGGGGCTGTCCGCGAGGCTGGCGGGCCGACTATGGCGCCGGTCGTGGAGCTGAGCATCTGGCCAGGGGCCATTGGAACATTCGAGGGGCCCTTTTGTTGGGCCTCCAACAACTGCTTTCTGGCCTGTCTAAAGGTCCTCAGTCCGGCGTGCATGGACTCGTCCTCCTTGGCCTTGCCCATCTCCTGCGAGGGGAGTACCGGGGTCGTTTCGGACCTGGGGAAGCCGGGCGGCTTGTTACGCTCGTCGCGGACAGGGGACGGGGGCTCCTTGTCCTCGAAGCTGGACTTGTTCGGGCTGGGAGCGCTGCTAATGGTGGATGAAGCGAGGCCGAGCATCTTGATGGCCTTGGAGTGCTGGCTGTCCTGACGGTTTTCCCGGTTGCGGTCAATCAGCGAACCGCGGCTCGTCTTCTGTCTGAGGATGCCCAGCGGGTTCGGGCGAGGCAGGGATGGCTCTCTGACACGCTCCACGGGGTGGGGTGATAGAGATCGACTATCGCGATCCGACTCGACATATGAGGTGAGCCTCTCGCGGACCCGACGCGCGCCATCGGCAAGCTGGCTGGCAAACTCGTCGTGCTCCTTTCCCGTCCCATTGCTGGTGGCTGTGCTGCGCTCCGCCGCATTCTGGTTATCCGATGGAAGACTCTTGCGGGGCTGGGGAGCGGGCTGGTCCTTTTGCTCGACAGAAGGCTGATCGTTCTGCTCGGCGGCCGCCTGGTCGTTGCCGATGCTGCTGAAAGTAGAGAGCCTCCAGTCAGGGGACTGCATCTCCCAGGGGTTGGCCATGACGCCCAGGTCCGCCATGGACTTGTTGTCGTATGGGTCTAGCGGGAACCTGGAAGCAAACTGCGAGCTTTGGGGTCCCTGACCATAGATGGAGGATGTGTTGCTGTCGGTCCGCAGGTGCTGGCGAACCATGCCGCTGAGGCCAGATGAAGACGGGAGGGTTGGGGAGTCCAGAGGCGTCTTTTTTTGAGACTCGGTGGCAGGGGCAGGCCGGTCAGACACGGGGGATGGCTCCGCGGAGGCTCTTAGTGCGGGATGATCGCTATCCGCCGGCCGTCTTGTCGCATCTTGGGAGACCGTGGTCGGTCTTGTGTTCTCATCCGGCGAAGAGAGAGAGTCGTTGTAGAAGCTCGCGCCGGCCTCCTCCTCCTTGACAGTCGGCTCAGTCTGGACGGCCGGCTCAGGCTTCTCGACCGGGAGTCGTTGGGCCGAAGACGAGCGCGACCGGTCGGTGGTGTGAGAGGCATTCGACTCAGTACGGAACCTGTTGGTCGGCGTCTCACGGCCTTGCTGGAGTTGGAGCTGTCTTTGAGCGTACCTCGACTCGTCGTACGACTGGAGAGGCTTTTGGAACAATCCCATGGCGGTGGCCTTGCCTCGGTCGTTGGGCAGGATGGAGTTCTCCTCGCCTTCGCTAATGGGCGGGCTCAGAGGAGGGGCGCCGCCAAACGAGGGCTTGGGGTCCGGGTTGGTGATGCCCAGATCCGTCGCGGGGGACGAGCTTCCGGTCGTTGGCGAGCTCGCGGACCGCAGGTTGGGCGCACTGCCCTTGGCCAGGATCCTCCGCTCACTGAACCGATCACTGAAGAGACTGCTTGTCGGGGACGGCGCGTTCTGCAAGTCGGGGGTCCTGCTGCCGATGTTACGCTGCCGTGACAGCGTGTCGATGCGCGACAAAGCCGACGACTGATGTTCTTGGAGATCGTTGTTCAGGCCGGTCTCGTAGAGACGCCGCGTGCGGGTAGAGGTCCTCTCCAGGTGTGGGGCGCCTGAAGCGGAGCTGGGCCCCGTGGAGGTTGATTGCCAATCCTTTGCCGAAGATGTGGGTTGGGACATGATTGACGTTGCTGCGGTGGAGTTGCGACCGATGGAGGGCGTGGACGATGTCGTCGAATTCGTCTCTCGCTTGCTGTTGTAGCCAGCGGGCGGGGGAGAGTCGGAGCGTGAAAGATCGATACTCGTCTGGTCCCGATCGTCATCCAACGCCAACTTGTTCTTCTCGGCTTGTCTCCATTTCTGGAATGCCGACTGGGAGACATCGTCGTCGTAAAGGACACGGCCGTGCATGCCACGAGGCCCGAGGTTTTTCGATGACGAGGTCCCCGAGGCAAGCATGTAGACCTTCTGTCGACCGCCGAAGAGATTGTTGCCTTCGCCGGGCTTGGCTCGGTCCATGACGCTTCCCGAGATGGAGCTGCCATCTGCAGAGTTGTAAGATTCCTTTCGAGCAAAGGGGGCCTCTGTCCTGATGGACGCGACCTCGGCGATGTCCGAGAGTCCAGTGCTACTGGCACCGAAGCCAAAGTCCATCCTCGACTGCCTCTTTGGAAACAAGACGCTGTCATCGCTCGCTTTCCCAATCTTGCTATGCGGGTCGTCCTGTTCCCTGAGCATAGAGAAGCGTGCAGACAGACCCGTCATGAGCAAACTCGTCCGGAAATCGTCACTCGGCGGCAACGCATTTTGGAGGTCTATTTCTGGCTTCGGCTCCTCCTCCTCTTGGGATTTCTTCCCCTTGCCAAACAAGCGAAAGGAGGTGGTGGTTTCCGATTCGTGAGAAGCGCGCGGTGCGAAGACAGCCTCGTCCTTGGCCTTCTTCTTCGTGCGAAACCGGTTCATGGTGACTGCCGTGTCGTGTGTTCTGCACACAGAGGCAAGTGGGAGTGTCGATTCGTCGAGGATGACGTCTGACTTTCCCTTGGGGACGGTTTATCGAGCTCGGGGATGGGTGCTCTGCATTAAGAGTCTGCCATTAAGCGTCGTCGGAACGGTACACGGGGTAGCCGTGGGGAAAGGCGAGAAGGTTGTTCAAGTCGGGCAATGCCGTCTGCTAACGGTTTGTCGAAGGTTAGGCGTCCAAAGTTTAGGATGGCTACACAAGCAAACGTCGACGAGTCAGCAATGATTTTGACAGAAAACCTGGAAAACCCAGGCGCGTTACAATCCGATCTCCGGGGGAAAGAAAAAAAAGATTCGGGTGTGGCGTGATAAAGCAGCAATTGAGTTTAGCACAGGTCGGAGAAGCTGGTGCTGCGGAGTGCATTGGCGTCGTCGCAGCTAGAAAAGCTGGGACGAAATGACAGACCGACGTTGGGGTGAAAGCAAGAAAAAAAAAAGATACATCTCTCCCCAAGGCAGAATAACGGGGACGGTGAAAGCGGGAGCAGGGGCTCGCTAGGAGGCAGGGAAACCTTGGACATACCTAGATCAACGATGGTACCGTGTCGGGAGTGTTTCGGCAAGACGGAGGCGTGGTCAGCTTCAGCGTCTCATGTGGGCTTTCGGCAGACCAAAGGTTGTGACGTTTTGTCGATCACTTGGCCGGTCTTGGGGATGGGAAGCGTTCGGTGAAGGTCGATGGTCTTGAGTGGTAGCACCGGAAAGACGAGTAGAAAACGACTGGTTGCCTCGCAGAAGAACGAATCTCGCGAGTCCAGGGTCGTGGTCGTACACGAAGTGCGATGGTCTCGTGCACAACAGGCTGACGGCAGGATGCGGTGCGTCGACTTTGCTTTCTGATACCGGAACCAAATCGGAGCCTCGTATGCTGAGCGGGCAGGCAGGTGTTCTTGGGGGGCAGCCGAGGCGGAGAGATGGCGTGTCGAGTCGTCGAAAACAAGAAAGGGAGAGGTCTCTTTGGCAGCGCAGGTCGAGATTTCTGCTAGGGTATTGAGGAGGCGAAAGAGATGTCGGACGTCACAAAGCCGCAGATGTGGTTCCTTTCGGTCCGGACGAGGTCGGTCAGAAGCAAACGCGGGCGAAGACAACAAGCGGCGGAGAGCGGCGAGCTGGGCTGTGCTGGGCTGGACTGGTGTTGGAGTCGAAGGACGGCGGAAGAGGCGAGATGTTGCGCAAAAGAAGGGACCCGGGGTCGACGGGAGCACGATATCTCGTGGATTCGGGCGAGTAGTCTTTTTCTCTTCTCTTTCTCTTTTTTTCTTCTTCTCCTTTCCTTGCTCCCTTGGGCGTTCCCTGGCAGGCAGGCAGGCAAACTAAACGAAACCCGGGGAGGAGAGAGGCGGGGGGGGGGAGAAGAAATGGAAACGAATGACTTGGGGGTTTCGTCGACTAGATGAATCAGAAATCAGACTCGGGCGGAACAGAGCAAGGAATGGCAAGCGAGTGAAGGAAAGTGAGTGAGGCGATTGGAGAGGGGGAGAATTGGGAGTGACGGCGGGAAAGGAATGTCCCAGGAGGGAAAAGAAGAATAGCGGATCCGTGGACCCGGACAGGGCAGGGACAGGGTGACAGGCACCAGAAATTGGAGAATCCGAGCGACGAACAGGGGGTGTGAGAGGGGGGGGGACATAGAGGATAAAGCGCACACTGCGTGTAGAGTATTACTGCGTGTACTTTCTAATTTACGGATACATACTAGGTAAGATGATTTACTTTGTGAGTACGGATGCATGGGGGTATGTACGTATGCATGTATGTATGTACAGAGTAGGGTGAATAGGGGATCAATCACTCATTAATCAACTCACTCACTATCACTGAGAGAAAGAGAGAGAGGGAGAGATGGAAAAAGAGACACCAGGAGGCACTAGGTATGGCGGCAGGGGTCAAGGGGGCGACCTGTAGTGTACGGCGGAACGGATGGCCTACTATAGGTAGGTATACCACGTAGTTTACATGCTATGAAGTGTATTCATGGTAGTGTATAACACTCTGTATGTACGGTAGTGTAGATACATTACCCAAGTAGGTATCCGTGGTCTGTGAGCAGGCCGGGATAGAGCAGGGTGGGGTGGCAATTGGAAGGGTGAGGTGTGATTGATTGATTTGATGTGATGGACGGTGCCGGCTTGAGCATAAGCATCGGCGTCTGTGCCTGCTGCAGCTAATAAATACTAAGATGAGATTGGGTTTAATATCTGCGATAGAGGGGCGAAACGGCTACCTATTCGAGTGGATAGGTAGAGGAGAGATGGATGCAGGGAGAGTGATGAGAGCGACAGTGAGAATGAGTTTGGAAACGATAACAACCAGAGTGAGAGTGAGAGTGAGAGTGAGAGAGGTTCGAACACTGGAGTCGACTCGGATGATGATGAGAGAGAGGAATGACAGCGGCGACGACAAAATGATGAAGGGCCGGACGAGCCTCGACCCGGCCAGAGTCTGTTCTGTCGGTGCCAGGGGCTCAAAGACATGCAGGATTGCAGGTGATGAGGAAACACTCGGTCCGGCCACCAGCACCTTATCCGTACGCAAGTATTCTATCTGCCTATATGAAGACTGGGTAAGACTCATCAGAACCTACCTATGGAGTAAACCTCAGTCCATACATACTGTACAAAGTACATTACTACGCAGGTAGGTAGGAGGAGAGCGTGGAGGCGGGGCTCGAGTGGTCTTGATTGGCCCGAGAGGCGTGAGCGGGCTGCTCGAGGATGAGACTACGGATACATACTGGGTATACGTACCTCGTACATAGTGTAGTACTAGCAGAAGGGGAAGGAAGAGGAGGAGCGGGATGGGACTGGCCCCGGCTGGACACTGGACTGGAAAGAGACCCCCTGCGCGGTGTCTCCTAGTGTGTACATTGCATAGGTAGTATCTACTCCGTACCTATGTGTCAGACAGTACATGTTTTGGGTACCTACATCGTACATATCGCATGGTACAGATTGCATGGTAAAACCACCTATGGATACCTCATAGCATGTACCCAGCGACACTTATGGCCATGCCACCCTGTTCCTGAGCTTGTCCGCCTTTGGTCTAGTCTGGATGCGCGATGCAAGGGACCCGATTCCGGTCACTGTTGGAGTGGGGACACCTACCTACCTACCCACCTGCCTAACTACACGGTTATTAGGTGGTGGGAGACGGCGCGATGCAGCGAACCAAGGGGTAAAGCCGTTTGGTGGTGTTGGTGCGTGCGGGTATTCGCAGCTATCGGTGATTAATCGTGTGTGCGCGCGCGCGCGCGTGTGTGTACAAAGTATATGTGTGTGTGCAAGGCAGGTCTTGGAGGTCCGCGCAAGGGGAGGGGCCCTGCCCTGCCCTTCCCTGCTCCGGGATGGAAGATGGACGTACGTGTTGATGTTGTTTGAAGCATTATCGGTGATGGTCATACGAAAGAGGGAAAGAGAGTATCCGTACGGGGTACCTACCTACCCTACCTACCTGCATTCTCTACGGTCCGGTTATGTGATGTGGTATTCTGCGCAATCTGAATCTGAGGGTGAAAAGCAAACGTCCAGACCGGCTCAAACCATAATGCAGGAGCGTCGCGCAATGCCCGATGCGATGCGATGCGATGCCCAATGCGCGCGTGCGTCCAGGTAGGTAGGTAGGTACGGTACCTACTGCGAGCACATACCACGTACGGATACCGATACTACCTACCTACCCTACGAATGCCATGCGATGCGATGCAATGCAATGAATGAATGAATGCAAGGGGCGAGGGAGGGAAGCAAGGGAAGGAAGGAAAAAAGGAAGGAAGGAAGGAGGGATCAGCGGGCGAAGGAGGGAAAGAAGTTGTCGCCATTAGGTAGGTATCCATCCCTTTCGTTTTCCTCGTCTCTCCCTCCTCAGAGGCACGTCCTTCATTTCCTTAGTCAGCTGTGCAGGCAGGCACGACGAACGGCAACACCACTGGCAGCGTAGGTAGGTACTTACTTTACCTCCTTGATGTGCGTAGCTATACGGACACGTACCTTGGGTCGGTCCGTACTAACATATCCTGGCAGCAAGAGCATCCAATGTGTTCCGTTCCCGTGCCCCCCAACGGCGGAGCTGCAAGTGCAGGTGCAGGCGCAGGCAGGTAGGTGGGTGGGTGGGTGCAGCGCAGGTGCAGGCAAGTAAGTACACTACGAGTGCAGCGGTGCGCACCTACCTACCTACCTACCTACCAGGTAGGGTACCTTAGCTAGGCGCGTGCCTGCCTTGCTTGGAGCTCAACATCGGGCGGCAAGCTGGGGCGGTAGGTACCTAGGTACCGTACCTGCCTAAGGTAAGTTTAGGGAGGTAGTCAGAGCAGAGCAGAGCAAGAGCAAGGCAGCCCAGGTCCTTCCGAATCATATTCACCTTCATCCTTCATCTTCACCACCGACCGACATCTTCCACCTAGAACAGAACGCATGTTCCCCTCCGCCTCCGGAACTGCACTCGGCCCGAAGAAGGAATTCTCCCCAAAACAATCCATCTGTCTCACACGCCAAACCCCAAACCAAAAAACCAAGGACTCGGCCAAGCCAAGACAAACAGAAAGAAAACATGGTCTATGTACTGTGCCTCCCCTGTCACAGATGCCGGCACATGTCGAACCGCCGCCGCCCCTTCTCTTGAGCGACGCCGCCTCCAAAGGACACCGCTACCTACCGAACGTTCATGCCCGTTGGCCGCAACCGCCGCCGCCATCGTCATTTCCACCGCCACAAGTGTTTGATGCGAGCCGATGCCTGGTCTGATCTGGTCCGGTCCGGTCCTGTCTGGTCTGGTCTGGTCTGGTCTTGACAAAAACGCCGCCTCTCGTCGCCATTGTTGCCCTCGTCGTTGGAGGGGGGCGAAACACCTTTCCCATCGCCCTCTGCGTCATCCGCCCCTTTTCGTCTCATCCCGGAGCTGCAACCGCGCCAAACGGATGAGACCCATTGCTGCCGAATCGATCTTGCGTCAACACCAACGCCAGCCGCCTCCCCTCCCCTCCCCTGCGCCGCGCCGCCATGCCATCCGCAACCAATTGCGACGTAAAGACGAGGATGCTGCTCTCACATTAACGGGAGCTGCCCGCCCGTCGTCTCCCGCTCCTTCGCTGCATGTTTACCGTACACTACGTCCTGCAGCTCCGTCCCACCACCACATTGCTTTTGCATGGCACCGATACACAAATTTGCTTGTATCCGTACCCTAACGCTTGTTGCATTAGACGAGGCCACGGTTACAACTGAGAAGCATCTGCTTCCTCAACAAGCGCCGAGACGCGCATCTCGGCGGGAGGGAGAGAGGGAGAGAGAGAGAGGAGAGGGGAGGGGGGGCGTGTCTACAAAATTCACGATAGAGCCGACTGGGTACCTACCTACCGATGTTGACTCACTAAAGACCCATCACTGTTCCAATTTGTTTCACCACCCGCCTGCCTGACCATCGCGTTGACCGTTCGCACGTCCGCCGCTGCACTCTCTACATAGCAGGTGGCTTGCAAACCCCCCAACAGGCCGTCCGACTTTCGTCGTTGGCCAAACATCAGCTTCGACGGCTGTAAGGAAAGCCATTGCTCAGTTCGGGTCTCCTACGCATGCAAAGTTGCACATCGACTCTGCCTTCGGCCCATCTCATGCACCTCAACACATGTCTTTACGGAAAAGCGCCGCCTTGGGCAAAAGCCCTAGGGGTCTGTCCTGTCCCTTGGACCCCTTTCCTGGAGTCTCACCTGACTTACAACGGGGCGCCCGCGGCTTTCACAATTTCGCCAACCGTATCAGTCTGGTGGACATTTGGTTCAGCCTCAAGCCTCCCGAGGATACCGCCCGCCCGCTCTCTCTGGTGATGGCGTCCCGTCCCTGCACCAAACGAAACGCAACAACCCCGATTCCTGCCCAGCTGCACCCGGACTGCGTTTAATTTCGAGACATTTGGCTTGCTCTTTCTTGATCAGTCATGATCGAATGCCGCGCGAGATCCAATGAGCCGCGAGGATGCCACTGGCATCGCCTGCACTTTTGTCGTCAACCTGAACCACACATCCCACGTATGTTCTTTTGGTGGCTGTCGCGTCTCGGCGCCGTCAATCAGAGTCCAATATACATACGTCCATGTCTGGTGCCCCTTAACCCCCTAATCTATGCTACTCACCCGCCTCCCCTCCCCTATTTCGAGCGTCACTTTTTTCGGGTGGTCTCTGGCTCTCGTCATTTGTGGATAGCAAGGGTTATGATACCGTATAACACGGAAAGCGCCGTGCCCATCTATCAGGCTCACCTAAGATCGATCGCTGTTTGCCGGAGGAGCTCTCGCACGACGGGCCTAGACGACCGTGGCAAATGCCCAGTGTCGGCCTATCTCTACTACGGATATGACACTGACACTTGTCCCGTCCATTTGGCCAAAGTGTATTCGTTGCCAGCATGCTTTGCTGGGGGCTGACCCGCGCCTATCCTGCGCAACGCAACACGCGTGTTGCCATGCAACCTCTCCCCGCGTTTTTCCTTGTGGTGGTGGTATTGGGCTGGCCGAGCTTACTCCAAGTCGAGCAATCTCCACATGGATGCGTACCGAGTGGAATAGGCTTCTCTTATCTAACGCTGGCTTCCAATTATCGACCGCTCGTTCGTGCCAGGCCACGGTGAGCGGAGATTATACGACCACGGGGCGGCATGGCACTCGACTGCGGGAGCACGTGTCGGTTCCACGCCGTTTCTTGGGCATGTCTTCGAACAATCTCCCCCACGTAGTCCAGATTATCTACCCAGCGGTTGCCCCATGTCTGTAGGTATAACCATTGCCTTCGTCCGTCGGCGCTCTCGCCGTCAACTCCACGATTCATGGAGATCCACAGCTTTACTCAACGGTTGCCCTGAGAATATTTATTGGTTTCATCTGGTGAGCGGCGATCCCTTCACGCTCGTTCGGCTGCAAGGTTTTTTTCCCACTCGTCGCTGGCCAACCAACTGGTCGCCGTCGGTCTCTCGGGAGCAGGACAGCGACAATCTCTTCTTCACACCCCCCGCCCGTCTCCCAAGATTCGATGAGGGGCAAGTCAACACTCACACAAACTCTCCTCCCCCCGGTTCATCCCTGCGGATTAGCCGTCATCTTCCGCGCCCAATCAGATCCCTGTTCCTGACGCTTTTCCGTTTGAAGCGGCGATCACTCGATCCCAGGCTCTGAACCCATCTGCTGGAAACGCACACAAAGCTTAAGGTGGGTTTTAAACGAAGGGGACGGGGACCCCTTATCTAGCAAGCGTAGCGAGCGATAAGGCATGTTTACAGGATAGAACTTACACGTGGCACGCACCGAGAAAGCTTCCCCGGTCTACGCCGACAATCCGATGAACAAGCAGAACAACCAAGACAGCCGGGCACGAGGATGAGAGTAGGTACGCTCGATGCTGCTGCCAACGTCGCAAGCAATTGACAGAGTCCTGTTGGCGGATGGCTACTGTTTGCCTGGGTAGCAGAGTTTTCCGGCTGCCGGATTCCATTGCGATCCTGGTCCCGGATCAACCTCAATTGCGGAAGCCGGAGCATCCATCCTGGCTCCTTTGGCGGCACACAGCGGAGGAAATACTAAGAAAGAACCCTTTGGCCGACGGCGGTGCTTGTCCCGGCGTCGGCCTACTGGTGTGGTTTTCCACCATCGAGATTAAGCACAATCCCATTGTGATCAATGTTGCATCGGACACGTGGATGCGAGAGTATTGGCAAAGGAGCGATGCATGTCTCATTAACGACGAATGCCAAAGATAAAACAAAAAAACGAAAAAAAACCAAAAAACAGACTCAGACTTCACTCGCTTCCCCGCCTATCCCCACAACGTTGCTACCCAGTCCACGCGCATGATAGTTGGCGGCCTGGGTCCAGATGACCCGGCATAGCTGCAGATTGAGCGTGTCGCAGCTTAATCGACTAGGGAAACAAGTTATGGGGTCAGCAAAAAGGTGCTTGTTCACAGTTCATCTGATGACAACGCCGGTCTCAGTCAGTCATTGAGGTTTTTTTTTTGACCGTCTTCGCGAGGCTGAGCCTCTGTCATGTTGCCTCAGCGTTGGCCAGGACATGCCTACACGGTCCATGGTCCTTGTCGACACGAGACGGCATATTTTTCGCAAGGCTGACCCACGGCTTGATCGCTGGGGGCAACGAAGAATGATGTAAGGTTGACGAATCATCAGAGTTTGCCGGCAGACGGGGACGGGTCGTCCATCGTATCGACCGAGGACGGCGAAAACGAAGAAGAAAACACCGAGGGTCGACATGGATGGACTGCGCACACAGCGGCGATGCCGGACCGATGGTTCTCGTCTCCCGTCCGCTGCCGGCCCCTCCCAGCTCAACGGCAGACAGGCCATCGCCGTGCATTATGGGACGAGTCTTCCAGTACCCATCACCGGTCCCGACTTGAACTCCATGCGTTGATTTCCTCGCAGCTGCTCCGCCCTGTCCAGCTTCAGGAACAAAAAAAAACAAAACAAAAAAACGTTGCCACCTCCTGCGGGCGATCCACAGCCCGCGGACCAATTCACTGAAACCACCAAAAGCCCTGCGAGCTGAGATCCCTGACGTCAGACAATCTGGGTAAAACGAGCCAAAATGAAGTCTTGTCCACATCCTTAACCGGTCACAGAAGTGCCCCCGAGACTTGTGCCACCTTAGGGACATGTAACGTCTTGGTTATTGGGTGGTTTACATCAAGCAACCAACCCACTCGACGTCGTTGGCGGATTGCCTATGGCTCTGCAGCCGTGCCATGCCCGATGTGGTCAACTGCAATATCATGTCAGGCATGTAGTGTATACTCCCACGTCAACCTTTGCCCCGACGCGCTGGCAGGGCGATGTTATCTCGCTTCCGCCACGACGCTGACCCGGTCCAATCTCCGGGATTTGCATCTGCTTTAGGTCGCCACCTCGGAGCGGTTATCCGGCAGGGCGGGCCAGCCGCCTGCTGCACGCGAAAGTGCATGACATACATGGATGAAGTCGGGGTTACAGATACAGAGACCTTTTCTTCTCTTCTCTGGAGTTGAAAGTGGACCAAAAACGTTCCCGGCCCTCTACCCACGCAACACTCAAGCCGACAAGATTTCCCATGCTCCTCCATGTGCCCAGCGAGAGACACTGTCACCCCTCCACTGCTTGTTGCCTCCCCCCGTTCGGGGCAAGCAACCCGGGGTAACAGGTCTGCGCTGGAATTTGACCTCCCTTGTCGCAGGAGATCCAACAGTGGTTGCATGTCTGTGGCACTTGTCTTGCATCGTCATGTTAACCATGAAAACCTTCAGGGCCACATTCCGCGCTGGTTCTTCCCAGACAGGCTCGCAGAGAAGAGACCAGGCAACGTACGCCAGCAGATGCTGTGCGAGCTGCCACAGACTTTGCTTAATACGAGTTCCTACCATGCCATGTAGGACGAGGCGAAATGTTGCACAATACAGCCCACGCGCAGCAGTTCATGCAAGTGCGGGGGAGGGTTACAGCACAGAGGCCGGGGGGGGGGGGATGTTTGATATCGCTCCTTTGCCGTGTTGTTTACCAAATTTCCCTGGATGAGCCGAATCAACGCGGTCGACGGCGCGGTTCGCGTGTTGCTGGTTGTTGGTGTTTTTTTTCCCCCTCTTTTTCGCGGGGTAATGGAATCTCAAGTTACAAGCCGTCCTTCTCCCCCCCCTTTCATTCAACCGCCACCAGCTGCAAATGGACCCTGTTCGACCGGCGAGCCTTGGAGCATTTGGAATGCAGAAGGGCGCGTGGGTCTCGCATGTCTTTCAATCATTCCTCTTTGTCGTGACGTCGACAGAAATGTGGGCGTCGGCGGCGGCGGCTTGGACCGATGGCGAGTCTAGTTGGGCAAAGGCTAGACGTAAGCCGCGACTCTCAGCGCCGTCGAAAGGGGGGAAAGGGGAGGACGGACTTTAGACGCCGCTCATGGCTGGAAGCCACACCTTCAACGGGTGGATCCGACAATAGGATATGCGTGGTTCATCACGCATGCTCGGATGGGAGTGGTGTGACCAGGCGGTGATTGGCCGTCGCGGCGGTTCGCGTCGCGGTGGAGGGGGGGGGACGCGGGCATATGGTACCGAGGTGACATTGGAGGGGCGGGCGAAGGCGCGGCCGATGAGACGTCGATGAGCAATCGGCGGTTCGAGCGTCCTTGAGATTGACGACCTGCACTACGTAGTTCGGTGAAACTTGTAAAGGGCGTGTGGATGATGATGGTACGCCGGTCTTAAGTCGCTGGTCCCGGTGGCCCTCCGGTTCCCCCGAGAGAGTCTGGCGGACGGCCGAGTTTCCGGGCTGTTGACGAAATGGTCCGGTTCGCTGAGTTTGCGTTCTTTTACTGCGGTACAGGAGTCTTTATATATTTATTGAACACCTTTGAATATGAGACTATCAAACATCGCATGATACATGATGACTGGGATCCAAAATACACACACACACACACACACTCTCTCTCTCTCTCTCTCTCAGTCAAACCCCGCCAACACGCCCTCCGTCCACCGCCACAGCTCGCCCGCGAGCCCGTCGTCCGTCGCGAAGCGGTCCAGCTTGTCGTCGGCCAGCCTGCCGACCGGCATGTAGAAGCCGCCGCTCACGAGGTCCCCCTTCGCGGCGGCGGCGGCGGCCCAGACCTGGTTCCAGCACCCGCGCTCCGGCGCGAGGAGGGCCGCGCCGGCGACCTTGTTGGACGCGTGGACGAGGATTCGGTTGAGGAGGCCCTGGTTCGAGACGAGGCCCGTGTCGACGAGGCCCGGGTGGACGGCGACGGCGGCGATGGACGGGTGGAGGCGGGCGAGCTCGCGGGTGAAGAGGATGTTGGCGAGCTTGCTCTGTCTGTGAGGGGAGGAGGGGCGAGGCACGTTAGCTTGCATCTGCCCTTGTACTTTGTCGCGGTATTGACGCCGATTAGAGACTGGGGCGCGCCCAGGCGAGTGTACAAGAGAGAGAGAGAGAGAGAGAGAGAGAGAGAGAGAGAGAGCGAGAGAGAGAGCGAGAGAGAGAGTGTGTGTGTGTGTGTGTGTAAGAGAGACGAGAAGTGAAAACGCACCCGTAGCGAGTCCACTGCCCCAGGAACGGCGGCCCGGCCTGGGTGGTCCGCAGCGTCGCGAAGGAGATGCCGTCGCGGGGGTGGCCCTGGTACCCGACGGAGGTGAGGGTGACGACGCGGACGTCGGAGCCGGGGAGGGCGGCGGTGCGGCGCAGGACGGGGAGCAGGGCGCGGACGAGCATGGCGTGGCCGAGGTGGTTGGTGGCGAACTGGACCTCGAAGCCGTCGGCGCTGAGGCCGGCGGGCCCCGCCATGACGCCGGCGTTGTTGACGAGCACGTCGAGGCGGTCGTGGGCGAAGGAGGCGGCGAGGGCGGGCTTGATGGTGGCGAGGGAGGCGAGGTCCATCTGGACGAAGGTCAGGGGCGGCGGCGGCGGCGGCGAGGAGGAGGAGGAGGGGGAGCAAGGGGGGGTGACGGAGGCGATGAGGGCTTCGGCGGCGGGGCGGGAGCGGCCGGAGAAGTAGATGTGCGAAGGGTTGTGGGCGAGGAGGGCGAGGATCGTGGCCTTGCCTAGGCCTGCTGTGCCTTTCGGGGGGGGGTATGTCAGCTCTGGGTTTCTGGTTTCTGGTTGGGGATATAGACGACGATCTCGAGTGTTGCAGAGGCGGGCGACGGGGGTATTCATGTGAGGTGTCGGCCAGCGGTGCTGTCCGTACGTGCTGAACACATGAACACAAGTGGTTCCTTGACCATTTGCGAGATGCACTTGCAAATATAGGGGCGGGATGGACCGGACCTGGGGAATACCAGGTGCTCCAGGTCAACACGGGGGGGGGGGGGGCAATTTTGCGGCTTCGCCATGGCTTCTCGCGCCTATATCAGTTGTTTTGATGGTGGTTGTTTGTAACGACTGCCTCAGAGGGGTTGTCCACTTTGGCTCGTTGCGCGCTGATGGATCGATGTGTGGTGTAAGTGCAATCGAAGATTGGCCTGTGAAGCGGCGCCCAAGAGGTCCAGATTCCGAGCCGACATCTCTCGCGGCCAACCCATCCAACACCGTAACTTCTCTTGGAAGAGGAGAAAAGGGTTAAGTCCGGAGAAAGTGGTAAGATCAAACGAAAGCCGCATAACAGATTGCGACGTAAAAACATGTCGATTCCAGCAACTCGCTGCCGTGAGAAGGGTCTGTGAGCAACAACCGTGAATGCCCTCATGGTCCGGTGACGCAACCCTTCTATGGTGGTTGCATCCCAAGCCGGCCGATAGATCTTGCGACGTCCCAAAGGCTTTATTGCTCACGCCCGCGGTCCGCTCATCCCGCAGCGACAGAGACACTGGGCGACTGGCGAGCATACGTGTCGTGGGTCGAGGAACGCGAGGGCGAGGGCAACTGGACCTCAGGGGGGGATGGATAGGTGACGAGAAAAGCGAGGTAACAACTTGGGGACAAAAGGAGGACTCAGCTCACCACCGGTGACGAAGATGACTTTCCCCTCGAGTGAAGGAATCCGAGGCGTCGGGTCCACGAGGTCCTTCTCGTAGACGAAAAGGGCCGGCATGTTGAACTGCGGTGACGGGACGAACTGGACTGAAACGGGAAGACGCAAGTCGGTAGGTTCGCAGGGCCACACTCGGAGGCGTGGAGATGGGAATGAAAATTCGTGTGATGAGCGCCCCTCCGAGGCCCGCGAGACACGCACCGGTCAAAAGTTGGTTGGAACGTCCGACACGTCCCCGTTGTTGGGGTTTCTTTTTACTGTTTTAGCAAGACAATGAAGTCCCAAGGCCGCGATGTTCGAAGTGTTCTACCGAGCGTCTAGAAACCACGTACAGCAGTCCGCCGGCCAGCATGGCGTGTTTTTATATTGATTAATCTTTCCTCTGCGGAACGCCTTCCTTTTGCAGTGATTTGCCGTCTTTCGTCTCCGAGAACCGCTGGCATTCCAGCCTGGAGTCCTCGGCCCGCCAGGTTGCGCCGCCGGCGACAAAAGTTTGTCCGTCTCGTCTCCCTTTGATGCTCATCTTCGCGAATGCCGAATTACTTCTCGGGCGATAGCAGTTTTACTCGCCGAATCGGCGAGGCCAAGTCCGCTAGACACGGCAGGGCGGGTTGGGAGGCAAGTGGACGGATGAGGCTATCACGAGTGTAAGCCGCCTGCATCGTGCGGACCATGCCCCTTTGGGGTGGCGGCGCTGTGAGCCCGTCAGAGACGGGTGATTGGTCTGTTTGGTCCGTTTTGGGTCCAAGTCTCAGAGGGCTGAAGATTCGAGTCTTACGAGGCGTTCTTTTTGGTCAAACGATCAGGGGGGGGGGGGGGGGGGACCATGAAAACACGCCATGCCGGTTTGAGAGGGGAGACGTATAAGCCGCTGGTCATTCCGCAGGGCATGTAAGCCGGCCGCATCACGCTACTTTTTCTTCTTTTTCTTTTGAGTCTTGCATACATACACATGGCGTTTCATCGGCGATATCGTGGCGGTTATCGTCGTCGTCGGTGGTAACGGCAAGGGGGGGATGGGGGAAGGGATATGGTCTTCATTAGATTCAGGCACCACCAGAACGACGCAGACGCCAAGGCAAGCCAGCTCTCATATCACGCGTTCATCGGTTGGTGCAAGCCACGATGTGATTAACCCCAAGTTTTTGTATTGCTTTCGGTTTCGGAGAGAATCAAATTTGCGCCGGAGGGTAGTGGCGTGATGGGACGCGCCGAGATGGGGTAGAGCCGCGGGATCACGGAAGGAGGGCGACTTGCTTCGATCGTCAAGGTGCCTCCATGAGAACAAGAGCCGGGCACGTCGACGTGAAAAGAACAGGAGACATTCCGGAGAGAGGGCGAACTGACAAACGCCGGCCGAGTCTCGGCTTGACAGATACCTCTCGAGGTCGTTTAGGCTTCTTTCCCCAGTTTCGACTTCTGACTAGCCGCTCTCTGGACGGGGAGATGTAATCGGCCCGTCTTAAACTATCAATCAACGGGCAACGGCCAAGGGATGGATGGCAGTGCAGTGCGCACGCTCACGGCCGGAGCTCGGTAAGGTGCGGGTATGCAGCACATAATTTGACTTCTAGGATGGAAGTTGTCTTCCCCCCCCCCTCTTCCGATTGACGACCCGGACAAGTCTGATTAATGCAAGGAGAGATTTGGGCATTTTCTACTATTCGACGCTCGAGACGCGTACGCAGCGGCTTCACGGGAGGCTGGAGGGACTCGTGATCTTAATGATTTGCTTGCCTGCGTGTTCTTACATGAGATCATTGCTTCGTCGGACTCATGATCTGATTTTTTTTTTTTTGGTTCCCCTACTAACAAAACGCCAGGCTCGAGGTGACGAAACAGTCAATCAATGACTGGTCATATTTGACGGCCTGGTTAGCGTCTCTTTTCCACCCTCCCCTCCCCTCCTCAACCGTGAACTATCCCACCTCTCCCGCGCAACCAATGGCGAGCGACCGAGGTTGACGCAGGCCACTGGTTCCGGAAGCGGTTCCGTGCGAGGTTGACCAGGCAAAGGCTGACATATTTGGTGGGGGGAGGGAGGCATGCACCCAAAGCCAAAATGTGAGTACTGAGGGCCATCTACACTAGGCAGCTGTCTCTCGTTATGGTTCATTCTACAGGGTACGAAAACGGAATGGCCCCGAAGACGGGAGAAGGAGGAGGAAAGACGGAGAAGAGAAGAGGATGCAGCGGTTCCAAGAAACCGATCACGAGACACCCCGAAAGAGACGGGATTTCTGGAAACCACTGGACTTGGACGGGTAGTAAAGTTCAACTTCTTTTGGTTTTGCTTAGGCTATCTGGGGACGCCCGCCGCCGGCCCCTTTTTGTAATATTTCACTCTATCGGCCTTGTCCCCCATCCTTGGCTCGACGGCCTTGGGGTTGTTCCCTCCAACCCTAAAGACGCAACGTAACGGCAACGGGGGGGGGGGGGGGGTTGGTGCAGATGGATGCGTCCTCCCCTCCTCCTCCTCACCTCCATGCTTTTACCCTACAACCCCGGAGCACCCTCCCACGTCCGTCATGCTTCCTCCACGTGCCGGTAGTCAATGTCGAACATGGTCTGGACTGCCTGTCAGCCGATATTTGTATGCAAGGGCGACCTGTTCGTTTTCCTGTACGGGGCTGGGCTGCAGGCGTAGTCGTCGTCGTGTTTCTGCGTTTGATCCCTCGAGAGCTTGCCATCAAGACCCCCCTCCTCTCCGCTTTCCAGTATCTGCTTGCGGAGGGAGATCCGAGGATTGACCAACTCGACTAGCGATTTGCGACGCGGGGCGGGGCGGTGGGATGCGTTTTGACCTTTGGGAATGTCATTGTTGATACATGTACTCCGTAGTCTTATCGGATCTGCCAACGCGGAAGCCGATTGCGTGTGCGCGTCTCATGTAAAGGTAGTGGGTGCTGCCCTTAATCTTTTCTTCTTATTTCTCCGTGGAACCCCGTCGGCTCCGATCGCACGACCTTGATGCGCCCCTCCCCCCTTTGTCAGGGTCTTGGAAAGACTGGAGACGCTGCCCTGAATTCTGAATGCATCGGCCGACCGAGTGGGAGTGGTGATGACTTGAATGGCCACACATCACAAGCCCTTGTTGTTTTTTTCCCTTCCGGCTCCGCCTCATCTCCGTCTCGACCCTCTCTCGTCCCCTTTTTCACTTTGCATGTCCCTCCCGAAACTCCAGTTTGCGTTTCCGTCTAGCCCGCCCGGCAAAAAGAGGGGCGGTCGATGGGCGGTGCGACGCAAACAGAACTCAGCAGTGTCTTCTCCTGCAGACCCGAGATTCCGTTGCTTGATGCGTGCGGGTTTGTTTATATGGATGCGACGGCGATGCAATTGTGTGCTCTGGCGATTTTGCGATGCGGTACGCTGCCTGCCTGCCTCGACGGAACGGAGATGAGGTGCGCCGGGGTGTAAGTAGTACCTAGCAAGTTTATCCGGTATGGGTAGCATCGACGATTGCTCTTGGAAGTGTGGACGGGACTCCAGGGGGGGCGTGTGGTCCAGGACGGCCTAGACCTGCAGATCGCCGAGGATTGGTAAGGGTGTGCGTGTGATGGAAGATAGATCGCTGAAGGACTTATCCCGGTGCGGATGGAACGGGAATTGGAGGATGGGTGGGAGAGGAGAGAGAGTGTGTGTCTGAGAGAGGGGGGGAGGGGTGCAAGTGGCCATTCGATGGAAACTCACCATCCTTCTCCCGTTGCCCGGGTGTGGATGTGCGGAAGTAAGGGATGGCGAGACGGGAGAGAAAAGAGAAAGGATCAACCCTCTAGGCCAGTGCAAACCGATGCGGCAGCGACTCTGGCCGGCCGCAGGACGCGCAAGGCGTGCATATCGGACGCGGGAGAGAGAGAGCAAAGTGACGAGTCGATGATAGACAACAGGCCACAAATGTCGGGCAAGACTAAGTGAGGTCTGGCCAAGTCCATCCTAATCAGTCCAGACCAGGCCCGAGCAACGATTGAATCGTAAGCAGGCTTTTCGGGTAGACTGGCGGACGGAGCGGCAGAGAGCAAGAGAGGGAGGGATGGAGGGAGGAATAAAGAGGGGAGGGGGGATAGAGTGACAGAGAACGGGACGAAAGAGAGACTGAGAGTTCAGTGCCATGAAAACTGGATTTCGTGGCCTCTGACTCGGATGTCGGCGGCACGCAGCATGGCGAGGGCGTCGGCGGCGGCGGTCTTGTGGAAGTAGACGACGAAGATGTAGCCCTCGGGGGTCTCGCTGGCGGCCATGGTGCTCGAGAGCCGCGTCGTCGCCGAGTTGACGCGGTCCGAGAAGAGATGCTTCTCTTGCGGCGTCATCGACGGCGGGAACCCGGTGGCGCGGAGGCCCATAAAGTTTGATGACGCTCGGGGGCGGAGGGATCCACTCGGGGAACCCATGATGGCGATCGCTGGAGAAGCCGTGGTGAAGGATGTTTCTGGGTGCCGTTTGGGTGTATTTTTGTATATTTTTGTTTTATTTTATTTTTTATTTTTCCCTGTGTGCAAGTCGACGATGTCTGGTATGTATCGTCAACGTTGTGGGGGGGGGGAAGCCGGTCGGGTTGTATCTGGCCTAGGTTGCTCGACGAGGCACAGACTACTAATGTCTGTAGAGGAATGGTTGGTTGTTCGATCTGTAATTCTGGTTTTTCTGGAGAAATTCGGTATCCTTTGTTTTTCTCTACCCTCTCTTCCTGAGATGGGATTCCTGTCCCGGGTTACTCTGGCTAGCAGGCGGTTGGTTATATAAAGTAAGTGAATGCCGTCCGGGAGGGTCCAAGTTCTTGTTCGCAGTTGCGTGCAAATGACAAGTGGCCGAGGAAACCGTCTCAAAGGGGGCGACGAAGGTTCGAGGGACGAGAGGTTTGAGGATGCAATAAGATGTTCCAGACAAGTCAGATGCACGAAGAATGGCTGTCAGACACGGAGGTGAGAGCAAAAAGTGTGGAGGGGATCTCAAAGGGTCTTTATCTCATTCCACGGCATCGACGGGAAGGCCAAGACAAGGCAAGGCAAGCCAGGGCAAGGGGAGTCTCCTGTGGACTGGACCAGACTGGTCTGGTCTGATCTGCCCAAAAAAAGCCAATACCATGTAGAGGGAACAAATAACAACATGGCATGGTCTGGTCTGGTCCTACAGTTACACAGCATATTACACCACTCACTCCCCCCTCGTCGTTTTGCAAAGCTGCAGCAGCTGCTGCGGACAAAGTACACGGTATTCGCAAGGCGCATGTACCTTGTCCTACAAGGTTTCGCAGTGATGTACATATTACTCCATGGCCGTCCCCTTTCTGGGTTGTTCCACGGCTCCCCATGGCTCTGGGAGAGAGAGAGAGAGAGAGAGAGATTTGGGTAGGGGAGAGGGGCGTTGGGCTGGACCGAGGACTGTGGAGATTTCACCGTCCCCTTGACTGTGGGTACGGGGCTTTATCGAGTCCATCCTTGTGGCACCCTTCTTCGTCGCATTCTTTTACTTCTTTGGTGGTCTGGTCTGGTCTGGTCTGGCCTGCCAGTGACACCAACCAGCACCAGCACCACCGGCATCGGGCAGCAGTCAGTGCGGACCCTTTTCTTCTTCTTCTTCTTTTGCTTGCCGGGTTGCCTACGTAGCGTGCTTGGTAGCATGTAGAGTTTGAGATGGTCGAGGAACAAACAAGTTCTAGCGCACCCTTTTACGCTACCAGAGTATGACGGAAAAGGCCCAGACAGGCCAAGTCGTCATGTCTCCCCATCTCTCCTGTCTCTCTCCATCTCCCCAATGTCCGCTGTGCAAGTCTGCCCAGCCTCGAGGAAGAGACCGGCAATGCGGCCACTTTACTTTGATTCCATCCTCCCAGGATTTGCAGAACCTGCGCGTGCGCCTTTCCCAGGAGTCGCATAATTACTAACAGAGACTACCTTAATTGACGGCGCCCGGGTGCCCTGTTCGCTGAAATCCGTTGCATCCGCTGTCCGGAGGGATGAGCGCTCTGCGACGTCCAGGGGCAGACCCGGAATCTTCTCGAGTGGACTTACTCTGTCCTTTTCCGGACACAGAGAGAGACATTTGTTTGGCTTCCTCTCTCTTCCTGGTGTTGGCTTTGACTTTAGCTTCAGTCCCCTGACTCTCTCCGCCTTTGCCGGTCACTCTCGTTGCTGGGGGGGCTTGGAATGCGCTTTTGCTTTGCCCGTCTATTTCCCATCCAGCAGGGCTTTCCGGGATTGCTCAGGGGTGCCGCCGCTATTAATAGGATTCTAGAACAAATTGATTGCGTTTCAGAAACACGACTTACATATGTCCTCTATTATCGTTATAATATAACCCATCGTCGCTAGCAGCAATCAACATACATGCTCTTTTGATAGCCTCATGTGTACATTGTTTGATGCCCGCACAACAAGGCTTCGTTCGCTTGCTACTTTTAGTTCGGTTGCAAGGTATACTAAGCCAAACTAACGCATCCAAGTGCCGCGGTGTTGATTCCCGCCCCTCTAGGGCTGCATCTCCCGTGAATTCCGGCGTGGTCCTCTGGCCTACGAACCGGACCAGAGCGCCCACCTCCCATCACCCCTACCGGCGGCAACTCCTTTTAGTTCCTTTCTCAGGTGTCTCGGTCACTGCGACTGTGAGAGTCATGATGAGGTTGTGTGGCTTCGTTTCGGATCCGTTGTTTGGTGCTACCTCAAGATGATGAGAATAGCCCTTCATACAATCTATCACCGGCAACCTCGTTCCAAAATAAAAAATTTAAAAGATAAAATAAAACTCAATACCAGCTCACTTGCAAGTGAGATTGTGAATGAGGGGCAAAAAAGATGCAATCCCTGCGGGCTGGCGTTTTCGACTCTGCGGCTCCCATTGGGCGCAACAGACAGATGGAAATGTCTCGCCGCCAATACGAGCTCCTTGGACGATCATTGCCCTTCGCTCTGCCTACCACGTACTGACACCGATGAATGACTACGGACTGATCCCGGCAACTACATGTACCTACCGTTCAGCGTGCGCGCCTTCGCATTCTCTCGTATAAGTCGAGTGGATCTCTATGACTCCATTCCCGGTAAATGCGGCTTTCTGTACAGGTGAAACGGAGGTTATCCTCGTCTCGTGACCCCTTCTGTCTTCATGTGAATCATGTCCGCCGATGCCTGGATGCGAGGCTGCACTCCGACATTCCCCCTGACCTCTTCCGCGCAAACAAAGCTTCACGGTCTCCGTTCGAGAGACTGTCAACCCATTCTGGACGGACGGCCTTCTACCTGGTGCTGGCATCTGACAGAGCCAAAGAAATATTATGACGGACGTCCTTCTATCATCAAGTGACTTTGTCAGTATCACCTCGTTTCGTTATCATCAGATCATGGGGCAGCTAGCTGCATGTACTCCGTCTATAATCCCACCACAGCCGAGATCCCTCGGTCCGACCTTCTCCATCTTCCCCTGTTCCATTTCCCCAGTGAGCGATTTTCGCAATTGCTTTGTCCTCGTGACGCGGCAACCCAATCGACGGTGAGGAGCAAACTGTGGGCAGGTGGGAAATCATCACACGAATAGAAAGGTCTGTCGGGCCTCAGAACAACATCCACGTGCCTGGCCCAGTCACACGTTCCGCTCGCTCCCTCGCTCGCCATGACGATAAGACGCGGACTCAGGACGGCACGCGGAGACTGCATAGTACATAGGCAGTGAATATTCGGGTAGTCCGCTTCCAGACCTGTTGAGACTCTATTATCGGAAACTTCCCTACGCTATGTGTGATAGCAGCGGCAGTCAAAAATGATTTGGCCCGCAGGCCGTTGACGCGACTCGCGCAACGTTGTCTCGTCGCAACACTCGGCCCACGAACCCCCCCGCGCATACAGAGTAGGTGCGGCAGCGGCTGAATGGGCTTGGGCTCTCCATCAATGCAACATTTTAAGCGAGCTAGACGCCGCCCCCGGACCCTTTTGTCACGATGTCGCCATCGTGGCTCATGAGCCTGACCTGGTCGTTGATCGGGAGAGCGGGGGGCATTGGCCAGATGCTGAGCTGTCCCCAAGAGCCACGGTATCCTGGAATAGGCGATTTCAGTTTCACTTTGAGTGTGTGCGATTCCTGTGCTTATACTAGCACTAGTATGGTATGTACCACAGCGGCGGCCAGGGGTGCTAGTCATTGGGTCCCCCCTCCCTTCGCCCTCGACGGAGAGAGCCTTCTCTCTTTTCTCACTCTCACCCTGCAGACCCGGACCCAGCTCCGGCATCGTCTCTGGCCCGTACAGGCTGATTCGGATGGCAGGCTATCTGCCAGCACATCGTTCGACAAAAAGGCAAAAGACAGATGCAACCCTCACGGAAGGACTCGGTTTCCCAATGCAGTCAAACGAGCCGCGAGCTTATTGCGTTTCGGACACTACCCACAATGCACACCGTACGTATGGCGTGATGCCTCCAACTATCGGGGCGCCTTGTCCCGACATATGCTTCACCACAGCCCTCTCGGCCGCCCTTATGTTCAGGTCAAGGTGCCGGAATCACACATCACATACCGCCCACGGTGGGGGAACCATCGTGCGCAGAGTGTCAACAAGAAGGGCGATACTACCTGCAGTACCCGCGTACGCGTCGGACGGCTCTGCCATACGGTCTCATGGGACGGCCTGTCAGGGTCTTTTCGTCTTGAGCCGAAACAGTCCAGTCACCCTACCGGTCTTGCACAGGCCTGGCAAAAAAGAGTCCTGTCAGTACCGGATGCGACAGTCCCACCCCCACGTGCGCCCGACGAAACTTACAGCGAATGATGGAAAACCGTGTGCCCGTTTTGGAGTCGAGTCTAGACTCTAGACCCTCCCGATAGGCGTGCGGATTCCTGATCGCGCGATTCGTCGTTCGTCGATAGGCTTCCACATCCCTGTACCACCCGGACGGCCCTCTCTTTCTCTCTTTCTGGGTTGCGAGAGACGCCCGACGGACCGACATAATGAGCTTCGGGGGGTCGATCGTCACTGGACACTATGTCTTCAGGTCCCTTGATGCGCATCGTTTTGTTTTGTACTAAAAAAAGAAAGGGAAAACATATCAAAGGTCAGAGAATTAGATGAAATATCAGCCCCGCGAACCGCGCAGGCCGAACAGTCAACGGGCCTTACGATTAGTCGCACGTGGTTCTCAGCCATTCTGCTGCTTTTCCTCACGATGGCCCACCTCTCTCTGCCTGAATGCGACTAAAACACCGCCGCTGCGCCTTGGTAGGATATGCCGTGCAGGCGTGTGTCGGAGGACAAGGTAACCCTTGCCTGGGTGGGCTGAGCGCCAGGACGGCTTTGGCCAACGAGTCTGGACCAAACACCCCTTTCGTGAGGCTGCCGGGGGTAACGCCGTAAGAGAAGTGGTTTATCCTGGGCGCGATGGCATTATGACAATTCCGTACAAGCGGATCGCCTTACAAAAAAGAGAATGCTGTCTTTTGCTTTCTTAGTAAAGGTTAGGGTTGGCATGACAAGTCGGCCCGAAACCAGCCACCGTCGAATATCTCGCCAAAAGAATCCCTCCCCCCGAAACTCATGATACTTGTTTAACACGGACATCAGCGATGAAAGGCTCTCGCGCCGCGATTAGCTTTTCGTAGATAAAACGCCCCAGACTGGAGACGGCGTTGACTCAGTTCCCGAGGCTGAGGATACATCCCCGCTCGATATTGCCGAGCCTGGACTTAAATTAACTACGGGCGACTACCGAGACACCAGAGTCGTACAATGCTTCTGGTACGTGCTATATCGAGCAACCTTTTGCTTTGGATAACATGAGCTCTGGGGAAGGCTCTGCTAAGTTGCATATTTACAAGCAACCGGTGATATCGGTGAGCGCGTCCCAGCTGTGAGACTTGCACTAGGGGCTGAGGCAGCGGCCCTCTCGAGAGCCCCAGAAGCACCGGTGATTCTTTCGTCGGAAGCCAGCAATACTGTGACTACATTTATTAATTTATTTTGTTTCAGATAAGTCAAGACGACTTAAAAGTTTGCAAACACACGTCTTTAGCCTGGGTCTGGCAATGAGAGTATTATTGTCTATGGGTCGCATTTCGTACTAGAGTAGCACTGTATGTAGGATAACGACCGCTGAAGTTCCACATGGATAGGCACAATGTACAGACGAACGGGGCTAGAAGACGCTCCGTTGCCGCCGAAGCCGACAGCAAGACGGAACCCATTCATAGCGCATCACAATGCGCCTCGTCCAGTACTGCGCGGTCCGTGTTAGTCTTACGAGGATGATGCGGACTGCCACCTCTGTCTATGTCCACATATGCTTTTCTAGACAGAGCAAAGTGATAAAGTTCATTCTTAAGGAGCGAGAATTCGCCCGACGGTCTCAGTCATGGTTGTGCTTATAGAGTACGAGGCTTGTTACAACAAGCACTTCTGGTCCAGGCATCGTTGGAGCCATGAAACCAGCCTAATGTTCCACTGGGATATGCTATAGAGCAACAGGGCCTCGAAGGCATTTTCAGTCCCGTGCCTATTATTGGCGCCCTCTTTCCCATGCATTGAACTGAAAACTTCCTTCATACCCTAATCATCACAGCATGACAACGACAAGGTGCCCATGGGAAGATGATGGGCAAGGAGAGAACGACCTCAGGGTTTGCAAAGCATTGCACGTAGAGCAGAGCACTTGATGCATTCATCGTAGCTCGGCTGAATCGCACACGTCGTCTAGGATTGGGCTCAGTTCGCTGTTAGTATTGGATATCTCGGCTTCCCAATTCAGAGATTGATGAACGTGTGACCACAGATCCTACCATGAATCTGCTATTCTTAGAAATGAAACATAGATGCTAAAAACATAGACTTGTGAAGACGGCTCTTCCAGTGGAATCTCGGGATGATCTTGAAGAAATCAAAGCAATCCTCAATTCTTCTTTGTTCTAGTCGTACAACACACTCCTCGTGCAGGAAATCACCAATCGTTTGCCTGTTTCAGAGACATCGCTAGACCCAATAGACTGCATTAAACACACTATTTCATATATTACTTCAATGCATTTTAATGCTAATAGGTTAAGCAAGTCCATCTTGGTACTGAGTTGTGCTCAAGCAAGACTGTTGTAGCCCACCGGTGCATGATTTCCGTGCCTCAGATTTTTGAGTCAAAATGACTCGACCACCTGCAGGCCCTGTTAGAAATAACGAAATATGCCTTGTTGGCTAAGTGGTATAGCGTCTCACTAGTATCTAGTGTCATGAGAAGATCGGCGGTTCGATTCCGCCACGAGGCAGTTCTTTTGCCTGCACCTGATCTATACAAAACGGTTGTACTTCCTTTCTCTTTAATTTTGAAATTTTCTTGTTCAGCGAGACGGGTTCAAGATATTCTTGATGTACTAAACTTTAACTTTTGTTCATTAATTTGTTATCCTTTTACAACTTACACAGCCTTACAAACTAACTGTCCTTACATATATTAGAAGAAAGCTAGGCAATAAACAAACTCTTGCTTAGAGTGGGACAAACTGCTTTGCTCTATAGAGACGTTGGCCAGGCCGACAAACGCACTAATGCAAAAGGTCGGGTCGCCAGACTCACCCATCGGAGTCGATTAGCGACAGGCATTGCGAGGGTGGAGATGATAGAGGAGCGGCATCGGCGGCGCCGCCTAATTCTGGGGGATCCTCGCATTGTGTTCATCTGGTCAGTCTTTCTTTACGTAATGCTCTGAGCGGGGTTCAGGAGATTTGTCCATGCTATCAATGTGCATGTCGGCTGATGGACTTCGTTTTCAATCAACTGACTGTATTGTTGCAGTAGTCCGCTTTCTTCCATAGTTGCCCTACGTGCAGCCACCATCAAATCGATCTGACAATGTCTATCGCCGGTCTCGACCCTGCCCAGCGCCTCAGGGATCGGAGGCCGATCCCGAAGCCGGTCCCGGCTTATCTGCCAACTGCCGGCTCCATTCTCACGGTTGATAGAGCGCTGTACAACTCTGCACAACAAGCCCCACGTGTTCTGCTCGAAGAGTTTACGCTGCCAATCCGGTCCGGAAGGGCATGGAAAGCGCCGGCAGGCTCAATCGTGAGGATCAGCACTCCAGAAGGCCCCCAAGTCGGTAGGTAATGCACTGGCTGGTGTATAGTCAACCGGCCTGCTAGTATCAGAAACATACTCATCCGTGCCAGGCGACCTGAACATCTGGAACGCGCACAACCCCCGTGAGCGTTTTTGGGCGAGCCGCACGAAGCAACTTCACGCGAGCCACGTCTCGACCGGTGATCGGCTGTGGTCCAACCTGCCCTACATGCGGCCTCTTGCGACCATCATTAAGGACACACTTGACTGGTACGGCGAGGACGAGCATGGAGGACGCGTGCACGACCTCCTAGGCACACGCTGCGACCCGTACATCAACACGGTCCTCAGCGGCGGTAGCTACGACTTCCATTGCCATTCTAACTTGACCCGGGCGGTATTGCCTTACGGACTGAACGAGAGCGACGTCCATGATGTTATCAATATTTTTCAGGTCACGGGGCTGGACGAAAAGGGGCGGTATTTCATGAACCCATGTCCGGCGCAGCCCGGAGACCACATTGAGTTTCTGGCGGAGCAGGACTTGTTGATGGCATTGAGTGAGTTCGGTCGCTTCGTTGTGAGCGTTTTTCTCTCCTGATCCGGATTGACTGACTGCTATAGGTACTTGCCCCGGTGGCGACTTGTCGCTCTGGGGTTTCGGAGAGGACAGCGAGGAGGAGATGATCAAGTGCTGCAGACCGCTCAAGGTCGAGGTCTTCCACCTGGAAGATGAGAGTCTTTTGGAACGTGGCGGGTGGAAACCTGCAGAGGCATCGCAATATAAGGGGAGACACGGTATGAACATTCCTCTGGGGGAAGTTCGCAACTGAGGCCATGTCAGCTGAGGCCATGCCAGCTGAGGCCATGCCCTCATTCTGGCGTCTTCTTTGGAGGCAGTTCTGCTTACGGCATTTATTAAAGAGTTTGGCTTGCGAGGGATAAGTATGTATTGTGAGATGACCCCCCAGAGCCGGAGATTTCTCAACTCCATATGCAGAAACCTTCAATGTAGTCGACCAGAATCTATCAGCTTACAGTTTTCTTCCGTCATCCAACTCCAAAATCGGCTTTATTCTCCTGAATCGGCAGAACGGTTGGCAGCATCTCATCATGGCGCGGGTTGTCTACGTCTACCCCGACCGTAACCGCCGCCGAGCTCTGCTTCTCCATCGCCACCTCATCAGCAACACAGCTGCCATAGAGTGTCTGATCCCATCACGACCCACTTCCAGTGTTCGCAATGACCAAAAAAGTTGTTGCCAGGAAAGGTAAGCCACGCGATTTGCTTCGCCGGATGTCTAAGCGTTGCTTGCATGATGACATACCAACGAGAGGACTGCTCCATGGTTTGTCATGCCGAACCGCTATATTCCTCAATCTTATCCAGATCTGCTACCTGAACGGGTTGTTGAGCTGCAATAGCGAACAAGCGTACATGCCGAAAGGCGTGCACATTCCACTGCACCAGCACTCACGCCGATGCAAATAATAACGATAACGACAGACCGGGATACAGCTGGTCGACCCTCAAGGAGTCTGGGGTCCAGAAGACACGTCGCGCAGAGAATCTGTTCCCGACCGGCGGTCCCTCGTATGTCCAGATGGCCGCCACGATAGCGGCAAAGAGGTGGAAAGATATACAGGCGATGCATATCTTGGGAAACTTGAAGTTACGGAAACTGAAAAGGCACTCTGACTGCTGTAGTGTCGGCATAGTGTTGCTGCTCGCCTGTGGGTATCTGTTCACGCTGTGGGACGGCCTTGTCGCTGAGGCTCGCTCATCTTTGGTCACGTCCATTTGAGGGACCTGTACACGGCATTTTGCGATATGGCGAAGGAAAGCCTGCTCAATCATACAAATTCACAAAGGGAAACCTTGTTAGAGAGGCATGAGCAAGCGAGGAGCGCGCCATTCAGGTGTAGCAGCTTTGTGAGGCTTATATCAAATTCTGAGCGTACACGGACACGAAGTCAGTACTTTCACCGAAGCCAGTTAACCCTATGTTTCTGTCTCAACAGGATCACCGCAAGCGAAAGACATAAATCGATGAAATCTAGACAGACTGCCATTCTGTTGGTCGTTATATCTTCCTCTGAGGCAAACAGATAATCATTGCTAGCTATATATGGTGCGGCCGTGGAAGTTAAGGGTAAAGAGTGGTGTTGGAGCTTGAACCAATACTATTATAGTCTTGGGGCCTGACCAAAAATGCCAGCAGTTGCACTTTTCTTTCATACAACGCCAATTCCACATCGCTTCATGCGGCTGGAGGCTGTTGATTTGACGACATGAGTTGAGAAGTAGAACTTTTGGAAAATCTGGAATTCATAGACATTATGTGAAGGATCTACTGTTGCCCGATTAGAGCAGATTTAAGATATGAAAAAAGTTTAGACGCCTCTATGTGCCGTTGTCGTGACAAGATGAAAACGCCAAAAACATAAGAAAACCAACATATCTCCACTACCACCTGAAGGTAAAGATGCCCTTCAGCCATCCCATTACGGAGCCAATGAGACTGGTAATGTTGCCACCGTTCCGGAGCTCATCGGCAACCTTGGCGACACGGTCCTTGGTGGCAAGCCACTTATCAAGGGCAGCCTGATCAGGCGCGTTGAAAACGCTGCCAGTGCGAGCGGGCAGGGCCTTGGTGCACTCCGTGAGGTTGTTGATGTTATTGACGCCGAGGAGCGAGAGGCGGATGTACTCGCGGGCGTAGTCCTCGTTCCAGTGGGACTGTCCGCCCTGGCCGGCAAAAGCCTGGAACTCGGCGCTGATACGAGGGTCCTTGGAGAGCACCACGTCGCTGGCGAACTTGAAGACACGGGCGGGGGCGGAGCCGAGGGTCTCCTTGTAGAACCTGACGTCCCAGACACCGGGGGTGCTGTCCTGCGGGTCGCCGGCGCGGCTGGGGTCGACGAAACGCTGCTGGCTGGTGGTGTGGGCGCCGATGAGAGCAGTCAGCCCGTGGGCCTTGATCGTCTTGTTCTCGAAAAGCTGGATCAAGAAGTCGGCAGACCCGGTGACGGGAGGAAGTAGGTCGTTGGGGCAGGGAGCAGCAGAGTCCTGGCGGCCGACGTAGGTGCGGATACGAGGTCCAAGAGGGCATCTTCTAGTTGTTAGCAGACGAAATCATATTACATGTAGATCGCCGAAAGACTTACACAACAGTGGCGACGGTGGCAGAGAACTGAATCAGGTCGGCCATACCAATGCCGTACTGCTTGTACTGGTTGTACCAAACATTGGTCTGCGCGACAATCTCTTCGAGGCCCTTGTTCTCTCCACGAGTCATTTCTTCGGGAGCGAGGATGATGGAGCCGTCGGCGCCACCAAGGGGGCCGGTGTTCTTGGACCAACCGCCAGCATCGTGGAATCCTAACCGAACGGCGGCGCGAGCAAAGTCTGTACAGCGGCCAGAGCTTCCCTTGAAGACTCCCTGGAGGTCGTTGGCGATATACTTCCATATGCAGCACGTATCAGCAGCGCAGGCTGGGGTTCCTTTAGCGGCGAGGTTTGGGTAGGTCTCGTCGCTTTCAGGTGTGCCGGAGCCGGTGAGGAGTTGCTTGACGCTCTTGCCAACGGTGGTAAGTTGTGAGTCGTCGAGGGTGAGGAGGTCGCCGATGAGCTCGTTGGAGTCGCCCTCGTCAGGGCCAGTCCCGTCCTGGTCCGCACGGGAGCGGATCTCTGACAGGGTGCTCTTCATGCCAGGGTAGGCGAGGATGGGAGTAGCCGCGAGAGCGGCGGTAACGATAGACACGCGCATGTTGATATGTCGTGATGAGTATTAGACACGACGAGAGAGTGTTGGGTAGCGATACTCGAAAAGCCAAGAAAAGCCAGGTCGAAAGGAGTCTGATGGATGAGGGAGTGATGAGGCGTATCCTGATGATTCAAACGCTGGTTATGCTGGGCGTCATGGACTCATTATATCCCTATCCCGATTCTTCGGACTAGGACGGCCGTGGTCGTTCCTCTACGCATCTATTCTTGGCAAAGGAAGCCATTTTGGCGCGTTGCTGTCGAAATGAGCAAGCAGGCCGCCGTCAAAAAGGGTAGTCCCGTGGCGTTGTGTCGCCGACGTTGTAGCAAAGAGTTGCTTTTTCCTTCACCGTTTTGCTGCCACTTACTCGTATCGGACCGCCTGAGCCATGCAGTAGTCGACCTAGTCCGAGCATTGGTGCGCATATGCTCCGCCTCCACAAACCCTAGAGGAGTTGCACGACAAACGTGTGGTCGTAAAAAGCTGTCCAGGCCGGCGCTTGACAATGGCTACCGTGGCCAGAGGGGTGCGTCGGCAGCGAGGAAACAAAGGGGGTCTGTGTGGTGAGTGTGACATTAAGCTGTCACCATTTATGGTTTCCATGCATTGATTGACACAAGACTCTTCCACCTTACCTTGCCCAGGGTGCTGATCATGGCCATTCTCTGAGTTGCGTTTTGGACTTCACATAGGAATATACAGCGCGTCCCTGTTCTGACATGCTCGATTCAATCATGTATGCACCCATCGTCCCATCATCCCACAACATATGCATGCTTCCCGAGGTGCACAGTCAGTCTACCCCTGTTTCCCGACCTGCATCTTAGCCTTTACCAGATGCAATCACTGAGTAAGACAGACTTGCCTAATCTAGCCTTCAAGCTTAACCGAGTGAGCGGTGACCATTTTGGTCAGGGGTAGGTACTATTGAAGCGAGTCGCAATTCTACAAAGGAGGCGTACTGATCTAACGTAGTTGGCTGCTCGGTTCCTTTCCAGACGGGGTATGGAGTCCTAGACGCTAGTCAGGCGCTTTTTGGGTAGCTCTCAACGGCAGGGCTTGGCGGCTAATGATACCCTGAAACAATACGTATGTAGGAAGGGTACTACATTAAACGAATGCCAAGGAAAACGAGAGTCGTTAACCTTGTTTAGAATCCCTTTATTGCTCTTTAATGTTTTACTGTCTGGGTCGACGAGCCGAGGACGTTCCCATCGCCTGATTTACGCCCTCCACGCTCGGATGATGCGACGCGTGGCCCGGGTCGCTCAATGAACTCGACATGTCTAGATATCACTAATTTCCAGCCGCAAAAGCGAAAGCGAAAGCAAAAGCACTTATTGTGAAAGCAAGATAGCTGAACATTTACTATCTGTGATTCACGTGTTTTCATCATATTTTTATCTGTATGTTTTATTTATTTAGTCTTGAATCGGATGGCGAGTCTACAGCACGTCAGTTCAAGCCTCAAGAAACGCGGATCCTTTCTCTACGTATACTAGTTTATTTGCTCTTCAAAGCATACACCAGCCCTACTTACTGCCAAAAGTTTCACATCATATAAACTCATTGTGCTCGTATGGGGTTCTCTTTGTAGTGGCACGCCAAGCCTTTTTGACAAGCCTGCAACCCTTCGGGACCGCGTGGACCTGAGCAGCCTCAATTTTCAAGCATGACTGCTGACATCCGACCGGTTCTCAATTGGCCCGACTAGAGGTGAATAGAAGGCCTCTTGGCCTCGCTTAGTTGCCGACCTGAGCAAGCTAGTTGGGTGGCGTCTCTCCCGTCCTGCGTGATGTTACTGTCCCAGAGCCGGGCGTAACAATGCATCCAACCCTCGGGTGGCAACCGTCCACGACGCTAGGCCTTCCTTGTTCTTTGTTTTGTGTGTTTGACCTTCTTTCTCTGCTGGTGCTGGACGCTAACAAAGGGACCATCGACCCACCGAGCTCTGGCTTACGTTGTGGCTGATCTGCCGCCTGGGGCTGATTTCAATCCCACGATGCCACCATATGCAGTAAACATTTGATAATACTCCGGATGCTTCAGCGCGCATGCAAAGACCCAAACTGATCCAGCCTCATTGCGTCTTCCTGGTCCAGCTGCCAGTATCCCCCAAGCTCGCGAAATGTCTTTTCGAATCCAGGTAGAATCTCATTGACGTCCCTCGCTTCAACATCGACCATTTCGGTACACTGCGCCGCTGCAAACTTGTCAGAGTGCTGGGGCAAATATGCGGCATTATCCCACCTTATAGCCACATTAGTGTTGACCTCTGGATTTTCCTCGCTCGGCGCCCTTTTGTAATGCCGAAGATACCCGCCCATGACGTCGCGATTCCATCGCATGACCTCGAGAGACACCGTCTTGACTAGTCCGCCGTGGAGGAACGCAACACGGCCGTTGTCCGGGTGGTACTGAGCGAAGGAATGCCCGCAATAGAACCCGTCATTTTCCGTCCCGACACTCGTAAGCCATTTCCTAGGCTTTCCGAATGTCGTCCGCAAAGCGTGCCACGCAAAGCGGAACATGTCCTTGTCCCCCAAAAGGAACTCGTTGTAGTATTTGCCCTGCTCGTTGTTCAACCACGAGGCGAGTTGAAGATGATACCAGAAACGCCTCTTGTCGACCACTAATTGGCCACTCTCCTGTTCGTACTCAGCCATTCGGCAAGGAGTGTTGAAGATTGCCCAGGCCGGGTTCTGCGGACGCGTACGTGCAATATCGGGCCAAAATACCGCATGATATTCGGTATACTGAAGTGAATCATAGAGAATCACTGGGTCGAGAATGGGAATGTTGTCGGAATCCAGTAAAAAGGGTTCGGCCCACTTGGAGTTGAGCAGGGCTGCCGTTTTGAGCTGATAGTTGATTCCAAATATCCCATCCTTCTTGATGTGCACAATGTTGTGGTCTTTCGAGAGGTCATTGTAATATATCGGTTCGTACAACGCGTTGAGGTCGGCCATGGCCCCAATGTCCATCTCGGTGTCCCAGTAGTGGATCTCTACGGCAATTGTCGAACCAAGTCTCCTCAGCTGGCGCAAGATTACCTTGACGCGCATCACCGTATCTGCGTTACCTGCGACAATGACCAATCCACGGCCCGAGAAACGATTTTTGACATTCGCGTACGGGATCATCTGGCCTTTGATGAATTCATGCCACTCGCGCCGACGAAGCTCGATCTCCAGCGCCGGCCGTTCCTCGAGAACCCATTCCGACGTGTCGGAGAACTGGAAGTCAACGTAGGTATCGGCCGGCCAGGTACATGTTGCGCGGGCTTCTCGCTGAGAAACACCTTTCAGGGTTATGACGGCAGCGAAATGGGGAATGAACTCGTCGGCCGTTGCGAGTCTGTGTGCATCTGAAATGAGGGTTGTCTGTTGCAACGGTGGCGGGTGGTATTCTAAATTGTTGTCTAGTATGGGATCCAAATGGCCGGAAGAGACATCCACTTTGAGTGAAGAGTCTTCTAGAGGCTGCTCTAGTATTATGCCGTTGGTTGATTGAGAAGATTTGGAGGGTGCTTCATGGCCTCGGAACAGTAACATCAACACACACGTGATGACCAATGCGAGGATTATTCGTGTCCGTTTGAAGCCGGGCACCATGCTAGTGGAAATCTGTAGATGCTAGATGAAGCACTATGTGATTCACACAAATGATGGTAATGGATGCTGGCTTTCTTCATGCAGTCGAACCCCTGAAAAGATCAGAAACCATCCGCATACAACGACTGCCACGGTTCAACTCGTGTTTATTTTGCCGACCTCGGTCCCAGCCATCTCATATTCTGCTGATCTCCATGTGAACGCAACAGGGGTGTCATTCCCGCGCCATGTGCCGCTGTGCGATTGCGTCGTGCGGGGTTTGTCATATCCCTAAATCCCGAAGGGCGCCTCTGGCGAGCTAGACGTCATGGAACGGATCCCTGTTGGTTTGGCCTGGTTATAGAAACTAAGCATACAGCACACCCCCCACTGGCTATACCAACGCAGAGATGGGGGTAAGGGGGCTGTGGCGTGTCACGATGTAGCAGAAGCTCAAAACATGAATAGGCCTATTATAGCGCATCGCATCGTGGTTCTTAGTAGCATGACTGAGGCCATGTTGTGAGTATTGGAATTGACAGAACAAGTACCGAGTCTTTTGTTATTCCTTAGAACTTCAGCGCAAAAGAAAAAAAGGAAAAGAATAGTGCTGTCTTCGTTATAGTTTTGCTCGTCCTGTGCCAAGTTTGTTCCAATCGTCCTGCGAGAAGGGGACGTATGTATTGCCCTTGCCATGCTTCTCGATCCAGAGAATTTTATCACCGCCTTGGACCTTTCGTGGCTCGACGCCTTCGTTCTTCAACGGGACTTTGTTCTGTTTGTGGTTATGTGTTGCCATTGACTGGTTGAGTAGTCGAATGAAAATAGGAACAGCGTATCCTGGAAGTTTGGCTCGTGCATAACTACATGTACGTTTACTTCAGTATCTTTCTCAATGTACTCGAGTTGAAATTCATACCTAAGAAAATCGGTATAGTTGAACGACGATTTATTATCTGGGGCGATGTCAAGTGCAGCTACGCCTGCCTTACCGTCGTGCCCTGGAAGTTGGACACCATAGACGATCGCTTCGTTCACTCCAGGATAGCTGCCGAGGACTTCCGAGACCTCTGCGGTCGACACGTTCTCGCTTTTCCAGCGGTACGTGTCTCCCAGGCTAGCAAGTGATGTAAGCCAAAGCATAAAAGCGTTATCTGACCCTTCCTCAAGGACTTACCGGTCTAGAAAGAACCACCTGCCATCGTTATCACGCCTCAGCGAATCCCCAGTCCGATAGAAACAATCCCCTTTCCTGAGAACGTCTCTCACAAACTTCTTGTTGGTGGCATCCTCATTGTTGAAGTACCCTGGAAATGGGCGTTCGCCGGGATGTTCGGTCAGGATTTCTCCACCAACCTCGTACGGAACACGGATGGCAAGTCCCGTCTTTGGGTCACGCTTGATGTGGCCAGTTTCCGTATCGACCTCGACAGGCACTATCATGTTCCTGTATCTGATTCGCAGCAACAGACCATGGTGTCCGATGGCATTGGCGAAGAATTCACCCCGAGATTGGTTACGGAGACCCAGCGCGCCTTCGGTGCTGTTGTAAAACTCGAACATAGTGTCGATACCGAATCGTTCCTGAAAACGCTTCCATACGTCTGGTCGGCAGCCGTTGCCGATCGCAGTGTGAATATCGTGATCTTTGTCTCGAGGAGACGGCGGAGCAGCCAGTAGGTACCGGAGTGACTCGCCGACATACACGAACGATGTTGCATGGGAAGCGCGGACGTCGTCCCAGAAATGCGAGACGCTGAACTTTGGTGCCATACAAACAGTGATTCCACGCTAGCATCACATTAGCTCTCGGGTTTTGCTGAGTGGAATGAATAGCAATTACGAGTATTTGTGATAACATGGCAAGGCCACCAGTTCCGTGATAATACGGCTATGGTACCGAACGTCAGCCGAAGTTTTTGCAACTTCACCATAGGATTTTACGAACCATACATATGTAAGTTTTCTGCTGACCACCATGAGCCGAATGCCGGGCTAGGTCATTCTGTACAGAACACTCGTTAGGACGAAGTAATACATGGGGAGGTCGGAATGACTTGCTGGTGATATCAGCCCACCCGCGCCAGCGGCAGGAAAAACAACGGCTTTCGGAAGACCTGTGGTGCCGCTATGATTGTTAGAAGGCTCCATGAAGCAGTTGAGAGTGCATTTACCTGGTGTAAAACATGGCCGCTGCACTGGCGGGCGTGACATTCTTTCTCAGTTCGTCCCCGGGGCGAATGGGATCTCTCTGGTAGATCTGCGATCTCTGTTCTCCGATGTTGATAACTTTGATGCCTTTGAGATCTAGTTCTGTTTGTACACTCGCATACTTTTCAACAACCTGAGAGTCTCCGTCGACCAGTATCAACTTGGCCGTACTGATCTCGATAACTCCGAGGAGGGCTTTCCCAGTGAGATTGTAGTTGATCATAGACGGCGCTGCGCCAACTGCAAGCAGTCCCATCCAGGCAAAAGCGAAATCCGGTGAGTTTTGCATGAATAGAGCAACAAAGTCACCAGGTTTCACCCCATGAGATAGAAACAGCTGGGCATATTGGTTCGATCGCTCGTAGGTCACCTTCCACGATATGCTGCCGTCTCGAGTCCAGATAGCCTCATCGTAAGGGTGTCTTTCTACCGACTCCTCAAATAAGTAGTATGGTGACACGCGGCCTGTCTTGACTGAGGCTTGGTTAGCGCGGCACTGTCATAATTTGGATTTCGGACCTGTACTCGAGTTCTCAACTGACTTGACGACTCTTCGGCGCAATGCCAGCAAATTCATGTCCTTCGACAAGTGGAATTTGGCGTCAAGGTACATGCTGGAGGCAACGCCTCCTGCCAGCGTAGCAGCCGCAACTTCAATGGAGTGTTAATTAAGCTTTTCTCTCATTAACAATGTCGATCGCCAACATCTTACCGAGAGCCATAGCTATCTATGTCCGAGCCTTTGAAATCCACCGGTGAGCTCCCTGTCCTGCTGCGCAGCTTTGAATTGACGGGAAGCAAGCTCTCTAGTCGTGAACAATGACGTGTAGATGTGGAGGTCGAGGGGAGCTTTGAAACAGCAAAAAGGAGACGGAAACATGTCCAGACTGGAGCAGAGCTGCATGTGGGGACCTGGGGTCGACACTCGCCCAACTTGCCGAGGTCCAAAGGCTAAGCAACCGAGTTAATACAGTAACATTGGAGAGAAGCGCTTGCATGGTTCGTCGTTTGGGGTTTTCCTTTTTTTTTGTCCTTTTTTTTTTTTTTTTTTTTTTGCCGACCTGTCCCAGGCCGCTCTGGATGTGCCGAGCCCCCTGCTCTCCCTGTAGCTTTCGCTCTGAAGTGCGGGCCGGCAGATCGTTTATGTGCAGAGACGAGTGGAAGACAATATGCTCCCGGTATGACCCCCAGCCATTGAACAGTACAGTCAATACTACATTGTTCACAGTGCAGCGGTCTATACAGTACGCTAAGCCGTGATTTCTTGTGTTCCAGACAATCTGATTGGGGCAGCCGCCCGTTCCTCCGTCGAGGTAGCTGTCCAAGCTTCAACAAGATCCAAATTGACTCTCGGGCGGGCCGAGATCAATATCGATGAAGCCAGCGGCTCTTTGATAGGCTGCTGAAAATAAATTTGACGGGTGAGAAATACACTGCACACAGAGTGTCATGACGTGATAGGAGGCATTCGATACACTCTATACATACACACGCTACGTATGCATATAAGCCCTTTAGTTATAATATTGTATTGTTTACGCCTCCTTACATCTACTTTTATACTTTAGTACAGGCTCTTTTGGCAAGAATTAATTTCTAGCTGTATCTAAGTTAAATAGCTACGACAAATTCATGCTGCGACGCAAAATCTCTGCAACCTCCTTATGCCCCAGCCTATCAGCAGTCCCAAGAGGTGTCTCCCCAAATACATTCCTTGGGTCAAGTTCCGCCCTATGCTGTATTAGGGCTTCCACTATGATAGGTTGATTTCGTTCTGCTGCTACGTGCAATGCAGTGACTTCTCGTCCAGATGGGTGAGTTTTGAGCTCTGTGTTCACGCCATGTTTTAGAATGATGCTGACAAGTGGTGCGTTGCCACATATGATTTCCCAATAGAGAAGATATTCGCCTTTGCTATTTTGCATGCTAGGGTCGGCGCCATGCTCTAATACGAGCCTTGCCGCGGGGGTAAACTCCGTGGCGCAGTGGTTTATTAGAAAAAAGTTGCCTAGGAGATTGTTAGTAACTATGATAAAGGGACAGCAGATATGAACTGACTATCTGGTGGATAGCGAATATTTGGATTCGCACCATTTTCCAGTAGAACTTGAAGAGTGCTGTAGTCTAGATTTTGGGGCGTAGTGCACAGTCCAAGTGGTATAGCACTGGAAGCTTGGAATGTGTCTAGAAATATTCTGTGGATGGGATTTTCAGGTCGCAACGATGCCTTTATGTTTAATGAGCGCGTGGCGTTTGTATTGGCGCCGTGATCCAGGAGTATCGCTGTGCATTTTGTATGGTTCATAATAGCAGCAGCCACATGAATGGGAAGCAAACCTGCTTCTGGTTAGTTAACTTGATGGTCAAAAGAAATCATTAACGTACCGCTATCAGAACTGCTGACATCAAAACCTTCTTTGAGTAGCAAACGTAAATGTACGTGCTCGTTTCTCCATACTGCTTGATGAACCAATAGTGGCCCGTCTTTGATATCTCGAAGGCGTCTTGACAAAGCCCTTAAAACTGGTCGAAATTTGGGGATGTCGTCGCAAGACTCCATCACATCAAAGAATAAAACAAGCAAAGGTCTTAGTTGGCAGTTGCGATCAATGAGTAGTCTTGCCACGTCCCAGGACTTCTCCTTGATGCATATGCGAAATGGAGTGTTCTTTTGAGATCTTTCCCGTCGACGGAGACACCCATATCTAGCAAGAGGCTGGCACTTTTCTCGGCATTCCACTCAGCACATTGATGCAGTAGAAATTGATTTCCAGAACTCTGTATGGCTTGCAACAGTCCGGATTGCAACATTTTTGAAACTTTTTTGACATCGTCTGCTGCGAAGATAGATGCTATCTGCCTAATAAAAAAGGCCAACACTCTCACCGTCCATTTCTGTAACCAGCCGGTCATCTTAACTTACTGGTGAGTTAAATCCAGATATTGCTCTGTGAACCCCCGGCCATCTGAATTGCTTGGCACTAACAGTGGAATGATATGCAGCAGCTCTTTTGCGTATGCTGCTGCTGTTGCCGCCGCGTATGGTTGCCATTGCTTATTCTTATGCGCGTCTGCGTAGTCGCAGATGCCACGAATGACAATGCATGGAAAGCGATTCATCAACCCGGCTGCCTCCATCTCAAAGCATAACACACCTCCTAGCTCTTGACTGTATTTATCGCGCGTTTTCCATCTTTTATTACCTGGTTCCCAGATGCAATATTGCCAAAGAAGAGAAGCGGTTTTGTTGTCGTACGCGTCTCCCTATCTTCAATATCTTCTGGGCGGCATGCTGCACACGTAGCTCTACCAATATGTGATGATGATGAATTATAGAGTCTATCTTTTTGATGACCTAGCGATGCAGACTGGCTAGAGAGCTGAGATAGGTATGTGAAGACTTTGTGTCTTACCCCAGAGGTCGTTAGCGCGGAGTTTAGCTAGGGCATTAAGGAGGATTGCCGGTGGCGCATTAAGGCTCCCTGTGCGAGTAAAACCATTGCCGCCAGCTTTTCCAAAGTCGTATTGTATTACTCCGCCATGCTGTCCTGTTGGTTGACTGATTACGACATCCCAAGCCGGATGTCAATATCTTCATCAAGGCTTGGGACTCCGCCACCTATACCAACAAGGACGCCAAATCTCAGCGAGGGAAAACTCGTTTTCATTTGGCTGGCAACTGTGGCAGCTTGATTCATGCCTATTTGACCGGCAGGTAAACATGCAGCCACAATATTGTGAACGCCAATACGACCAAAAGCATAAAGGTTGGAATCGACCGGATGGGACGGGAGGTCGGCGAATTCCTCATCCATCATCTCGGCGGCTGCTGCTAGCTCAATAGGTAAAGCGCAGACCCAGCCAACAGTAAAATCGCGTGTAGGGACAAACTTAGCCATGTTGGTGTTGGTTCTTGGCAAAAGGGCAGTGGTGTAAAGACAACTAAGGGAGGAAGCAAGATGTATAGTCGTAGACAACGTGGCGTTAATTACGTTATTTTGAAATGACCTCTGTGCCGCGGCTGAGACCGTATTGTGCCCCTGGCCCGGACAGAAGCCCGGCCGGGCGGCCGATACCGGAATAACGAGATACGGGCCACGGGAACGCTGGCAGCAGCGTCCCAGCTACCTAACGCAAGATGCCGTTGCCCGCATGGGACCGGCCCGCCTACGTGCGGGACGGTTCTGGATATAGGTACCGAGTCTACACATAATCCGTACCCGAACCAATCTGACCCAAACCCTAACCCAAATTCTAACCCCACCCTAACCACCAACCCTAACTTATACTAGTGCGTGCATGGTACTCCCAGGTTAACTAGGGTCAGGTTATCTGATCACTTGAAAGGTGGCCCATGTTCTATTGTGTGGCTGGTGGCCTCCATGGTTCCATTTCATCCAGATTTTTGTCGACAATATGCGATCACTGTGACGATGAGGTGGCCTATGGGACTAGAATCCTCTGCGCAAGCATTGGATAAAGCGGGAACCTCGACAGCGCTCCCCGTTACCTCATCGACTAATGAAAGCTAGGTGTTCCAGTTAAGTACAGGCTTTGCACAGGAATCGATTAGTTGCAGGGCATCACATACATCACTGGATTTCTTCGAGACTAAACGGTAGTACTGAACAGTAAGTTGCCTCAGCAGACTTGGTTACAGAAACATGTGATGGCGTCCCAGCATCATGTGATAAATAACCAATACAACAATCATCACAGTGTGTGACGTAGTTTAAGATTGCGGGGTATTTTACGCTACAAGTGTCTGTCATCGCTTTTCCGTTCCTCAACCATCCTGTTTCATTAAAACCTTTCTTACTTAACCTTTGAGACTGGCATTCAATGCCTGTGGCCATTCAATCCATAGTATGAAGCCTCATCTTTCCGTCATTGATTTGTCCATACCCAACTACCTTGCGTTTGTTGCCCCCCTGCCCACGCTCTAATTTCACCTCGACGTTCATCCACTTTTTTACGTTGTTTCAGGGCCATTCACAGCTCTTTTGATCCAACTTCTGATCTAAAATGGCATCGTCTGAGCAAAGTGCGGCGTTGCAGGGCGATTTTCGGAAATTCATTGACGGTTCTCACATTCTCCATCTCCATCAAGTCGTCGATGCATATGGCCATCTGTCATTTCGCCACCCGTCCCGTGCGGACACGTTCTTCATGTCCCTCAATATCGCGCCAGCTCAGGTGACCTCTCCCAAAGATCTGATTGAGTATAATATCAAAGACGCAGAGCCCTTGGATCCGAATGCCCCCCAAGGCTTTGCAGAGAGGCGGATTCACTCGGAGATTTACAAGCGACATCCCGAGATAAAGGCCGTAATCCACAGCCATTCTGAAGCCGTGGTCCCCTACACAATCTCGGGTGTTGCCCTCAAAGCCGTCAGCCACATGTGCGGGTTTCTCGGCCCCGACGGCTCACCGATTTTCGACGCCGCGGACTATATGGAGGAAGGCGACGTCCCGGATTTATTGGTGCGCACGGAGAACATGGGCGCCGCGCTAGCAAAGCATTTTGATGAAGGGAACAATGTGACGTTGATGCGCGGACATGGGTTCACAGTCGTAGCAGACAGCGTTGAGCTGGCCGTGATGCGAGCGGTGTATACGCAGAAGAATGCCGGTATCCAAACGACAGCTTTGATGCTTCAAGGGGTGACTGGAAACACAGGTGGTGTTAAGAGTTTGAGCAAAGAAGAATGCGGTGGATCCGATCGAACTACGAGATGGTCATTGTTGCGACCCTGGAACTTGTGGGTAAGGGAGGTTGAAGATAACTCGCTGTACATCAACACCGCATAGCAGCCATACGGTTGTTTTGTTTGGCATATTCCCCAAGTCACAATAGAAACCTCATAATTAAGCCAGGAGACCGGAAGATTTGGTGGGTTGCAAACTACTCCGCACGTCACTGGCATCGGCAGCATCTGTCAGAACTCATTGATTGGTTTGGTCCGGTATGAGCGTTTCACAGTTGGAGTCCGGAACACACACTAACTAATCTTGACGCAACGGAATTGTTATCTGCGCTTGCGGGGGGGATCGACTGAGTAGCCTCCACAAACTGCATCTCCATCCCACTGCCGTTGTGGAACCGAGGTTTTCCTTTGCTTAATGTTACCGTTTTGGGGTTAGTGGTCTGATAGCCATCCACTACGTACTTTGCTATCGTAATGGCGGGGCACGCAGTGAGATGATGTTACTGCTTATCATCCATTCTCATTGTTATGTAGTGGCGCGACAATCCGGGGGGTTCTCACAAATGTCATCAATAAGCCGGCAGATGCTCACCCTTTTCAACGGCACTTTGGCTTCAACGTCAAGTTTCTAAAACTGTCGCTCACCAAGCCGCTGCAATCACCATGTCGGAAACAGCAGGCCGCCAAGATGGCCACCTGCAGAAGCGGTTCTCCAAACTAACCATGATTGGCATGGCCTTTGCCATTCTGAAGTAGGTCGCTTCAAGCTTTGTAGCATACCGACACGGCGACACTGACAATCGCAGCACGTGGATTTCTCTGGCCGGGTCCATCGGTTTTGTTATGCCGTCTGGAGGCTCTGTCTCTTTCGTCTACGGGTTCATCTTCTGCATTCTCTGTAACATATGTTTGAGTGCCAGCGTTGGCGAACTCGCATCTATCTACCCGACTGCTGGCGGCCAGTACCACTATGCCTACGCCCTATCAACTCAAAAGTGGAGGAAAATGACGGTCAGTCCAGCGCTGCCCCTGTTCACTTCGAGCAATAATGCTGACAGGACCTTAGAGCTTCTTCGTGGGATGGGTAAACATTGCGGGCTGGCTGACCCTGAACACAACCGCCGCATTGTTTGGAGGTAGGTCAGTGTAGAAAATATTCCACCGAACTGTCGACTAAGCAACTCTCAACAGCACGATTTCTAGCAGCGGCTGCTGTGGCCGGCTCCGGCGGAATCTACCAGATTTCCCCATGGAGCACTTACTTGGTTTTCGTCGCAATTTCAATGGTCGGCGTGTTCCTGAACATTTTTTGCTACCCAATCTTGAATCGGTGGAACGAAGGAGCCCGTCAGTTTGACCAATTGTTTTCTTTACTTGCAATTGCTCGCACTAATACCTCTCAGTGTATTGGTCCCTGATTAGCGTCGTCGTTATCAGCATTGTACTGCTCGCTACATCTCCCAAAACGGATGCCGAGTTTGTTTTCACCAACTTCTCCAATACCACTGGCTGGAGTGATGGCACCGCGTGGATGCTTGGGTTGCTCCAGTCCGCCCTCAGTCTTATTGGGTTTGTTCTCTTTTCTCCTAAAGCAGTCTAAAGGATACCCACTTACCTGTATTCTGCAGTTTCGATGCGGTGGCTCACATGACCGAGGAAATGCCCAATCCGTCCATGGATGCTCCTCAAGCCATGGTTGGCGCCGTTCTTGTCGGCGGAGTAACGTAAGTCCAGGTTGAAGTGCTATAGTATTCAAACCTGACACATGTCGTAGTGGAATCGTATTCATACTGGTCATGCTCTTCTGTGCCGTTGATATCGACGCCCTTCTCGCTTCTCCTACGCAGAGTCCTTTAACAGAAATGATACTGCAGGCAACCCGCAGTAAAGCAGCCGCAACTAGTCTTAGTGTTGCCGTGGCTGTGTGCTTCCTCAATGGCGCCAACGGCTGTGTCACATCTGGCAGCCGCTTAATATGGGCTATGGCTCGAGACAATGGCACACCTTTTTCGAAATAGTATACACCCTTAAAATCCCGGAAAATCAGTAGCATTGGCTAATTTTTGTTTCCCTAGTCTATCGAAATTGCACCCAAAACTGAATGTGCCTGTTCGTGCCATTGTTTTACAGGCTATCTTTAACGTATTGTTTGGCCTCCTTTACCTTGGTAAGTAAAGACCTGCCCCTGCCGATATCTACGGTACTGACACTGTTAGGCCCTGATGTGGCTTTCAATGCTTACATAGCAAGCTGCACTCTCTTCTTAAATCTGTCATATGCACTACCAGTCATGATTCTTCTTGTCAGAGGGCGGCAGCTAGTAACGGCCAATCCACCTGTGTTCACTCTGGGTCAAGGCTTTTTTGGTTATGTTGTGAATTGGACATCGGTTCTATTCGTGCTGGTAACTTCTGTTGTAAGCAGCCCCCGCCAGCCCAAGTCCTGAAGCTTTGCTAATGCTCTCCCTTAGTTCTTCTGTTTCCCTCCCGCAATCCCGATCAACATTTCTACTATGAGTAAGTGCGTACCTGCGATGGTTCTGAAAGAGTCACTGACTTCCTCAGATTACGTAACCGCTGTACTTGGGATCTTCATCATATACGCGGTGGCATTATGGTTTGCGAAAAAGAAGACTTACAATGGTCCAAAGTTCGAACTCATCCTTGGAGAGGAGCTTCCAGTCGCAAACGCTACTGTCCAAGAATTTCCCTCGTCAAAGGGAGATGATCTATTGAGGCATAGCAAGGATTGAACCCTCGATTGATTCTTCGAGAGTGGCGTTGCCTTGATTAGGAACAATTTCGCTTTTATCCTTCGTCTTCTTTCATCTCATGGACCAAACTATCGTTCAAGTCAAGCCAGCTGTATACGTGCCTTCTTTCGGGCCAAATGACTGTTTAATGAAGATAGAGGTTTGAGTTCATACATGTATATAGCCAGCGAAAAGTGAAATAGAATAGATCATCGGAGCTGAGAAAGCATACATGTAGTCATAGACAACAAGAGGCAGCGGGCTTGGCTACTTGACTACAGCGGTAGCTGCTTGAACTCCACTCTCTACTTGTTCAGGCCGACAGTAACTGTTTTTTTCGAAAGGTTTACACAAGAAGCAGAGACACATTAAGTTCTATCTATCTTTTTGTCCTCCAATATGTGCACTATAGCTTCGTTGCTTTTGCATACCCATAATGCCAATCAACCCGCTTCAGATCCTTTCTTATCTGGTAATTCCGTTCTGCGATCTCCACCAGTCGCATGTCAACGTCCACCAGACGCATCCCCTCCTCGCCATCGGTAAAGCTCCCAGGAACCTTGCCAACAATGGGCAAAGTGACTTGGCTGCATCCAAAGAACCCTCGCTCCGCTGGCCCGGTAGCGTTGCAGTAGATGAGCGCGGCGGTGTTCTCGAACGCGCGTGTGGTGAGAGTGGTTTCCACGAACATCTTTTCGCAGTTTGCGTTGTATTCAAGTCCTTCTTGCATCATATCTGACAGAGTCCAGTACGAAGGCATGATGATGATCTTGGCCCCCGCGAGGACGAGATGCCGGAATGCCTCAGGGAATGCAAGATCCCAGCATACCAGAATGCCGACGGGCCCGATGGGTGTGTTGAAGACCTGATGAGGTCCCGACGCGGGTGTGCCCTCGTCGAGATTCATCTTATGGGCATAATCGACGCTGGAGGTAAGATGGTTGCGTTCAGGGATCCATAGATTGGTCTTGGTGTAGGCGCCGAGTAGCTGGCCATTATGATCGATAAAGTAAGACGTATTGAGAAGAGTCGGCTTCGACTCTGCGCCGGTTTTGTCAAACTTTTGACTATCAGGTGCCTGTGAGACAATAGTCCCTGCGCATATGTTTATGTGCAGCTCTGCAGCTAGTTGTTGGTATTGCTTTTGGAAGCGGCAAGCTGCTTCAGGGGTCAGGGCGAACGACGGCTCTTCTGGCATCCACCCTGTCAAATGGTATTCGGGCAATACGGCCAGTGACGCCCCTTGTGCTGCTGCCAGGCGAATCTGTTTTGATGCATGCGCAAAGTTATGCTCCGCATCAAGAACCTATCCAGGAAAAAGGCACATATTATCAGTATAAAGTTATGTACCAATGTAACGCTGGTGATGCGGTCATTCGTCTGCTCACCTTTGGGCATGTCTGTATCAGTGCAACCTTGAACATCTGGTTTTCTGCAACGGCTGTCATGGTGTAGATACAGGACCAAATTTGATCGTACTTGCCGATTTCCTGGCCGTGATATGAATTACATGTATGCTCCGGCAACTGTGGTCGAAGCTGGGTTGGAGGAATTGCTGAATCCACGGCTTTGATCATCGATACCACTTTTGGCAAATATATCCTTTGCCTCTGAGGGGCCCCCCTTGGCTGCATGACGCCCCCCGAACCTCCGATAAGCCCCCACATTCTAGCACGAGTCATTTGCATTACCGAGACGCACTTTCGTCGATATGGCCACCCGAACCCACGTTCCGACAAGACTAGTTTCCTCATTCAACGCATCCGGCCGGGTATGAGCACGAGGTAACCGGATCCAGCCTCGCTAGGTGACGTGGAATTTCTATCATCTTTTGCCGGCGGATTTACGGGACATCTTGATAACGGTCCGATGCTGCCGTCAACGCGTAAGACCATTACTCGGTCTCGGAATGGGTGCGCCGTCTGCAAATCGAAAAGGGTGCGATACTGTTAATGCCAGTGATTGCTGCTGCTCATGACAGCTGCTGACTGCTTATCTCAACAGCTCAAATGCGACGAAGCAAAGCCCTACTGTTCGCGCTGCCAACGGCTTGGCATCTCCTGTCCCGGGTACCAGATGCCATTGAAATGGACTAATACGTCCTCAAGACCGCCCCGACGTGATCCTACGTCACCGGGGAGCAATGGCTCTGGGAGCATTGTTGAGTCACCTGAGAAGAGTCTTGATGGATCTCAGTCGTCCGATCAGTCCCGAAAAGAGCTATGCGACATGGAATTCTTCAATCACTTTACGGATATGAACACCCCTGGGAGCCTCGGTTTCCAAGACACGGACAGCATAGAACCACTCTTCCCATTCTCGGATGTCCTCATTGAAAAAGACCACTCAACAGCTTCCGCCGCCGCGGTGACAGCCTCGTCCCTTCAACCCTGCGGAATAAGTCCAGGACTCACTTCAGACGACGCAGAGGCTACTACCAGCGTGGTCGAGCGAGTCGCGCCAGTGGCCCCGTCTCCGCCATCCCAACACGAGATGTCGCTTTCACCTTCCTTGCAAGACAACTCCTCGATACTGGTAGAGTACTACTTCAAGGAAGTGTGCGGCATGATGTCTTGTTACGACAGCAAGTTGAACCCCTACAGGACAACTATTGCAAACCTCTGGGGCACCTCACCCTCGCTTTACTACGTCACACAGAGCATGGCAGCGGCCTGCCTATCAGAGGTCTCCCCGGGCCTAGTCACAGTCAGCGGTCGTCTTCGGGACCAAGCGGTTCGCTCCCTGTGGAACGAAAGCAGAGTTGGCCCGACCGATACGTCTTCCCTGCTGGCCTTGGTCATGCTCGGCTTCAGCCTTTGTTGGCATGACCCTAGTAGCCTTGGTCAGTCAGAGTTTGAACTACTTGCTGAGACAATGTCCCATCTGGACAACCAGGGCGGAAATTTGACGCCAGTTGAAAAGCAAAAGAGATTCTTCTTTTACAACTCTCTCGTCTACTGGAAGATGTTACTGTCCTTCGTCACCGACAAAGAATTGCCCGTTCTGGGTACCGCTCAAGAGGCCCAACCACAACCAGCATTTGGGTCGACCCCAAAAAACGTAATGATGCCACATCCACAGACAGGCATTGGCGTCGATGTTCAAGAGCTTGTCGCGCAGGTTGGGGCTCTGGTCAGGAAAGAACGTAGACGTATCCGTCGACGCCAACATTCATCGAGACATGACATTGAACAGTCCATCAACGCCATACGAACTGCAGAACAACTCCAAGCCAAGTTATGCGTGCTAGACCTTCCCGGAGAAGCGGCAGTCATGGACTCGGGCGATGATATGACACCCACCGATCATCTTCTAAGAACAGCGGAGGCTTACAGGTGTACTGGCCTTTTGCAACTCTATCGTAACTTCCCCGACCTCTTATTCGACGGCACATCGCCTGTCACTCTCACGACCTCTTCAAGTTGGTTGGACACGTCCGGAAGCTCCAATCACAACCGCTGTGAAGATTCCGGTGTCATATTAGGTACATGGCTAACGAGTCTTGCCCTCCACGTAATCGACCTTGTGCAGAGTATTCCGATTTCTTCACGATCTCGTTCTATCCAGCCACTTCTCCTTGTGAGCGTTTGCAGCGAGCTTTCTCTCGGTCGTACATTTGTGCCGGCCCCTTACATGGAAAAGAGCACCGTCGCCAGTATCGGCTTTAGTCCAAGAATGAAAGTATCGCCAACTATCACCGATGTCCTGCTTGCAAGACGACTCATAGTTTCACGGCTCACATCCTTTGAGGGAATTTTAGCTGCTAAGCCAATACGACAAATGCTCAAACTTGTTAAAGAGACGTGGGCCTGCATGGACAGTCAGCAAGAAGATGTATATTGGATGGATGTCATGATGGAAAAGGGTTACGAAACCTTGCTGGGCTGAGAGCCAGTTGATGCTGAGGCATATTCGCCATGGTGGCAACTAATGAATGGTATACTTATGATTATTGTTAAGGCAAGTTTATATACGAAGCGTCATTGAATGAGAAACCCTACCTGTGTTTGCCTACGTATGTAACAGCAAATGTTCTCTGACAAGCCCTCCGGGCGTCTGCATTTAGAGCGCTAGGTGTGAAATATTAGCTTCGCTGGTTAAAAAGTCCCCAGTACTGATAGCGAGACCCGAAGTCTCTAGGCTCAAGTTGTTATGCGTTTAGGATAAGAGTACTAGTCCTAGACACGGAAGGGATATCAGGGACTCATCTGGTACACATCCAAAAAATAGGCAGCAGATCGACGCTACGCATAACGCGAAGACGGCTTTTCTTGTTGCTCCCGTTATACTTGAAGATGGAAGGCAGGCTATGGATGACCCTCCAAAAGGGGTAGTGAATGCCGTACTTCAGAACGGCCCTTTCTACGTTGTCCTAGCACTTTTCATCACTACTTTCGAATCATGCAGCGCATACGTGACGTGTAAGTTTTGATTTCCCAGCCCTTGTAGCACTTGGAGGCTTTGTCATACTCCGGATCATTGACACAGTCCATCTTGACGGGCCCATCGCAACTTAAAGAGCCGGACCCCTCGGTGCCTGCTTCGTATTTGCAGTTTTTCAGCCCGAAAGCACTGCTCCCATTCTTGGCGCTTATGCTTGGGGGCCACTTTCGATCTGACGAGGACGTGTCGGTGATTTTGTATCCTATATTTGAAATCTCGCAGTGATTGATGTTGGTGTCAACTTTCACCGGGAGCATCACCCACATTTCCGTGAAAACCACTCCCCTACTGCCTCCAGCCAAAACGTGCTCGAGCATAATAAGGACCGCTTCTGTCGCATCCGGCTTAGGCGGCGGCTTGGGCGGCGACGGCGACGGCGATGGCGATGGCGACGGCGGTTGGCTAGCTTTTGGTTCTGGCGGCCGTACTGTGACTGTTGACGTGAATATCGTGATTGTTTTGATGACCGACCTCTCGACCGAGGCCGTGACTGTGACGCGTCTCACGGGGGATGGCGAGGAAGTAGTTGACAATGATGAGGTAACCGACCATGTCAGAGGAGCCACGTAGATGGTGGTGTGGATGGAGGGGGTCTTGTTCGTGGTCACCTGAGAGGTGGACGTTCCAATTGCCAATGTTCCGTTTTCCGTCTCAATCGAGGCCGTGCTGGTCCTCGACTTGGTTTCATTCAATGTGGCTAGGTTCGAGCTCAGGACCGTTGAGTTGGCACCAAGAACCGGGGCTGCCGTTCCGCTCAATGACCACGAAGTCGTTGGAGGCAGGTTGGCTGTACGAATGCCACCCAGGGTTGTCTTTGTAATATTGCTGCGCAGTGTCGAGGTGGCGGTTCTGTTCAAAGATGGCAGCGCTGTTGGAAGCAACCATGTCCCGGTGCCACCGCGGCGGGAAGTGGTCATTGAATTGTTCCATGGAGTCGGGACCCCCGCGCCGTTAACAATCATTGAACCAGTTGGAAGCGGCCGTGTTCCTCCTCCACCCTGGCCCGGACTCGTTGGTTTCCCAGGCGCTCCTTTTCCGGTTGGGTGAGAAGGGGAATTAGGACTAGGTCCAGAGGAGGCCAGCTTGCTCCTCATCGGGCACTCTTGTCTGCGGACTGGTCCTCCTGCGCCTGCATTTGGGGGCGAGGTGAAGATTTGATCAGATTCTGGGTCCCACTCAAGCATCATCATTGAGCCGGGGTACGGAGTCAGATCTACTGGCGGGCGTTGTCTTGGCTCGCCATCCCAGAAATCATCAATCGGTGACTTGTTCTCTGTTGGCATGGCATGTATCGGCATGGCATCGACCCACCAGCGCCACGAGGCTTTTTCGTTGCATGTTTTTGCTGGGTGGTACTGAAGCATGACCTTGCCACGCGGTGAATCATGAACCCTTTCCCGCAACCGACTTTTCCCATCGAGGTTAGGATCATACATCTCATCGATAGTGAGCAAAACTTGGGGGTAATCCACTACGGTTTTACGAATATGAGGGATTAGCTCGTCAAGGGTGTCCTTGAGTAGCTGAACTGAATCATGGGACACGAGACTTCCCGCTCTCGCGTAATAGCTGTATGTATCTGGGTGATCGATCAGTCCGCCGTCGTGACTCTGATAGAACCTCGTCTCACGAGGGGTAACGATAAGGGCGTGAATAGGGTCTTGTTCAGCCGCCTCTTCGTCTCGATCGCCGTAGTATCGATCGCCAAATAGAAAACCGAGTTTTCCGTGCTCTGGTTGGTTAACAAGGTTTCCGATCCCGTACTGCCAATACCGGTTCGCGTCGTTGACTTCACTGGGCCCAACCAGCATCCGGTCGATGGCTTCCTGGAGAAGTCTGTCTTCGCGGATAGCCCTCTCAAAGAACTTGCCCATCCATGCACCTCTACGGCTCACGACTAACACGACTGTGCAGCCTATAAGGTTTTCGACTCCTAATGTTTGAACTTTGTCCTCGAAAATGAGCCAGTTGGACCGGACTGTTGACGCGTCCTCGTCTGGATCATCGATCTGGGGGCCGTTCATCACTAGCTTAGTCTCGTGATACGGGTCTCTAGGATTTCCGGGTTCTTCCTGCGTGCGCATCAAGTGGAACTGCTCTCTGACGAAAATGGAGTAGTCATAGTCGTAATCGGATGGATCTACCCACTCTCCAAGGTAGGGTTGGCCGCGTCGTGAAATCTTTGACTCGGCCAAGTCAGCGGTATATATAGGCCGCGTCTTGTTTACCTGATCTGCTAGACCATGTTTTTCCGCTGCTCCGACTTCCGATATTTGACGCACGGAAACGCCCGAACTCCCGGGCTCGCGTACTGGGCATCTTCCACTGTCACAGTGCCAATCACAGAGAGGGCGCTGGGTGGGCACAGATGACTGTATGGTAGTTACAGTGGTGATCGAGTTGAGGACGCTGCAGTCGGTGACAGTGGTGTACGCGCTAGTCAGACACGTAGTACTCGCAGCAGTACGCGCTGGAGTGCCGGAGTTGACGCCTCGCGAGATGGAAAGATCAGCCTTGGGTTTGGAGAAATTTCCTGGCTCTGTTGTAAGACTTACTTCTGGTTTTAGAACAAAAGACCGTCTGTTGGGTGGCGTTGACAGTTACGGTACACGATGCGGTCGAGGTTGTCGATGTCGTTGACTCATCATCCTCCTCTTCGTTTTCGTCCTTGTCATCATCCTGATCGTCCTCGTTGCCGTCATCTCTGTCGTCGTCCCTATTGCTTCTGTTATCATCAGCCGGGCAATTGCCAATCTTGAAGCCAAAGAGCTGGATGCAGAACGAGGGAACGTTAATCGAGATATTGGGAGGGAATCTGATGTAACAGCCAAAGCAGATAATTGGAGGCCCCGTGAACGGGAAGATAACTATACATGTATATCGTTAGTTCTCCGCATACCAGGGCACTATGTATCATTTCCAAGCCTGACCTGGAACTATGGTGGGTTCACTGCCGCCCGGTGATGTTGTTGTAATATAGCGCGGGGTCGTGTATGTTATGCCAGTCAATGTGACTAAAAGCGCCTCGGGTGGCAAGACAGTTATCGTTGGTGGATCTGTTGTCAAGGCCGAGCAACTTAGTGAGATGGAGGGAACGGCTATGGGCGGTGTCCATCTCGGATCCGGATAAAGACCCGACGTCACATTCGGAAGTACAGATGGAATTTCAGACGTGGACGAAGATTCGGGATACATGGGCCCTGTCTTAGATTTATGGTTGGAGGCTGTGAAGATTTCGCTCGGTCGTGGTTGAACAGGTCCAAAGGTCCTCGATATCAATGGTGATGACAGGGACGAAGTACGTGACAATGACGGAGGACCAAGCCGCGAAGTAGAATAATTCCCAGGTCTAGGAACCGATGACGAATTCTGGATTATTTTCGTGCGTTCGATTGTTGTTGTCAGAGTGGCAGTAGCATCTTTGCCAGTCGACACAGTGGTGGAGTTGGCCCATGGATGACTTCGGGTGGGGATCGTCGAAGGTGTCGGGGTGGTGTTGGCCCAGGAGAAGTGAGGAATAGATGCCGTCGAGCTTCCGGTAACTAATGGGACAGCCACTCTCGAGGTGGGTGACTCGAAATGGTAACTCGAAGAGGTTTTCGGGAGCGGATCATCGCTTGTCTAGACATATTCAGTTGTCTCTCCAAAACGACTGTCTGCGATTCAACCCACTTTCGTTATGTTAAGACCCAGAGCCGTATTCATGGGGCATTGCTCATTCTCGCATGTTGGCTGAACCAGCGGCTGCGATGAATTTTGGGCGTTTCGAACAGCAAAATGATGTTCATGGTTAGGCAAAAACTCGGTCTGAGCCAATGCCCAAAACAGCATCAGAGCTATGAAAGGCTTCAATGCCATGATAATTATCAGCTCGCTCTCCGCAAGATTTATGCTGAACAGACGCCAAAGATAGTCTCTGATAACTGGTAAGCCAGTCAGACCCGGATCAATGTGTCTGTCATCGTCAAGAATGAAAGCCGTATTCGATATATATTTACGGTGTCCCGGCCACACTCGTACAATCTCCACCTATGTTTTGGCAAATCTTGTATTTTCCCCTCGTAAAAGGAGTGATAAGAAAGGTAACTGTCGCAGAATATCCCGGGCCTCCCAGCCGATGAGCCATGCATGCCTTGCTCATATGTAGGCCTTTGCGGAAAAGGAAATCCCTGCCGTCGTACGAATTGAATGAATGCATGTGCGGAATCTGTAACATTCGCAGCAAACCAACTCCATTTCATCTCTTTGAGGAACAGAATTGTGTGTTGTACAGAATCTATTGATCCCCGTTGCCCTTAATCAACGTCAATTGTTATCGGTTACCCTGCTGTCTTACGGAGGAGAGTATTGGGAATCCGGCACTTGGTGTCAAACCGCAGCAAGGGTTGATCCGTAACCGGTACTTGCAGCTTCCCACACCTAGAGCAGCTTTGGATCGAGGGAACCAGAAGCAAACTAGTTTGGCAAGACTCGGGTGAAGACCTTTACTCAGACAAAGAAGCTAAACAGTAAACACTCACTTGCCTGGACGGTTATCCACCACTGGGCCGCAAACAGTCTGCAAGCCAGTGCAAGGGATGACAGGGAAACGACGAGATTCCTGCAGAACTCGGTTGACATACAAATTGCCATTCACATCGTTCTGGTGACATTCTCCACACTTTGCTTGTATTTGCTATTGACAACCCGTTCAATGTTTCCGCCACATCCCACCGACAGCTTCCGGACCAAGCTCTCAAGCTCGATAGATGCGGCCTCGATGCCGGGCTTCTGCATCATGACGGTTGAGCTTAGCAAGCCCTGCAAGTTGCAGGCGTGAGGGGGGTTTGATGGTCATGCGCCGGTGTAAACATTGACCGCTAAAGCAAGGTCGTACTCGTATCCAAGAGGCGAAAACCCTTTGTTTTGTCGCCAGCAACTGCGTGAGGATTTCATGTAGCTTTGTGTGTGCACAGCACTTGGTCCTACCTAATAGTTCTACTTTAAGGGTAAGGGTGAGGGTTGACTAGATATTGAGGGTATTCATCGCTGCGAGGATTGGCAAACGTAAAATAAGGACTAGTCCCAGGGACTGTCGTGTCGCCTGATTAAAATACTTTAAAATTAAAGCAACGGCTACGAGAAAAATTGATAAAACGGGATCCAGGGCCTGGAACTACCGCTTGAATAGAAACTAGCTTACAGCCATCTGAAGTGGCAATCCATAAGTATGACAGCGCAAATATGTCTACTTTTGTAAATTTGTAAATATGTAAATATACTCCGGGAGATGGTACGCAGAGATTGGAACTGATTACACTTTATCCATATGTGCTGTGGATTGCCTGTATCCAGGCGCTTGGAATTTTGAAATCTCTGCGTCCTGGAGGACAACACAACAAGCCTTATCATGTCGCCAAATAACGACGGCGACTATTGACGTGGCTGCACTGCCACTGAGCCGAAAATGACGACAAATGGCCACTGGTCGCCTTACGCTTAGTGCTTATGCCTGGTGCGAGATAGAAATGCAGATGAATCAAAAAGGAAAACTGTTGGCTGCCTCGAGAGTTGGGAAGCGCGCAGTACTTTATGGTTTTCTTTCTGTAAGACATTGCCAGCCTGGTCAAACCACGCCGTGGTTGTTCCTCGATTCCATCACTCAACCGGACCAGCTGGATACATCTCGCATCATGACAACAAAAATCGTGCCACTCTCCTTGGACGACGCTGTCAAGCATGTTTCAAATGCTGACAGGACGACGAAAGTAAAGTCGTTTGGCTTTCTCGACACGCTCGGGACCGCGGGCTGTCTACTGAACTGCGACGGCTACGCATCGAGACAGAAGCTTTCCCTGGATGCCATTGAACAACCGCTGGCATCAAGTGAAGAGATCGTCAAGCGTGGGAATCACAGAGTTGTCCAAGGAAAGCTCTTCCCCTACGAGGACCTGGAGAAGTCGAGCTCGAGTGGCTGCGGAAGCTGCAGAGCTGTTAAGGCCATTCTCGACGCCGTGCCGAGCCATCATTATGGTAAGCTGTTGCCGTCTACTGCTATTCGATGGACCGCCAGAGATAGCGGCACCCTGGAGCTGGCCGCGCCGGACGGCAAAGAATATTACCTGAGACTGTTCAGCCTCGCCGGATCCGTCAACGTTTTCCGCCGATTTACAACCGCGAACGCCTTGGCGGGAGACACATCCTCCGACGTCAGCTTTCGCAGGGTACGGAACTGGCTCGACGTCTGCGAAGCTGGCCACAAAAAATGCGGGAAAGGCACCGACACGAAGCTCCCAACAAGACTCATAGACGTGACTCAATCTGGAGACAGGGCCGGAGTCCGATTAGTCGAGACGGCCGGCCAAACCGGCACCTACATGTGTCTCAGCCACTGCTGGGGAAAGATCAAAATCAACTCCATCACGCGGAAAGACAATCTCAAGAGGAGGCTGAGCCTCATACCATGGGACCTGCTCCCGCCGAGCTTCCAGCACGCGGTAGAAATGACGAGGAAGCTCGGCGTCCGCTATCTGTGGATTGATTCCCTCTGTATCATCCAGGACGACAAAGAGGACTGGGAAAGGGAAGCCGCGCAGATGGTCAACGTCTACCGCAACTCGTACGCGACTATCGCCGTCAGCTGGTCTCGAGACTCTCAAGGCGGGTGTTACTCGCGGACAATACCTTCACTCTGCCTCAAGATGACGAACCCCGATGGATACGTGTTTACCATTGCGCTCGGAATCGGCGCCAAACGAGACAGCACGGAAGAGTATGCCAAGGTTCAAGCATACTTCCCTCTCTTCAACAGGGCGTGGTGCCTCCAAGAGCGGCTTCTGTCACGCCGGGTCATCCACTTCAACTACGGAGAGATAGCATTCCACTGCGGGAACGGCTACTCGTGCGAGTGTGGGGGGAAGCAGCACTACAACTGGCACAACGTCATCAAACTAGAGGGGCCGTACACGCCGCTCCCTTCCAGGTCGAAGTATCTGGCGCTGCTCAACAACCGCACGTCGTCTACCGTCATCACGACCAAAACGGGCGAGAAGATTGAGCCGTACGAGCGGTGGCACCTTGTGGTCAGCGGGTACACGTGCCTCAACCTCACAAACACGAGCGACATGCTGCCGGCGCTCTCCGGGCTGGCGCACGAGACGGCCGAGCTGGTGGATGACACGTTCCTCGCCGGCTTGTGGAAAAATAATCTCGAGCAGGACCTGATGTGGCGCGTCGACGCGGTCGCCGAATGGAGGGACCAGCGGGAGAGGATCCTCGAGCGAGGCTGGGTGGCCCCCTCCTGGTCGTGGGCTTCGACGGGAAGCGGTTGCAAGGTGGGCTTCCCTGTCTTCCAAGGCACCCCCGTTCTGGACTACAAGACGGCAGGGATGGCCGAGTCCTGTGAGATAATGTGCCCTCCCGCGGGTGCAGATCCGTTCGGGTCCGTCTCCTATGGGCTCCTCCGAGTAACAGCGAAACGGCTGCCGGTGCTGATACAGAGGCCATGCTTCCGGTGGAAGGCGAAGAGGCAATGGTCAACAAAGAGGTATGGGAAATTTCGACTCTACGCGCGCGAGGACCAGCGGGAGTGGCATGACTGCTTGCCGGTGACCGGGGCGGCGCCTCTCGAGTTCGGGCCGGCCATAGCTGACCTCGCGGTCGACCCATCGGTTGAGCGAATGGAGGGCTGCTGCCTCCGCAATGACGACCCGTCGGCTCATCCGGGAGCGTGCAGCCGCTGCCTCTTTCTCCCGGCCGAGCTATTGTACGTCAAGGGACTCAAGACAGGCCAGGGGGCGCCGTCGACGATCACAACGGATTTCTTCCTGATAGTCGCCAGAGACGCGACAAGTAGCTACATCCGTGTGGGGAGGCTGGATGTCATCTGCGGCAGCCGAGACGAAAGGGATGACTGGTTCGAACGCGTGTGGGAGAGGTTAGCTATGCCGGAAGCATCAATAACGATCTACTAGCTGGAACCAGTTGGGCAGGAAGGGCTCGTCAGATACACACATATATGTCTTTGTTATTCGACATTATTCTATACGATTGATTTCCATAGGGGTGATATCGTGTCGGGTTCCACGTATTGTATGTGCTCCAAACCAAACAGGCCGTAGACGCAGGACTGAGTGTCGGCATTATCCAAGAGGACGAGCTGCTGGCATAGCAAATGAATTGATAGGTGGTCCTGACTTCTTTGCGCCCGATCTCAAGCTCGGAATGAAATCTGTCCGTCTGGAAGCATAGCATACACACAGCCTTTTGCCCCGATAGTCTGGTCCATGGTTTGGGCGTCGACATTCTAGTTTACAACTCTTGAGGAAATGAATAATATCGTGTCAGCCGCTCCGCACTCTCAAGGTGGCGTTGGATTCCGGGACAATCAATGGGTGGTCAGGTCCGTGCGACGGGCCCGCAAAGGTGTTTTTCTCTGGCTGCCGCTCTCCCTCCTTGACATCTTCCTCGACAACTTGTTTTGCTTCTTTTCTGCACCATGACGATGCTCCAGATGGTGCTTCGATATCAATGTGCGCATGGGGATGTTACAGGCTTTTGGGAGCCCCCATACATAGATGGCATAGCCGGAAGGAAATGTCAAGACACAGTCACTAGTCAAGGTGCCAGAGTGGTTAATGGGCTGCCCTGCTATCAAACCTTGATTCCAGATTAGGCAGTGGCTTCGGTCGCGCAGGTTCGAATCCTGTCCTTGACGCACCTTACATTTTGCCTTTTTTGCTACGTTCACTTTTTGCACATTTGGCCGCATCTAGTAGCTGAGAATTGTTGGACTGACTGATTGATGCACACTGTATGTAGGAATAGTATCTATCATAGCACGCACACACATACCTAGTGGTTGATAAGTATGTATGCGCTTGCTTGCTGCCACCATCTGGACCCACACCGAACGAAGCAAGCCGGGTATGTACCTGTACCTACCTGCTCTCTGACCTCTCGGGGTACGTACCTATACTTAGAGCAATTAGGTATCCGTATTCACATCGGATACCGGGCAGGAGCTCCCCACCATCGCCAGCTCCCGAAGCTTCCTTCCCCTCCGATCCGACCCCGCGACGTCACATGACGATGACGTGAAGGGCTCGAAAGGTCGCAAAGGATGGAGTTTGTTACGTTGATATCACGGAGCAGCTCAGGCTTGTTTACTCTCTCTCATCGAGCAACTGGTCACCCGATAAGCACTTGAACCTGCCTTTCTTTTTCGTCTTTTCTTTTCCGACGCTCAGCCAGCGAATACCGTCTGTCCCGAAACCACTGCTCAGGCAGAAAGAAAGAGGGGTCACATCACCAATACATACATACATACAATGGCGACCACGCAGCAACAACAGCCACAGCAGGTCATACTGCCCGACGGACGGGTCCTCTCGTATGACCTGTCGGGCCCGGACTCGAAGCCCATCGTGCTGTTGGCCAACCCGCTCTCGGCACCATTCGCGCTCTGGGACCGCGTCGTCGAGGTTCTCCACGACAACGGGTTCCGCACGCTGCGCTTTGACCAGCCGGGCCACGGCAAGTCGTCGGCGCCAAAGGCGCTGGACACCGAGTTCGAGACGATTGCCGACGACGTGCACTTCCTCGTCACGTCGCTCAAGGTGGACAAGCTGTTTGCGTGGGTGGGCGTGTCGATGGGGGCGGCGACGAGCTTCTACTTTGTCACAAAGTACCCGGGCATGGTGCACAAGCTGGCCATCTGCGACACCATCAGCTCGTCGCCCAAGCTGGCGGGCGTCGAAGACGCGTTCGGCGCGCGGGCCAAGGCGGCGGGCGAGGCGGGCAACATGCAGGCGCAGGTCGAGCAGACGATGGAGCGCTGGTTCGGGGCCGACTGGGTCAAGGCCAACCCGGACGAGGCGAGGCGGGCGCGGGCCATCATGAACCAGACGACGGTGGAGGGCTTCCAGACGTGCTGTCACGCGCTGCAGAGCGACAAGTTCGACATCCGGCCGCTGTTCGAAAGAGTGGGCTCCGGGGTGGACGAGGCGTTGCTGATTGTGGGCGAGAAGGACGCGAACCTGCCGCAGGCCATGGAGGGGATGAGGGAAAAGGTCGAGGCGGGGTTCAAGGCGGCGGGTAAGGACAGGAAGATTGAGCTCAAGGTGATTCCAGAGGCGGGCCACGCGCCGTTTGTCGACAACTTTGGGCAGTTCAAGGAGGTGTTGTTGGGCTATCTCAAGGCCTGATTCTGATTGCACAAAGTCCAGCAGCCAGCCGGCAAGCAATCAATCCCTTATAGGAGTAGTGGGAAATCCGCAAATTTCAAACAGACCAATCCTTACTTGATCAGGGCATTTGGAGGTTGGGTGTCATGAAGCTATTGCCATCCATCGGCTTCCGCTCTCAGCCTTTGGTGGCTTTTTTTCGTTTTTTTTTTTTTCGTGAGATGGACAGATGCTATGGAATAAGGGGCGACCCTAAGGGGAACAAAGGAGTCTCGGTGAGAGAACCAATAAGGGAGCTTTCCTCTCCAAATCTCGGAGGGCCGTGCTTCTCACCTGACCTCTCAGCTGACTTACCGAGATCACCGAGACACCAGATACGGTTTAGTGCCCTTCTAGCCCCACCTCCCACCCACCACCACTGCCAGCCTTCCCTTTTTTTCTTCTCCCCTGTGGTTTCCCCGTCCAGGGCAGGTCCCCCCGTTCTAGTGTAGCTTCCTTCCCCAGCCCACTGATCGATTGTACTGTACGTGCACCCGTGCTTCTTTGGTGCCGATGCTCCGTTTATCTTTGCTCCCACAGCAACCGCCCGTCAACCATTGCCATTCCAACATCTACCCACACATACACACACCACAAACACCCGCACACATACACACACCACCCGCACCAGCACACGAACTATTCCCTCCGCAGACAAAGGCGTCGAGCACGGAGACAGAGAGAAGGAAGAGAGATAGAGAGAGACAGAGAGAGATACCTTTCTTTGCTCCTCTACCTCCCTCCCCCCTCCCTCCCCACCACCTCACCGCAGTCTCTATATTTCAACGGCCCAATCCGCCTTTTGCCTGCATCACCGCCCCCGGCTCTCTCTCTCTCTCTCTCTCTCTCTCATCTCAACCAATCCACGTTACCTCGTTCCCACCGCTGACGTGGTACCTGACGAGAATCTTGTCTCCGCACTCATCTAAGCACGTCGCACATGTCCCCGCGCTTCCTTTGCTAAACTACAATTGACGACGACACATTCCCATCTCTCATCAATCACTTCCACCACCAATACCGCGCATTCTAGCTCGCACATCGTCGCTCGTTGCTCGCGCATTTCGCCCCCACCATGGCTGCCCACTCCGATGCTGCTGCCCAGCAGCATCAGCCCAACGGTACCCCGACCGACGCCCGCTCTGTCGCCGATGAGCCCACGACGCCCCAGGACAATGACATCCTCGCATTGAACTCGCCCCAAGTCACGCTACCATCCACCGAAGTTCCTGCCTCCCCTCCCATCGACCCCAGCCAGTCCTTCAAGACAGAAGTCAACGATGACCGTCTGGCCTCTTCCGCCGTTATTCCCTCGTCCCTGACACCGCCTCCCTCCTCGCAGCTTGCTGTCCACGCCGCCAACGGCCCTCTCCAGACTGCATACGGCGCCTCGCACCGCTCCGTTCTCGTTTCCCCCCCCGCTACCGGCCTCAATCCTTCCATCACCCGACGCGACGCTGGACTCCACGCGGAATACGTTCCCCCCGCGTCCCAGCAGGTCCTCGAAGCCACGGCTGACGAGCTACGGGCCATGATGCAGGCGAGTATCGCCGAGCACGCCAAGCTCAAGATGGAGGCCGCCCATCACAAGCTACAGTACAACCTGCTCAGCCTCCAGGCCGACGAGGATGCGAAGCGCGCCGCCGTGGAGCACGAGATGACCCGACGGGAGATCGAGGCCCTTAGGACGGCTGAATACTCGCGCCACGCCGTCCGCGAGCTCAGCGCCGCCTCCGAGTCGGCTCAGATGAAGTACCTCCAGATGAAGATGTGGTACGAGGAGGCCATGGACGAGAACGACGCTCTCGCCCGGCGTGTCAAGATGGCCAAGAGGGTCATTTCACAAAAGGAGGAGGAAATCATTGCACTGACGGAAGAGCGCGACATGCTCCTCAACCGCATCCGCGAGAATCGGGAGCACTTTCATATGCTGTGCAGCCCGGGCGGTATTTTTCACGGTGCCATGACGCCCAAGCAGCAAACCGTCTCCACGCCCCAGCAGGCTCACCGAACCACCCCGAAGCACACGCCCCGGTCGGCCAACCGCGGCGACGCCAGGGTAGACCGCGACCACGACCACGGCCCGGAACCCATTGCAGCTCTGCTGCAGGCCTTGAGCCAGGACAACAACAACAACAGCGCGCCCACAACACCCACCACTGCGGTCAGACCCGCGCCCCGCATGCCTGCAAAGCACAACCGAAACGCCCAATCTCTGTCCTCGTTGCCGACGACGCCTCTTTCGCGCGCCCAGCGCCACGAGCAGCAGTCTGGGCTCCTGCCGTCGGTGAACCTTGTCCCGCAGAGCGAGCCTCGGTACAGGTACAATAACGCTCACATGGTTCCTGGCACGCCGCCGCCGGCCATCCAAGGACGGGTCCAGGAGCGCGCCCGCAAGAGCCGCGAGAGCACCATCTCGGCTGACGACAACGAGGAGCTCGCTCGCCAGGCCCTCGAATCCGTCGCCAAGTCGACCTCGTTCCTGTCTCAGGTATCACGTGCTTCACGGAACGGCCGCCGCCCTCTTCCCAACGGCGGCGGCAGCGACGACGACGACGTCTACGAGAGCCAGGCTAGCCAGGCTGCCTCAGAGATGCTGCGTCGCGACCCGCGCGAGAGCTTCGAGGTCGCCAGCTCTGTCGGGTCGCGCGACGGTACGCCGCCGGCGCCTGCGGAGAAGAGCGCCAGGTTGCAGGCGAAGCTGTTCTCTGGCATCACCAAGAGCGGTACGGACAAGCGCAAGTTCAGCAACGGCCACGGTCCCGGGCAGGACGTGCGGTCAGACATGGTGAGCCCGCCCAAAAAGATGCGCGTGGGCGGTCCCATCGGTGAGAACCCGAAGGTCGGATTGGGCATCCAATACGGTTACAGTTGAAGCCCGTTGGAGAAGCAAAGGACAGACAAGACACGGCGGCTAGTCCTTCTGGTCTCGGTCGCGCACTCTTGCCTACGCTTAACGCTTATTTGCCTGCGCTTATTCCACGGAACCTGTTTGCAAGCATCCCTGTCGAGTGTGGTTCGTTCGGTGAGGTGGCTGGGCTTGAGGGGAAGATAGGCGGTGAGTGGGGATAAAACGGCGGCAGCAGTGCTGTTTCCACAGCCGAAGGGGGGCATCTATTTTTTTCCCCTTCCCTTTCTGCTGCAGGTGCAGGGAATAATTCGACGTGGCATTCATGCATGTGGACTTTGGGTCGCGCATTATCGGGGATGCAGGGAGAAGAAGGGATGTTTTTTTTGAAAGCTGGCATGCATTCGCGTCGAAAAGAGCAGATGATGATACCACTGCCATGTTGGTACAGTTGTTGAATTTGGAAGTCCTTTCTCTCTACTCTCTGCAGACAGAAGCGCGGGGCAGAGAGAGAGTAGCGAGAGGGCGAGTGAGTGTGCGCGATATCTCGAGCAAACTAGAATTAACGACCTGGGACGAGGAAATTTCACGATCAAGAGGCCGGCCATGTCTCTTTTTGGGTTGACAGCACATATTGATTTATGCTAGTATTTATAGAATGGATGATAAGGGCCCAGACTACAACAGACGAAAAGAGAGAGGGGGAGGAGAGGTATCCAAGGGTCAATAGCACTTGGACTGGGTCCAGAACCAACGCAAAAGGAGAGAGAAGATTAGTTAGAAGAAAAAAAGCCATTTTTTTTACTCTCTCGTTGCAGAACGAACCCACCACACATACATATAGTACGCATACGCACACACACACACACACACGCACACGTGCCAATACCCATCGATGATGAGTTTCTCGGTCTTGCATCGCATCTTGTCTGTCTCCATCCAGCCTTGGACCCCTTCTTCTTTCCCGCCTCTGTGGTTCGGCCCGTTTGCACCACCTCGCCCGTTTCGTCCCCGTTCTCCAAGGCATCGCAAAACACGGGACACGGACTCGTACACGGACGGATAGACCAGACGCGCTCGATCATCTCATCGTCCTTGTCTCATGATGCAAAACCCCTCCCTCTCTCTCCCTCCCCCAAAACACTGTGTCCCCCCTCCGCCCGTCTGTGCCCCGTGTCTTTGACAAAAAGTTTATCTTGACCGCCGATCCTTGACACCTTAATTATCTGAGCATCGACCCTTACAGACAAGAACAGCCCTACCATGGAGGAGGGAGAGCTTGCTTGATGCGACGCTATCCATCATTCGTCGCCACATGCGCGCGCCTCCGTCTACGTACCCATTCTCAAATTGGAAAAGAATTAAAAAAAAAATTAAAAAAAAAAAAGTTCTGGGTTTCTTTCCAGTTAAAATACCCTTGGTCCCCATGGCTGGGGCATCTCCGAAGGGGTTTCATCTCAGCTCTAATAGATCGTTCCATCTTCCCTCACGGCTGTCATAGATCACTCTCAAGTCAGTGCACGTAATAGCATCCATCCATCCAGTCTGACCATCGTGTGCGGCCTTTTCACTCACCGCCGCCCAGCGCCCACTCCCACCCCGCGCCAAGGGGAACCAATCCTGCCCCTCCCCTTTAACCCCTGCCGCATTCCGCAATCCCATCATCCCAGCAAGCCCACTTGGCTTCGTTGATCGCCGACGGACGGGAGACACTCGACCGCCAGCAACCATCATCCCTTAATCTTCAACGCACAACCCAGCCGCTGCACATAGATAGCACTTGACCAGCACAGCACAAACCCCATCACCACCGACAATGAGGGACCTCCCACCAAGCCCCCGCCAAGGTTCCCCCGACCTCCTGCCGCGGCGACTCTCCGACGAGCTCGGCGACTTCTCATTCTCCAGCGACGAGTACGACCAAGAGGACGAGGGCGAGGGCGAGGGCGAGGACGGGGATGAGAGCTGCACCGCAGTCGACACCCCGACCTCGTCTCGCAAGTCATCGCACAGCGCAGGCAGCTTCTTGGACGAGGTCAACGCCTACAAGCAGCACCAGCAGCAGCTTCTCGACACCACGTCAGAGTCGGAACGCACCGAGAAGAAGAACAACAGCCGGCCTTCAACGGCCGTCTCCATGCCGCCCTTCCGTCGCGCGTCCACGTGCCCTGTACTGCCCGACGACTTCATCTCGAGCGCTGCCGAGGAGGTCGTCAAGATCATGCCCGACCAGGCCGATTTCATGAAGCGCATGGTCGAGGGCTGGAGGGAGATCCAGCGCCGCTCATCCGTTAGCGTAATATCCCCCACCTCGCCGGCGAGCGCCGTTTCCCCTAGCACCGTGGCTTCGCCCAAGCGGCCTCACACGGCGCCCTCGCCACTTCATCCGCCCCAAATGTGTTTTGCATCCTTTCCCCAGACCGTTCCGGAGAGAGATGAGCCTGATAGTCCCGACGAATCGGTGGAGGAGGGCTTTTCCAGCATGGCGGAGATGCTCGAAACCGTTGAGGTGACGCTCGACGAGCTGCGAGACCTGGCCAAGCAGCATGCGGGTGCGGCGATTGCGTCGACCTCGGCGAACGTGGCAGAGCAGGATGCAAAGTTTGCCGCTGTGAACAAGTGCATCGACACCATAGGAAAGGTGTGCGAGAGGACGCCAGAGCCGGACTCTGATGCGCAGTTTCACTGTGTGCAGGCGCTTGTCCAGATTTGCGAAATGTTTGCGCGCGAATGTGTCGAGCAGGACCAGTACCGGTTAGGGTCTGGTTTTATGGCCGAGGACAGTGAGGACGATGACGTCGAATACGAGGGCGAGGACGAAGACGAGGGCGAAGGCGAGAGTGAGAGTGACCGTGAAAGCGATTGGGTGGACAAGGACGACGACGACGACGACGAGGGCGAGGAACTCCCGATAGACTCGGAACCTACCGAGTACGAATCAGGAGACTTCGTCGGGGGACCACCAACGGTAGAGACGGACAAGACTCTTCCCCCGCCATTACCAACTCGGACGAGATCATCAACGCCGACTCGGCCAAAGACGGCAGAACCGAGGATTGAGGGGCCCGACACACCCCGCAGGCGCGCCCGGCTCGTTCGCGAAGCCAAGGCCGAGCTCGAGGCGCTCTTCTCCGAATGGACCGCACCACAAAACTCGTTTGAAGAGCGCCACTCACGTACCGTATACGCCACCGAGGCATATCATCTACGTCTTGCCGATATGAAGTCAGCCCACGACTTTGAGTTCAAGTGGAAGGACGAGCTCAAAGCCTATGGCCAAGAGATGGAGAACAGAGGCCCCTTTGGTCCTGGCCCAAGGGTATGGGTCGTCATCGACGTGGCTCTGCCCCTCGCTCAGTTTTGGCTGGCTCTGTTCCTCTTGGCTGTCGACAATTCCAGGTTGGGCAAGTGGGTTGAGAAACCGGAGTCCGTCTTCATGTTTCTGACGGTCTGGGTGGTAAGCGTGGTCTTCTTGGCGCGCCTCGTAGAAGTATCTGCCAGGAAGGACCTGTATGAGGACATGCTGCCTTTGGAAGCTCGGGAGATGAGAAAGAAGCACGATCGTGAGCTGGTGCTTCTCAAGGCGGCTCATGACCGCGCCATTCAACGCATGTACCTCCCGGAACAGCAGTCATAGATTTGAAAGAGAGCTTGTTGAAATGTACATACTATCGAAGTGTATTAGTACGCCTACACAAAGAAAGCCGAACCAATGTCGGAATCATCCATGACCCCCTTCCCATCTTCTTGAGAAGTTCCTTTGCTCTCTGACTGGTTTCGACGAGTGTCTGTACCCAAGAAGTACCATTCATCCTGATCCATGTTGGCCGTGTATGGGACACCTACATGTTATTGGGCAGATTGTCAGTCTCGCGCATTGGCATCGCTCGTTGCCAGACTTTGGCCAACAATAGCATACCCCACGGCTGACACAGGTCAAGCAATTGTTTTCGAGGGTGCAAAGACCTATGAGCGCAATGCATATCCAAAGGAAAACGTGCATGGATAATAGCGTGGGTGTGAAATCGATTCCAGGCATAGTTGGTCCCGCGCGGGTTGCAACGGGGGTCAACGGTGCCAACTCATTGCTTGGGCCGTTTCCTCGGTGTATCGTAATGGAGAGCGTATCTAGCTGCGCAGGACTGTTCAGCAGATGGGTATATAAGAGCAAGGCGCACCGAAACAATAGTCTTACCTGCCTCGCTGTGGATGTGTCGGGCTCGGCAAAAGGACCAGTCCGTTGCTGGCAAGACTTGGGAGTCCTAGGGCAATGGCGCATGATGCTGATACAACTGAGTATGAAAGCAAGAGGTCCAAGCAGGTCGACGGGCATGTTGGACAGCGTAACAGTGAGGCGTTGACCATTGTGCTTTTCTTCGGCGGCAACCCTGTTAACATTACCGTTGGGCCCTGGACGTCTCACGACACGGGTCGATAATGGCACGGATTCTGGCGTGTCCTCCACGCTGGAACCATGAGGAGTGAGGGTGGTAAGGGTACGAATATAGTCGGTTGACTGGATAGAGCTAGTCAGTATGTGAACATGGAGTATGGGTATGGATAGAATGGCAGGTACCTGTGACTCCAAGGTAGTGGAGCGGTATGAAGGCTCATTTGCCTCCTCGTCGCGGTTCCGTCTCCGGATGCGTATGCAAGATCCACAGGTGGTCAAGATCCATGTGATGATGGCAAGGGCGCCCGAAACGCATCCCAATGCGATAGCGGCCACAATTGCAGGGTGGAGATGTTCGGAGGTCTCCTCCTGATGAATGTCTCCAAGGTTATCGAAAGACCCATCGAGCCCATCATAATCCCATGTGTCGCCCTGAAACATGGATATCGACAATGGCTTCTGCAAGCGATACCTGCGTCAGCATAAGTCATGAGCGGAAGGGTTTGGTGGCGATTCTGACGGTCAAACATGCAAAATGCAGTTAGGGAAGTAGACGGCTGGCGGCGACGGCGGCGGCGACGGCGGCGGCGACGATTATGAGAATGATGACGATGCTGTTCATGGTGATGGTGAGGAGGAGGACGAGGATGTGAGTGAAGATGGAAGAGAGAATAGGGAAGACGGAAGAGAGAGAAGCGAAAGGAGGATGAAGACGGACCGGCAGAAGTCGCTGCTTCCCGCAATGTCAATGATATCACAAGGAAGGAGCAGGCGAGACTCTTAGTTTGCAGAGTTCCTCTTTCCCTCCCAGCGGCCTTTGGCATTGCTGACTGATGCTGCTCATCGAGGCAAACGCAGTCTTCCCTCCTTTCGCCCTCTTCTTTTTTTTCTTTTCTCTCTCTCTCTCTCTCTCTCTCTCTCTCTCTCTCTCTCTCTCTCTCTCTCTCTCTCTCTCTCTCTCTCTATCTCTCCATATCTCACACTCAAGTTTTCTTGTGGCGAGGACGCAGTAACAACTCTGTATAACAATTCAACTTCCACCAGATGCATGGTCCGGCCGTGTGTAAACGATCTCAGTACGTATAGACTCAGCACACGATGCCAATATCTGCTGACCCTCCATCCTGTAAGACCTCCCGACTTATTTGCATGCGTCCGATACGACCGATGCGCTTCCTTCACATTACCGCCCGCTTGCGCACTTCCGACCGAAGAAACGACTCTGGAAGCTCAAACCCAGGATCAATCGTCCTCATGTGCCGAGTCGCGTCCTCCACAATGTCATAGTCGAAGTGGAAATCGTAGAAGCCCTCCGGGTTTGCTGTCCCGACGTTAGATACAAACCAGACCTGGCGGGGTTCAATAATACAAGACAAGTACTCACTTGGGATACGATCGATCGGGACGAACTCGGAGGCGGCCTCCCTAATCTTTCCCGCCTGGTCCTGCGCCGCATTACTGAATATTGTTATTGCGCTGGCTCTGTTCCTACGGATCTCCTCAAACAGTTTGAGTCTCTCCGGGACCTCGGTCACTGAGGTGACGTTTGAAAAACACACACCGAGAGCAATGCCGTCCTCTATTGCCTGTGCGCCGCCTTGGCCTTGATCTGAAATCAGTCAGTAGGTGGGTTAACACCATTTAGGACGGAAGCCCGTTTTTTCTTACGGGGAAGCATTGGATGAGCGGCATCGCCAATCAGAATCATTCTGCCTTTCCTCCACGTCGAAATGGGGGCCCTATACAGCAACGGCCATTGCTTGACCTCGCCCGCTTTTCTAAATGCTGTCAGACACGTCGAGGCCATCAATGAATTGGGACGAGAGCACTCACTCGAGAAGAGCAAGCACACTGGGGTGAAAGTTGGAAAAGCGATCCAGGAGGAGAGACTTGTCGACCGAGTTGTGCCAGTCTGTGACGTCACTTAGCCTTCCCTCTCATCACCTCATCCATTGCTCCCACAATGGAGACCTCCCCCTGACCGTGCGAGCTGACCTTCTTTACTCGATGAACCGACCTCATCATGAAATATCCCGATACAGTTGAGAACCTCGCCGCTACCTCGCATTAGTTTAAGCATCCTGACGCACGCCCGAGGGCCAGACGGACTCTCGACATGGATACGTTACTATCCTCTTTCCGTTCCCGAGAAACATGCGGATGACGCCTTCGTTAGGATCATCAAGAATCTGAGACGTCGTTGGATCAGACAGCGCATGCTCCATTGGAATGAGGAAACGATAGCAGAAGTTATCCTCCGGTGCGGGGAAAGCAGGATTGGGCGATCCAAGGATTGCTTCAACCCCGCCGCTATGGATGCCGTCCGCGACGACTATTAGATCTGCGGAAACGACAGTCCCGTCACGGAGGGTGAACCGAGCCCCGTCGGGGTCCTGCGTGACTATTGTCAGCGTGCAACAAGCATTCTGTCCAGAAGAGCCTGCTGGTACCCACGTAGCTCGTGACTTCGCTTTTCAATTTGAAGGTAACCGGCGGCCCACCGTCTTCCGCCGTCGCCATCCGCTTCAGCTCCTGGTGCAAGTCGACTCGATGTGCTAAGTACCACGGCGAGCCATACTTTCCGGTGATAGCGCCCAGGTCTAGCTTGTGGGTTGATTCCAGGGTGTCTCCCATCACCCGCCGGCCGCCCCTGGCCGTCACGAACCTGGCTCGTACGGGGTCCATACCGAGCGCCAGAAGGGGCCGCGATGCGTTGGTTTGCACGTTTATCGCAGCGCCAACCTCGTTGTTCAGTGCCGATTTATCGTAGATGGTTACGGGGTGGCCAGCCCGTCGAAGTGCGATGGCGGCTGTGAGCCCGGCGATCCCGCCGCCAATAATGGCAATATCCAGCATGGTTTACCGCACCGGATGCAGACTGTTACAATCACACAAAAGTAGCCAAAGTGTTGCACGATGGCAAATGGGTGCTTCTGTGGAGAGAAGTGGTTGAATATATATGTAGCGAACGAGGGGTTTGTGTCACTGTCGGGTCCCTCGGCAGATGGACCATGAACTTTATTGGATTTAATTTGGGAAAAGCTTTCTCAGGCCCGCCATAGTCTTATATGCTGGCGCCGCAGCTGAGTGGTTGGTTAATTAGCGAACTACTGGACGGAGTTATGTCTCTGATCTGCAAGCGCCGGCGCGCCACTTAATGCATCATTTGTGGAAGCATATGTCTTGGGGGAGAGAGGCTGGTCTCATGTGTATTCAAGAAAGCGAAAGGCAGCAGATTGATCCAACCAGCTCAAAACTGGCAAGCTTACCCTTCAGATAACATGAGACACCTGTCTACTTATCAGATTATCGTTGGTACTAACTGGGCGCTGTGCATCGGACCGGACCGGATCCTGGGGAAGTCCAGACGAAACACTGTGGCTGGTGGATGAAGCAAAACTTCCCACGCTCCAGCAGGCTCGCTTGCCAGTCGTTTGGCGAGAATCTCGCGTTGCAAGGACAGCATGGTAGTCTTCGGGGGTGAGCCGTCTGGTTTGTTGCCTTTATGAGGGCTAATGGTATACTTGATAGTGGCCGGGTGTATCGAGGCCATGTGCTTCGAACAAAGTAGTGACTTGGATCAAAGAACGAATGGCAATGTCACAATAAAGTAACCTTCACCACCATCATCATTAAGTTCAACATCATGATTGTGATCTTGCTGTCAATGTCGACTGACTTTTCCATCTCGGTGTCGGTGCCAACACCGTCCAATCTGCAATGCCTCATGGAGGGACACTTGCGGTTGATTCAGCTCAATGGAACGTCGGCGGGTTGATATGAAACCGGTCCTCGCACGAGCAACTGCCGACCGGCCACCAATGGCAAACCCGTCTCCGTCCCGACTTCTGTCCTGGTCACGCCCCGGCACAACCGAGGTGGTTAATGCGTTCCTAGGTAGGTTTCGAGCTAAGATGAACTCAGTAGAGGGCGACGAACCCCGCCTAAGGTATTTGAAGCTTCTAGCCCCCCGTCACAGGAGGTAGACGATGTACGGCCTAGAATCAAACATCAATCAAGCTGTTGCAGCGTTCAGCTTCCGTTCCTACGTGATACGTGGGCACTGCGCACCTCACCGATCGACGGCTAGAGGCACGAGACCGAATGCGAGACCGACCCCCTAAGCCGGAAACAAGCATAGCCACTACCAAGCAAACTAGTGATCTTGGTGTTTTTAGATGGGTGCAGGTGGAGGTGTATTCAATCGTGAGAGGTGCCAAGCTGTCTCAACACGCCGTCTTTGACTTTTCTCTCCGCCTCATTCCGTAGTGTGGGAGCTCTAGAAGGAGATGGCGCTGCTTTCTTTTGGTTTGGGCAATGCTCTTGGTGTGGCTCTTGGATTTGTAAGTCCAGCCTCGACCGGCAACCGAGCACCTTCTCGACGACTGAAGTGGAACCAATCTAATGAAACTCTCGCGGTAGGCAATCGTTTACTGCCTTGCTCACGCCTTCTATAACTTGTATCTCCACCCGCTAGCAAAGTTTCCGGGTCCGATATGGATGCGCATCTCCCGCGTGCCGTTCTGCTACAAGCTCCTGACGGGGACCCTCCCTTTCGACGTGCTCGAACTGCACAAGCGGTACGGCCTTGTGGTGCGCATAGCACCCGACGAGCTGGCCTTCCACGATTCGCGGGCATGGAAAGACATCATAGGCCACAGGGGCCAAGGCGACGAGGAGATGGAGAAATCGAGGAAGTTTTACCGCGCCACTCCCAACGCCCCGGCCGATATCGTCTATTCCGGCCGCGAGGAGCACGCCAACCTGCGCCGCGCGCTGGCGCATGGCTTCAGCGAGCGCAGCATCCGCGACCAGCAGCCCATTGTCAACGGGTACGTTGACCTGCTCATCAAGCGGCTCCGCGAGCATGGGCAAGGCGGCGGCAAGGCGCTGGACTTGGCGGCGTGGTACAACTTCACGACTTTTGATGTAATTGGCGACCTCGCCTTTGGCGAATGCTTTGGATGTCTGGACGGCTCGGACTACCACCCGTGGGTCAGGTCAATCTTCCAGATGGTGCGTGTAGGCACAGTGCTACAGACGGGGTCCCACTACCCGTTTGTGTTGAAACTCCTGATGGCCATGGTTCCCGAGAAGGTGAAGCGCGAGAGAGCGCAGCACGGAAAGTTTACTGAGGCGAAGCTGAAGCGACGCATGGAGCTCGGACATGAGCGACCCGACTTGATCGAGGGCCTCTTGAGGAAAAAAGAGGATTGGGTATGTAGCTAGGGCCTTCTTGAAAGCCCGGGTGGGACTAACGGTGATACAGGACATAAGCTTTGAAAAGCTCAAGGCCAACAGCAGCCTTCTCATCATTGCCGGATCCGAGACCACGGCAACTCTGCTATCCGGCGCCACTTATTACCTGCTCATGAACCCGGTTGCCCTAAACAAGCTGACGGACGAGATCCGATCGACCTTCAAGGATGAGAGCGAGATTGACTTCCAGTCCGTTGGCAACATGACCTATCTGCTCGCATGTCTCGACGAAGCGCTGCGAATTTACCCCCCAGTACCTGGCGGGCTACCCAGGATTGTTCCCCAGGGAGGCGCAAATATTGCAGACCACTATGTCCCCGAAGGCGTAAGTCCACAATTATCGATGGGCGCTGCAGAGGCAAGGCGACTAAAATCAAGGCCCAGACAACGGTCTCCATCTACCAGTGGGCCATGTACCACTCCGAGAAGCATTTCCGCGAACCCTTCAGCTTCCGTCCTGAAAGGTGGCTGCGAGACCCAGCTTTCGCGAGCGACAACAGGGAGGCATTTCAGCCATTCCATATTGGACCCCGCAACTGCATTGGCAGAAAGTGAGTTGACCGAGCCCATGGACACGAGATTCACCGTGACTGATGCAAGCACGCCCTTAGCCTGGCATACGTTGAGATGCGTCTCATCCTGGCCCGCGTGCTCTGGAACTTTGACATGAAGATTGCCGACGACAGTACCGACTGGGTTCCCAAGCAGAAGATCTACTTGTTGTGGGAGAAAGGACCGCTTAATGTTTACTTGACGCCGGTTCAGCGATCTTAAGTGCGGAAACGGGGGGGCCGTGTCGTGTCGAATACGAGGAACTGTCCAGGAGACTAGGCAATCGCGGCGCCGGACACGAAAAAGTTTGGCTTTGCTAACCAACACAGGCTCGAAGATATTCGCGTTGGGGGGGATTAAGGAATGCTATGATCTATTCGTCATTGCAGAGTAGTAGCTGTGTGGTCACGTAAGGCATGCGAAGTTCTTCCGTTCCGGACGTCCCTAATGGATTCTCTTCTTTGTCTAGTGCAGTTTACCTGGTTTATATGTAATATTACGGTACGTAAAAACCGATACGTAACATCTTGCTCTGACGTGTACCACATCTCAAACTCTTAATGCGGTATAGCATACAACAACGCAAACCAACTACTGGATCAGACTTCGCTTCAACTATGACCTGAATGCATGTGCAAAGGCGCTAGGAAAGTGGTGACAACCGGTGATGAATATGATTGTACCGTTAAATCTACCATCAAGGTTGTGACAGTTGGGGCTCTGTCTGGTCTCTTCCCTCTCCACCAACCTTGTGCGATCGCCCTAAATTGATACCCCCGTTTATTGCATGAATGTGGGGTAAGTCTCGTCGCATTACATCAAAGCTTTCTCACATTGCGCAATTCGAACTCATTCACCGTAGTTGATTACTCAGTGCATCATTCATTCATCACCATTGTCCGATCCAACCCGCCGAGTGACCAGACTTTCCACAATGGAGTGGTCAACTTACATCTGGATAGCAGTTGCTATCTTTATGCTCGCGCGCGTAAGTAGCATTTGCCAGGCCATCAAGTCGTGCGATCCATGCCTTGATCCCCCCTGCCTATTAGCTCTCATGCGACGGTGATAACGAACTACATCGGGCGGGGGGAAGGCAGCGCTGCCATTTCAGATGAACGTCGGCTGACAATTCCTTCTCAAGACGTTGTTCGCGGATCGCTCTCCCATCCCCGAGACGTCCGGCAAGGTCTTCAAGGTATCCAGCGCCGCGGAGCTGGACACCGTCCTGGCCGCCAACAAACATGTCGTGGTCGACTTTTACGCCGACTGGTGCCCTCCCTGCCGCGCCATCGCGCCCGTCTTCTCCGAACTGGCCGACAAGCACGCCTCCGACGGTCGCCTGGCCTTCGCCAAGTTGAATGTTGACCACGTGAACGCGGTCGCCGGGCGGTACAACGTCACTGCTATGCCGACCTTTGTCTTCTTCCAGAACGGCAAGCCCCAGGGTGTCAAGGCGGAGGGCGTCAGTCCCAAGCAGACTGTTGTCATGTCTAGTGAGGGTCTAGTGGAAAGGGTGAGGGGCGCAGACAGGGCCAGCTTGCAAGCCGTCGTTCGGGCCTTGGCCAGCCAAGGAGGGGAAGGCTCAAAGAAGGAGTAATGGAGTGCACATGTTCAGAATCACAAATAGGTCAACCTTGTATCTAGTTTTTATGTAAGCAAGTTGCTCGCTTGCGTACAGGCAACAGACTAGAAGAGTGGCATATGAAAGGCAGCAACCATGCTCGACAAGTCTATGCTCGGAACAGATTGTTTCCTTCCTGTCGCAAATAAAACGGATCTGTTGCGATGTTGACCATCGCCGAGCTATCGGAGTTATCGGGCTAAACCCCGATAACTTACCACCGGACCATTGGCCCTCCGGCCCTCCGATGGATCCACCCAAGCTAC